>CM052709.1:98482494-98526734 GCA_028551405.1 Uromys caudimaculatus | reverse complement strand
GGGAATGTCAAGGTGGGAATATGGGAATGGGTGGGCGGGTGGGTGGGAGGAGGAATTCCCTCACAGAGGCGGGGAGGGGGAGGGGACACGGGGTTTCCAAAGAAAAGGGGAATCATCGGAAATGTAAATAAAAAAAAAAAATTGCACAAGGAAATTCAACTGCTCTTTGTTTTCAAAGGTTGCCTACATACACCTATAGCTTGCCTAGACCAATCTGGTGGTAATTTATCTGTTTATGCATTCAAGTGACCTGGGAATAACATAATGGTAGATTCTGTTAGATTTTGTTTGTTTGCTTGTTCGTTTTTAATTCTTCATTCATTTTCTTTTGGGAAACCCTGGTGATATGTAAACTACAACTCCCAGATGCCCTTGTAACTAGGATTCGGAATATTAATTAGGTGCTACTGCTTATATACATTAAATAAGATTTGAAAAATAGAAGCTCTTAATCCCTACCAGAGGGTAACGGTGTAGAAAGTACCAATAAGGCCCAGGATACTGTCCTGTCACCTGTTTTATGAGTATAAAAGATAATTGAAGCCATGAAAGAGAAAATACGCCCATTGGTTCACATGATCTATTCTTGTAATCCTTTATACACCACAAATAGCTTTACTGAATGGTATTCATGATGACATTAGAGTAATTCATAGTCCTTGCACTAACTTTGATTGTTGGAGTTATTCAGTCAGCTGATACTTCCTCCTCAGTAATTGAAAACACTCATCTACTCCCAATGACTTGAGTAAAACATACACAACTTTTTGGAGATGTGACTTTTAATATTGTATCACAGCTCTCCTTCCAGAAAAAAAAGAAAATAAATATGTTTGCCTTGGTCAGTAATACCTTTATGTCTATCCTATGGTAGCTGACAGATACCATTTATAACTCCATAGAATAATAGTTATACTAAAATCAAGAAAATGCTCTGTGAACAAGCCCACATGCCACACTGTTAGAAGTGGTTTCTCAATTCAGGTTCCCATTTACCAGGTGTGCAAAGTTGACAATCAAGAATACCATTAGAATAGTCACATATAAACATAATCATTACCCATACCAATTTCAAAGGGGAATAAGATCTCCTTCTCTCTCAAGAAATAGAGCTGAAAAAACACAAATGCAACAGTGGAATGACAGTCTCTGATCACCAACTTGTAGGAGACTATCTTAGAATAACCTATCTTTCCCAACACCAGCTACCTCCTCTATACCATACTCATACTTTACTTCTGTCAATAATAACATGGCTTATTTTTATTAATTCACTCAATAAATATTTACTAAACATTGACCTAGACCAAAAACATGCCAAATGTATGAATACAATAGAAAGAAACACAGAAAACACAATGAGTGGTAGTTTGAATGTGTAATGTCCCCTTTAGGCTGTGTTTGAACATTTGATCCTCAGCTCCTGGTGCTCTATGAGAGGGTTGTGGAAGCTTTAGAAGATAGGGTCTTGATGGAGGCAGTGGGTCACTGTAGGTGGTCCTGTAGGCTTTATACCACAACTTCACTTCCTGATCACTCTCTGCTTCTTGGCAGCAGGTGTAATGTGGCCAGCTGGTCTCTCATTCCATTTCCCCCCACCCCCATGACAGAATTCATGCCTTCCAACTGTAAGTCAGAATAAAACCTTCCTTCCTTAAATTGCTCTGTCTCAACTACCAGGGAAGTAACTAATACACACAATATACCTACCTTGGTGCTTGGCTAACACATCTTGACATATTGTCAATGAGAAAAGAAACTGATTCCACCACTCGCCAT
Organism: Uromys caudimaculatus; assembly: GCA_028551405.1. Lineage (NCBI taxonomy): Eukaryota > Metazoa > Chordata > Mammalia > Rodentia > Muridae > Uromys > Uromys caudimaculatus. The sequence continues at coordinate 98,524,955 of CM052709.1, read as the reverse complement.
CAACTAAGTTAAACAAAACAGAAATATGGAAAAAACTTCTAATAACTCCTAGGACTGTGGGACCTATGGTATCATCTGCTAACATGGTGAAAGAATCGGACTGCATTGCCTTTTGTGTTACTTATTAAATATGAAAGCTGTAACAACTCTAAAGTTTTACAACCCTCATCTCACAAAATGACACTCGAGTTGGGATACTGTTTCCCTGTTTGCCCCAAGAATATCTCTACTCACCATGATTCAGAGTCTACAACACTGACAATGGAGGTGGGCAAGAGCATGGTGTCCTCCAAGGATGTGTTTTATGATGGTCAGGTGTTCAACAAGAAAATTTACAGAGGTTGGGATGTTCTATTTCTAGTTGAATAGCAGAGATTCATGCCTATTAATGCCCCTGTGAAGACAACTGTAAAAATCTAATAAAAAATTTAAAGTAATTTGTAAGTAAATTGACAATAACTTAAGGGTATTGATCAGTTCTGAGAGTGGGCTGAAGATGATGCTTACCTATACTGTGAGACAGGGAAGAGGTAGGAGTCAAAAGTATAAACACTGTAGAAACCAAAGAAACAAGAATGGTAAATTCCATGTTTGAAGGGTTTTGAGTATACTGCTATTTTTCCTAAAGGGAATTTGCTGAGTGTTGGAACTATATTGAAAGCTAGATATAGGAAAGACACAGTAAATCTAACAGGGTTCCAGGACAGAGAAGTCAGATGTGTTGGAGAAAGAGGGCTTTTTTTATTGTTGGTGTATTTTAAGTCCTTGGGTACCAGGGCTTGGGCTGAAGTCTGGAACTTTTGTCAGGATTAATCTTCTGAAAACATAATATTAAAGGCATAGATAATTTTTAAGGCATTTAATTAAAAAACTGGAAGGTCCCATGAAAAAAGAGAGGTATAGTGATCTTTACCCAAACTTTAATCCTTCCACAGGCCCTTTCAGTTTCTGATGGGTTTGAAATGATGAAATGTTGTTTTAGTTCTTGTGCTGGAGCTTTGATACTGTGAAGAAATTTTACATTCATTCATGGTTTTAGAGCTTTCAATCCATTATATTTGGGAGGTGTAGAAGAATTTTAAACCAGCAAAATGGTTGCTCTGATCACATCCGAAGACCTTCTAGGTCTGTGTAATCCAGCTGGATTGCAGACACTCCCTTAGCACATACCTTTAATCCCCCTGGCAGAAATCCTGTATTACACAGCTTTAATCCCAAACAATGACATTTAGCTGAGGGACAGACAAAAAGCTATTTAAGAGCAGCACAGGCAGTTGAGTTGAGTTCAGTCAGTCAGTTGGAAGTCAGTACAGTGAGTGCAGCACAGTGGAGTTGAGTTTATTCCTGAGTCATCAGTCATCTTATAGAGGAATTTGAGCCAGAACAGCTGAATTAAACCAGCCAGTCAGAGTTCAGAAAGGACTAGAAAGAGTAAGTTTACTCAGCAGTAAGCCTTCTAGATAAGAATTTCATGTGAGGAAATAAAAGCTACATTTATAGGGAAGGCAATGAAGCCAGGAGACAGAGAGAATGTCTATGCTGGCTGGTTTACTCACCTCCCCGTGAGACCACTAAGGGCCCCAACTTATGGGATAGTGTTGTCCAAACTGAGGGCAGGTCTTCCCTACTTAGTTGCTTCCTCTTGGTTACTAAGAGGTGTGCCTACAAGTCTTCTCAATACCTCTCATTCAAATCAAGTTGACATTAACTACACAGCTCTTTTTTTTGTTCCTATATTAAAATTTGACCAAGTAATTTTTACAAAGAATAGAGGTTATTTAACTCTTACTTCCATGTGATATGAAGTTCAACAGCATGATGCCAACACCATGTGAGGACCTTCTGGCTACAACATATAATGACAGGGTGCTTCACACAGCAAGACAAAGCAATTGTCCTACCTCAGGTCTCTCATAAAGCCATTGAAAACATCATAAGTACCTTGCTTTCATAAACACCTTTTCTTAATAACCTTCTGAGAGCCTCATCTCCACAGACAATTTGTTTTAAATGTAAAGATTAAGTTTCTAACATGTTAACTTGAAGGACACATTACTACATACTAGTCAGAGGAAAATGGAGTAGCTTTCTGATAGGTAATAAGTCCATCTAGAACCTTTGCAATACAGTGTCTGTATGGTAATAAAACTTAATTACAAATGTATAAGTCAACAAATATGACTAGTTATGAAAACTAAAAATAGATAACATGAGTAGAGCCACTGGTACTCCAAACAAGAACTTTAAAACAACTGATATGGGTTTTTTTTTTTATACTTATTTACATTTCAAATGTTTTCCCCTTTCTAGGTCTCCCCTTTGGAAACCCTCTATCCTCTCTCTCTTCCCCCTGCCTATAGGAGGGTATTCCCATACCCACCCAACCATCCACTCCTGTCTTCCCTCCCTGGCATTCCCCTATACTGAGGCATCTAACACCCTCAGGTCCAAGGGCCTCTCCTTGCACTGATGGCCAGCAAGGCCCTCCTCTGCCACATATGTGGCCAGCATCATGGGTCCCTCCATGTGTAGTCTTTGGTTGGTAGTCCATTCTCTGGGAGGTCTGGGGAGTCTGGCCAGTTGACACTGTTGCTCCCTCCATGGGCTGGCAAACTCCTGCAGCTCCTTCAGTTCCTTCTTCAACTCCTCCATCTGGGACCCTACATTCAGTTCGATGGTTTCTGTGAATTGAATCTTGGGTATTCCAAACTTTTGGGCTAATATCCACTTATCAGTGACTACATACCATGTTCTTTTGTGACTGAGTTATCTCACTCAGAATGATATTTTCAAGTTCTATCCATTTGCCTGCGAATTTCATGAAGTCATTGTTTTTAATAGCTAAATAGTATTCCATTGTGTAAATGTACCACAATTTCTGTATCCATTCCTCTGTTGAGGGACATCTGGGTTGTTTCCACATCTGGCTATTATACATATGGCTGCTATGAACATAGTGGAGCATGTGTCCTTATTACATGTTGGAGCATCTTCTGGTTATATGCCCAGGAGTGATATAGCTGGGTCCTCAGGTAGTATTATGTCCATTTTTCTGAGGGTCCACCAAACTGATTTCCAGAGTGGTTGTACCAGCTAGTAATCCCACCAACAATGGAGGAGTGTTCCTCTTTCTCCACATCCTCACCAGGATCTGCTGTCACCTGAGTTTTTGATCTTAGCCATTCTGACTGGTATGAGGTGGAATCTCAGGGTTGTTTTGATTTGCATTTCCCTGATGACTAAGGATGTTGAACATTTGTTTAGGTGCTTCTCAGCCCTACGAGTTTCCTCAGTTGAGAATTCTCTGTTTAGCTCTGTTCCCCATTTTTTGATAGGGTTATTTCGTTCTCTGGAGTCTAACTTCTTGAGGTCTTTGTATATATTGGATATTAGCCCTCTATCAGATGTAGGATTGATAAAGATCTTTTCCCAATCTGTTGGGTGCCATTTTGTCCTATTGACAGTGTCCCTTGCCTTACAGAAGCTTTGCAATGTCATGAGGTCCTATTTGTCGATTCTTGATCTTAGAGCATAAGCCACTGGTGTTCTGTTCAGGAACTTTTCCCCTGTACCCACGTGTTTGAGACTTTTCCCCACTTTCTCTTCTATTAGATTCAGTGTACCTGGTTTTATGTGGAGGTCTTTGATCCACTTGGACTTGAGCTTTGTACAGGGAGATAGGAATGGATCAATTTGCATTCTTCTACATGTAGACCGCCAGTTGACCCAGCACCATTTGTTGAAAATGCTGTCTTTTTTCCACTGGATGGTTTTAGCTCCTTTGTCGAAAATCAAGTGACCGTAAGTGTGTGGGTTCAATTCTGGGTCTTCAACTCTATTCCATTGATCTACCTGCCTGTCACTGTACCAATACCATGCAGTTTTTATCACTACTGCTTTGCAGTACAGCTTGAGGTCAGGGATGCTGATTCCTCCAGAAGTTCTTTTGTTGTTGAGAATAGTTTTTGCTATCCTGGGTTTTTTGTTGTTCCAAATGAATTTGAGAATTGCTCTTTCTAAGTCTATGAAGAATTGAGTTGGAATCTTGATGGGGATTTCATTGAATCTGTAGATTACTTTAGGCAGGATGGCTATTTTTACTATATTAATCCTGCCAATCCATGAGCATAGGAGATCTTTCCATCTTCTGAGATCATCTTTGATTTCTTTCTTCAGAGACTTGAAGTTCTTGTCATACAGATCTTTAACTTGTTTGGTTAGAGTCACACCAAGTTACTTTATACTGTTTGTGGACTATTGTGAAGGGTGTCATTTCCCTAATTTCCTTCTCAACTTGTTTATCCTTTGAGTATAGGAAGGCTACTGATTTGTTTGAGTTAATTTTATATCCGGCCACTTTGCTGAAGTTGTTTATCAGCTGTAGCTTTTCTCTGGTGGAGTTTTTCGATTCACTTAAGTATACCATCATATCATCTACAAATAATGATATTTTGATTTCTTCCTTTCCAATTTGTATCCTTTTGACCTCCTTTTGTTGTCTAATTGCTCTAGCTAGAACTTCAATTACTATATTGAATAGATAGGGAGAGAGAGGGCAGCCTTGTTTATTCCCTGATTTTAGTGGGATTGCTTCAAGTTTCTCTCCATTTAGTGTGATGTTGGCTACTGGTTTGCTGTATACTGCTTTTACTATGTTTAGGTATGGTCTCTGAATTCCTGAACTTTCCAAGATTTTTATCATGAAGAGATGTTGCATTTTGTTGAATGCTTTTTCAGCATCTAATGAAATGACCATTTGGTTTTTTCCTTTGAGTTTGTTTATATAGTGGATTACATTGATGGATTTCTGGGTATTGAACCATCCCTGCATCCCTGGGATGAAGCCTATTTGATCATGGTGAATGATCATTTTGATGTGTTCTTGGATTCGGTTTGTGAGAATTTTATTGAGTATTTTTGCATCAATATTCATAAGGAATATTGGTCTGAAGTTTTCTTTCTTTGTTGGGTCTTTGTGAGGTTTTGGTGTCAGTGTAACTGTAGCCTCATAGAATGAATTGGATAGTGTTCCTTCTGTTTCTGTTTTGTGGAATAGTTTGAACCTGCAATGTAAGGAGTGTGAAGTCCCCATTCTCACTGAAACACACAAAGACTGAGGAAAACAAAAAGCAACACGTGTTCTTAGAGCTACCAGAGAACTGAGATCCTAGGGGAAAATATTATGCAAATAGTTAGAAATATAGGTAGGTACAAAGAACCACAATATACTAGTAAAAAGGCAAACACACTGCAACCCATATTATAGTAGAAATTCTTAAAATGCAATTGGAAAAATTGGTAGAGGATTATTATGAATAAGTCTGAGAGTTAAAAACTCCAGGGAACTAGTATTTGTAGGGCTGTGACACTTCCACGATGTCCCATGTAGAAGGCCTATCTGATTACAAAATAAAGCCTGGAGATAAATCACTGTGTGATTCTGGCAGATGAATGCAGAACACAGCTATTTTGAAGCAAGCCTAGAGTATTCTGTTCCTCTTATTAAGACATTCTCTCAAAGGAAACTACTTTGCCAGAGCCTAGCACATATTACTTTACCAGGACTTTTGCAACCTTGGAGGAAAAAGTAGATGGGTACAGCCTGATCTACTCTTTCATTTTGCATAAACAATATGGTAAGCTCTAGCTCTTCTATTAATTTCTTACATAAGGAGAATGAGTACTGACTGAGAAATACTTGTAAAGACCAATGTCCAGGACCGATATTAAACCATAGACCTCGTCATATGACTATAGATTGCTTCCATCTCTGCAAACTGCCACATCAATAAGGTTCTTGTGTGATAAAAGGCCAATAAAACTAAAGAGCTTCCAATCAAAGAAAGAAGTGGAGGGAAAAATCAGAACATAAGAGAGAAATCTTGTGCTCTAACAACCAAAGCAACAGCAAATGTGAACGAAGCTTAAGTGCCAGGGAGATAAACATAGCACCTTATACTCCAGCTCCAGTTACACAGCACACTGTGTCTGACTCTCAACAACAATTACATATTGAGCCACAAAAACCAATTTAAACATAAAGATGTATGTCACACAGATGTTAGGGCTATCAAGTTGAGAAGTTTAAATGACCACGAGAAAAGTACTGTTGAGAGTGGTCAACATGCACATTGCCACAAATCATAAATAAAAGATGAAACAGCAAAAGCACTTTAGAAAAAGTAGACTTGAAATGAGGGAAAATCATCTGCACTGAAGAGTATTGTATAATAATGAAGGAGCCAGTTATCTAAAGTGGCATAACAAATCTTTAGTGAGTTTGTACCTAACAACAAACCACTAATCACATGAGACAAAATGGATAGAACCCCAAGAAGAAACACAAGAAAGAATCTGTTAGTTTAGTTAAAGACTTCAAAATTCTCTGTAGTCAATAGAATCAGCAAGAAGAAAATCAAGAAAAAACATAAATCAAAGAGCACCAATAATTTTGTGTCTAACTACCATGAATAGCATGTTTCATCAAGAAAACTAGAATGTATTTTTTCCAAGCATACTATAAACATTCAACAAATTAAATCATAAAACACACCTCAAATTACAAAAATAATAAATAGAATAATAACAAATAAACTATCTTTTTCTGACCACAGGGGAACTAAATTCATAAGCATTAACATTAAGATAACTGGAAATCTCAAAATGTATGAACATTACAATATATGTAGGAATATATATATAGGAATCAATTTTTTTTTAGAATTTAAAAAAATTCTCAGAAGAAATTTGAAGTGAATGAATATGAAAATGTTCAAACCATGAAAACAGTTGTAGGGTAAGCCAAAGCAGTATTTTGAGGGAAATTTATAATATTAAATGCACTTAATAGAAAGAAAACTCTAAAATCAATAATCCCAGCTTTTACCTTAAGGAACTAAAAAAGGGAAAGAAAGAAATATGAACATAAAGAAAGCTAAAACAAAATACTTTTAATTCTATGACATTTTAAACAGAAAAACAATAAAAGAAAAATCAATAAATATAAAATCAGGTTCTCTAAACATACCAAAAACATTAAAAATATTTAGTTTTTCTAACCTAGAAAGATGAGAAAAAACACAATCTACCAATGTCAGACATGGAAGAGAGAATATTATTATTAATTCAATGGTTATTAAAAGGATCATTGTAGAGGAATTTTAATCCAGCAACATGGCTGCTTTAGCTGGACATTCCCTTAGTACACTTTTGTGAAAGCAGTCATATTTGAAAGTGATGTCTAAATGAGGGGCAGAGAAAGTGATGAATCAGAGAAAGATTGGACAGAATGAGTCAGAGACAGGATATGCCCAACTCTCACAAGAACAGACAGGAAAGAGAAGCTATTTAAGAGAGCAGAGCAGAGTAAGTGTGGGATGGAAGGTCAGTCAGTTGAATTCAGTGCAGTGGAACCAATCTGTCAGTTAGGAGTTCAGTCAGGTCAGCAGAGGCAGTTGAAGCCAGAGAATAAGGAGCCAGAAGATTAGAACAAATTGCCAGAGTTACTTTGAAGCCAAGCAGAGCAATTCAGTGAGAAGCCAGAGAGGCCAGGTTGAATAGGTCATCTTGGAGAGGATTTTGAGTCAGAACAGATGAATTGAACCAGCCAGCTGGAGACACAGAACATCTGTTAAAGTGAACCCAGCACTTCAGTGTCATTACACAGAATTTATAGGATTAAAGTTTGTAATATACAGTATTTTAATAAAATTTCTGTATTCAATTTCATGCACTTATACAAAAATAAACCTGTATTTAAAAACTTAAAAAAAAAAAAGAGCTAGAAAGGATGAGCTTATTCAGCAGTAAGATGACAGTTACTTCAGGTGGATAATATTACATTTACAGGTAATAAATAACATGAGCAGCACTGTGCCCACAAATTACATAAGTATGGACAAATTATTGAAGCACACCATCTATTAATCCTTACAAAGAACAAAATAGTGAAAATAATCTTCCCTCTCTTAAAGATACATGAGTAATTAATAATAAATATATAGTTAAGAAATTTCAACCAATAAAAACATTGGGCACAGATGATTTAACATTTAAATGCCACCCAATACTTAAGGAAAAAAAATTCTCAGTTCTGTACAATCTTTAACAAATATTTCCTTACTCGTCTTAAGAATCAGGTAATTAAATACAAGGGAGGAAAATTACTGACCAGTTTCCATTGTGTACATGATATAAAGAGCCTCAAGAGTCTGTAGGAAGAAAACAGAGGAAGCTATAATTACTGTAGAAAGTAATTACAAAGTACAACTAAGAACACAAACAGAAACAAACAAACAAACAAAAATGGAAATGGATTTCAAACTAAAACAAACCAGAAGAGATAAAAGACACTTCATTCAAGTAAACAGGGAACATTTAACCAAAAGACATTACAATCCTAGATATACATACTCCAGATTCTGGTGCACCCAATTTGATAAAAAGCATACTACTACATTTAAAGACACAGATTAACATCAAGCCAATAATAGTAGGTGATTTCAATACCTCACTTTCTTCAATATACAGATCACCTGGACTTTGAAACATCAGAATTAAATGATATCATATATCAAATGGACTTAATATTTACAGAATATTCCACCTAATCACCAAAGAATACACATTCTACTCAGCAATCAATAGAAGCTTCTCTAAAATAGACTATATTCTAGGTCACAAAACAAATCTTAAACAATTCATAAGAAATGAAATAGTTCCATGTATTCCTTCTGACTTAATGCAACACAACTTAAAATTGACACCAAGCTAATTGTTAGTAAATACCCAAACTTATGGAGCTTGAACAACTCATTACTGATTGAGTTGGTCAAAGAAGAAATCAAGAAAAAAAGAGGCAAAAGTTTCCTGAAACTAAATGAAAACACACTGCAGCAAACCCCTGGGGCACAATGAAAGCAGGATTAAGAGCCAAATTTACAGCTGAATGATTATATTAAAAACCTGGAAAGAATACAAATAAGTGACTTAATAATTGTAATGGCTACTGTTGGTTGTCAATGAAAGGCCAAACCTACTCCTTCTTGGAACCCACCTCCGTCTTAAAAAAAAAAAAAAAGCCTGAGAACTTGATCCTCAGCTGAACCGAAGCTGCACCCAAGTACCAGGAAGGACCCCATGGCTTGTCCTTGGAAAGAGTTACTCCCCAGCTACTTCCCAGCAACAGTTAATCAAATATTTGTCTGATTGTTTCAGATGTACTTTCAGACCTTTCATGATTGTATATGGTTTTACTTCAGAGCAACCACCTGTCGAACTTACAATAGACATTTAGTTAGATACCTGCCAGACTGGACACCCTCTCACTTGCTTCCATTTTTCTTTAAAACCTTGGCCCGATGAGATATTGGGGCTGCTTCACCAAATCATCCTGCTGGTTGATGGTAAGTAGGCCCAAACTCGAGTTTGTAATAAAGAGACCCTAATGTAATTACATCGGAGTTGGCTCCTTGGTGGTCTTTTGGAGTTCACAAACACTTCCTGGCATGTCAACTTGACCATATATGGAATGGAGGGCAGACTAGTGACACAGACCTTGAGGTTGGAAGACACAAGCTTTTGATCCAGATCTTTAGGTGGGATTGCACACAACCTTAATTCATTGACACATACCTTCAATCCAGATCTTTTTTTTTTTTTTTTTTTTTTTTTTTTATGTGGGGGCTGGGAACTAAACCGAGGTCCTCTGGAAAAGCAGTAAGTCTTCTCAACTTCTGAGCTGTCTCTCCAGTCCTAGTATTTTTTCTTTTAAAAAGTATTTATTTGGATCATTTGACCATTTTTTTTTTATTGCTTAGTTGCCTGGATTCTTCCTGTATATTCTGGTTATTAAACCCTCTGTCAGATGAATAGCTCTCAAAGACTTGCTCCCATTCTGTATAATTGTTATTCATCTGTTCATTGTTTCATATGACTTGCAAACCTATTTAATTTCACATAATTTATTTGTCTCTGTATTTCCTGTGCTTTTTGAACCCTATCAAGGAAATCATACCTATATCAGAATGTTAAAATGTTCCCCCCTGATAATTTGGAGTTTCTGGTTTTACATTTAATCCAGATCTTGAGGAACACCTTTAATCTGGGTGGTGCCTTCTGCTGGAGGCCTATGTAAAGATAATGGAAGAAGTAAGAGGTCATTATTTGCCTGCCAGCACTTACTTGCCAGAACATCCACTGAAACCTACTTCCTCAGGATTCCAGTTTATATAGAAGACCAGCTGAAACATCCAGTGTTTAGGGACTGAGTAGGTACTAGATTCTTGGACTTTCTATTCATGCCTAGCCATTGTTGGGCTAGTTGGACTGCAGCCTGTTAGTCATTCCAATATATATAAGATATATTATTACATAAATATATAATATATATTCATTCCATAAATCTGTGACCACAGAGAACCCTGACTAATACAATGATATAATTTTAAAAATTGTAAATATAATAACAAACCAAATAAGACACAGTAGATGGTGAAAAACAATAAAAATTACAGCAGAAATTAATGAAACCAAAACAAAGAAAACAATATAAAGAGTTGAGCCAAAGAGCTGGTTCTTTAAGAAGATAAATATGATTCATAGACCCTTGTTCCAACTAACCAAAAGAAAGACATAACCAAAATTAACAGAATCATAACAAACAAGAAAACATTACAACAGACACCAAAGAAATACAGATTAGAATGGAATACTTTAAAAGTCTGTACTCCATTAAGTTGTAAAATCTAAAAAAACCAAAAACAAAAAAACAAAAACAAACCAAAAAAAAAAAAAAAACCCAAAAACAACAAAAGGATGAATTTCTTGATTAATCCAAACCACCAAAGTTAAACTAAGAAGAGATCAGTAAGATAAACAAACCTATTAAAAAAATGAGGATTTAAATTGTAGAATTATACTTTCAAAGATGTATAGTCCATTCTTTTTATATTAAAAAAAGAAACAGATCACTCCTAAACTTATTCTATGAAGCAAATATTATCCTAATACTAAAACAACAGAAAATCCTATATCCTATATAACAATATCTCAAATTCCCTCATGAACATATGCAAAATTTCTCAATAAAATATTAGCAAATAGGCACATATAAAGATCAGTCACCATAAACAAATTGCCTTTATCCTGGAAATGCAGAGATGGCTGAACAACTGCAAGTGAAATTATAATAAACAAATTGACTTAAGTGAAGGAATCTTAAAGAGTATGTTACTAGTCAGAGAAGGCAATCTTAAAAAGCTCACATCTCACATGATTTCAACTACAGAACATTATGAAAAGTCAAAAGTATGACATAGTAATAGTACCATAATTAGTTCCCAGAGACACCAGGGTAAGAATAGGATGAAGAGGTACTGACAAGAGTTATGGGGCAGTGTGAAATTTTGTGATTGATAGCATAATTATAATTGCATGATATCACAGTTTTGTTAACATCACAGATCCATATCTTAATGCCAAGGACCAGCCTTGGCTTGGAGAGGGGTCCTGAGGAAGTGGTGTTTGTTAATGGTTAAAAAAATGACTCAAAGTCAAATAGTGGGTAACAATCTGATGGCCTATGTTCTGCTTGAGACAACTTTCCAGATTGCTCTCTCTGTGCTCTGCTAGAGACAGCTTTCTCTTGCTATTTTAAAATCTCTCTGGATAGCTCATCTTTTGCAGATCGAAAGCCCCATCTTTTATTTACACATCAATTCAGTAATCCAGCCCAGGTTCCCCTTTGTTTATCCCAAGAATCAGCATCCCATGACCCTAGCCCCTTGATTCTTAGAGAGAACAAGCACATTTTTTTTTTAAACATTGCATTCCATATTGTAATTAATTATTTGGGTGGTGGTTTATCCCTTCTGTTAAAATATTACAACCCATGTAAAACAATAGGTCATACTAATATGTTACTTAGCAAAAATGAATGTTATTGATACAACCAAGATATGAATTAGGCATTAAGGTGTTAGTGACTAGAGATATGAATTCCTGAAAGTCATGAGGAATCAATAGAACCCATTAAATACCCATTTTTTTTAATATTGCAGACTTGCATGTTTAAATTGACATCTTGAAAAGTTTTAAAGATCAATTCAAAGTATCAGTATGATGAACAATCTTTAATGAGGATACAAGACCAGAAGCAGCTTGAAATACGTCATCTGATATAGTTGTCTGGGAAATAATTTTCTTTTCCTAGCATGATCACAGAAACAAAGATCTTTGCTCTCAGGAAATCAGCAAATTCAGTTCTTGAATCAGATTTGCAAAACTACAGTCACTAAAGGGCTTCCCAAACATGCCTAGGGCTATGATATACCCACTTCCAGGAGGAACCTTTGTCTTTTTCCTAAACACTATAAGATATGGTGTTGGGTAGCACACATTCTTAGCATCTATGTTAAGACTGGAATAATTTTTCCTCTTAAAAATAACACACTAAACCAATTAGCTTTCCTAAATTGAATTAACTTAATAGCATTCAAAAAAACTGACAAACATAATCTGCTTGCTTTAAGACAGAAGTGGATAAGTCAACAGAATCATATCCCTAGTCAGGTCCAAATCAAGTTAGAAAGTCTGACTAAATAGTGGGTGCTGGAATAAGTCATGTGATCAGTATGCACAGTCACACTGATCTCAACTGTAAGCAACACTGCCTTTCCAGCAGGGAGATGTAAAAGTCTAGCACTGAAGAATTTTTTCCATGATGTGGTGGAGGAATGGTTTTTCTTTGATATAGATGGCTCCCTCAAGCCTCAGCCTGTTTTCTTACATTTCTTGTAGTCACAGGAAATAGCTCTTTTTGTTTTTATGTGCATTTTGTGCATGTTGCTCTTAATGCTTTTTGCCTTTCTGTTGCTTGTTAGAAATCTATACCAAAGTTAAAGAGACAATTCTCTCTGTGTTTTTAAATATTGAGATTTAAATATGGAGATTTAAATATTTAAATATGGATATTTAAAAATATTTTTGTTATTTTTTTATAGAAACACTTTTTTAGTGATGGATAATGACAGAAAGATATAAAAAGAATACATTTTATTCATTTGAACCACAAATAAAATAAACAAGAGTTAAAATATGCTTTCACTTGTTAATGTGAATTGTCATTATGTAATATGATCTGTTTATAATTTCTGCTGAACCTTTGGACACCAGGTACATAGGTTAGAATTAAATTGAGGCTTCACTGTTGTTAAACAAATAGTATTAGTGGTCAGACCAGTAGGCCACATAGAGAAGCTGGCTTCTCAGTAGTTACACACTTGGATTGTCAGTACATTTTTGCAGTGAATCAGAGATGGCCCTGAAACTTGCTTTCAATGCTGCATGAGCTTTGAAACAAGGTCATAAATGACTTGCAGTTTTTGCTCAAGATTCTTGTCACAAGCACTTTGAAAGGAGCTAGCTAGATGTGAGTGGATGCTCAAGTAAGCAAAGCAGAGAGGTTATGTGGGAGTAACAGAGACACATGAACAAACTGTTGTTCTCCTCAACCCAGAAATGTAAGTTGAGAAGTAAAGATAATATTCTAAACCTTTAGGCTAATTAAATGTTCAAGAGCCCAGTGAGAAAAACTTAAGTGAAAATTACCCTGTACTTCCCATATAAGTGTTAAGCCACTGAGTATGGGTTATTATATTTAATAGCAATATGTAGCCAAAGCACATATATAGGAAAATGTGTGTGTGCACATGCACATGTGTTTGTGTGTGTGTGTGTGTGTGAGCATGCATGAAAGCACATGTATATGCACATTCATGTGGATGTCAAGTAAAGACATTGGGTGTTACTTCCTAAGTATCACCCATTACTTTATTTATTTATTTATTTATTTATTTATTTATTTATTTATTTATATTTAAGACAGGATCTCTTACTGTCCTAAAACTCACCAAGTATACTAGATTGGCTGGCCAGAAAAGCCCTAATGATCAGGCTCACCAGTGATGGTAAAACAAACATACTATTATACCTGTTTTGTTTGTTTGTTTTTGTGTTTGTTTTTTCTTTCTTTTAATACTGGTTCTGGGGATTAAACTTGGGGCTTAACTAATATATTACCCTTCTAGAGTATAGTTCTCAGACTTCCAAATATATTTTACACTCATAATTTGCTGAATTGATATTCTTGCTATCTTTGTTTTATATATATCAACTCTCATAAAGTCCAAATGAAGAAGGGTATGTTATATATTTCACTTATAAAATTGTTCTTAAATAATGGGATTGGTTATTTTTGAGAGATAACAATGGTTCCCAAGATTTTTAGCAAATATTTTGATTGTTAATAGCTGTCATCAAGGTCATAATATAATTTCAAGACTTGTGTATACTGAACATCCAAGGTAATAAAGTCAGGCTTTCAAAGAGTGAAAAAGAAAAGTTAAGAGACTCAATGAGGAAATGGCTTAACAAGGACAAGATGTTGGGGCATAGTGTTGCTTCTGGGTTAATATAGATGCTGGCAACTGATGACTAATGCAGTCTTTTACATTGATTTCATGGCTGTTAATTCAGTTTATGGAGAGAATGAAAGAGTCTTGTGTGATAACAAGCCTCACAGATGTGTGGCATGATTGGGTAAGGAGGGTTTTCTCTCTGAAGTTCACAGAACTAAAGAATCTTTACATCTGGTGTTAACTTCATAAACACTTCATCAGGGCTTGTGTCTTAGGATTTCTTTGCTGTGATGAAACATCATGGCCAAAACAACTTCGGAAGGAAAAGGTTTATTTGGCTTACATATCCCAAGACATAGTCTACTGAGGGAAGCTAATACAGAAACTGAAAATTAGGCAGTAACCTGAAGACAGAAGCTGATGAAGAAGCCATTGAGAGGTGTTGCTTACTAGTTTGCTCCTCAGGGCTTGTTCTGCCTGCTTTCTTATAGAACCCAGAACCACCAGTCTGGGATGGCCCCGCCCACAATGGGCTGGGCCCTCCCACTTCAATCATTGATTAAAAAAATACCTTACAGGCCTGCCTACAGCCTGATCTTATGAAGGCATATTTCACAATTGAAGTTTTCTTCTTCCAAATGACTCTAACCCGAGTGAAGTTGACACAAAACTAGCCAGCACAGGTTATTGAGTCGCTATTTAGTAGAATATACTAACTGGGAGGACTAGGTCTAGTCTCCCAATATACTACAAGTATACTTGTGTCAGATTTTAGTTAACTAGTTTAATTTAGTAAATCTAAGGAATTATATTTGATAATTAGTCAGTGTCAGTGAACATATAATTAATAGTGAGTGTTTCTTGATTCTTCAGGAGAGTACAGGAAAACCTTCTGATAAACTGTCAGTTCTTTTCTGTGTAATTCCTTTGAAGGATTTTCCAATAGTAATATTATACACAGCATGTGTGAAGTAAATGGCAAAGTGGTGATAGAAAGTAAACATTAAGGTTCATTCCTTAAGGAGAGGCAAAGAATGTTGAAGGAGAGAGTAACAGAGGTGGAGGCTGGGAGAGCAACAAGAGAAGCAGTCATTGAGCACAGGACCCGGATATCCTTCCTGTACATTGCTGTACATTGGATCTGACTGTCCAATGATTATAGGACCTATGACTATATAAAAATTTAGTCATTGTTTGCTTCCTTTACAAGATTGTCAATTTGGAGGGTAAAAATAATGACTCACTTATAACTGGGTCATTATACCTATTACAGTCTCAGGCATATAACAGGCACTTAATTACACTTCCTAGAGTCTTCATTTTATATAAAGTTTATGTTGGCCATATATAAATGTATTGGAGCTTTAGATAAGGTTGTAAGATGTTTTAATAGAGAGATAGTAGCTTATTTTTCCTTAAACCTGACACATAGGGTTAGACTCCTGTAAATGGTCAGTGATTGAATGGGAAGTGAACCACAGGTTTTTACTGTTTAATTAATGGCCACATTTAAACCTGTAAGCTCCATAAAGTATTGAATTTTTTGCAACAAATGATCTAGAAGACACCAGGATCCTACCTTACAAATATTGTTGTCATAGTTATTTCTGGTTGCCTAGAAACAAAAATATGAAGTTATATGCAGCTTTACAGGCTTATGCTGATATTTTCTATGCAGAGGTCAGCCCACTTTGGATTCAGAAAGCATCCACTCTGAAGAGCTCCAGCATCTGTGGCTTTTATAGTTTCATGTTTTTAAGGTCTGGCCTTGCTTTCATAGCATTGGCATATGTGCTTAGTTAAGGAAAGGAATTCCTGCAAAGTGAATGGAAGGACCAATTGAAGATTAAGGGCACCATTCTTCCATTACTAGTAGTGGATACCTTTGCATGATTCTGATGGGCAAACTTGTTACTCAAGATTTTTTTTTTTAGAACTCATTGTCACACAATATTTGGTGGTTTGAATAAAATGACCCCCATAGGCTCACAGGGAGTGGCATTATTAGGAATGTGGCCTTGTTGGAGTAGTTGTGGCCTTTTGGAGGAAGTGCATCACTGGGGGTGGGTTTTGAGGTTTCAAATGCTCAAGTCAGGCCCAGTGTGTCAACCATTTATTCTCTGCCTTGCCAATAAATGCTGATCACCCAATGGCTGGGCAGAAAAGAGAACAGGGCGGGATGTTTGCCAGCCAGAGAAGGAGAGAGGGCAATTCAAATCAACCAGCAGTATGGAGGGATTAAAGCCATGAAGAAGGGGTCTGAAGAGCCAGATCAGTAATAATATATAAGTATCATGAGATGGTGCCAGGAGGTAGCCAGATTAGCATAGGGGTAAAGGTAGATCATTTAACTGCTCTGCTATTGAGGTGCAGTTTTAGATAAATCTTATTTTTTTCATGTGGTTATTGGAAAATAGCATAAAGTAAAGAAATACAGCAGCCTGATTAATTCACTGTTTATATTTATATTAAGGATAATTCATTTACACTTCTGGCCTTAGACATTTATTTATATATAAAAGAGAGCTCATTTTGTCCTCATGGAAATGTGAAAGGCTGTTCTGGTAATTTTATATATTTTGCATAGCTTCATTAGTAAAAGAAAGATTATAAAGAAAACTAAAAAGAGTCAGCTCTATTTTCAGTGAAGGCAAGAGAAAAGGAGAGCCTATTCTGGGGCAATCATTGAACATTTAGCCACTATTTTAGATATAGCTGGGAACAGCTTCTCAGCAAGAGTTTATTTACAGAGAAATTTTTATGGGTCAACTGACTGTAACATTCACAACACTGCTAGTGGTCAGGTTCCTTTTGCTATCACCAGTGACCAACCAGCACTGAGCACAATTTAGTGATGATGCAGCAAAAATCACCCAAAGGATTAGTTGATGTTGATAAATGATGTCTCTTGACAACACTGTCAATGCAACATTCACCTTCATTAGTGGTGGGAAAAATCTTTTTTTTTTTTTTTTTTTTTTTTTCGAGACAGGGTTTCTCTGTGTAGCTCTGCCTGTCCTGGAACTCATTCTATAGGCCAGGCTGGCCTTGAACTCAGAAATCCGCCTGCCTCTGCCTCCCAAGTTCTGGGATTAAAGGTGTGCACCACCACTGCCCGGCTCAGGAAAAAATCTTAATTACAATTTCCATGGGCTGAAGATGTACACTTGGAATCATCACATGGTCTTGGTATGTCTTTTTAGTATATATCCTAGCTACATCAGAAGAACCTAGGAAACAGTGTTGTAGTAGCCAAAATGTGCTCAGTGTTCTGACTCATGGCTCTCGGAAGGCTCTAGGTGTAGCTCAGTGCAGAGTCAAGCACAGGTCCCCAAGTTGGAACCCAAACACTGAAGGAAAAAACAAAACAAAAATACAAAAAAGTAAGCCTCTTTTAAAGATTGCCTTACTGAAGGGGATTGCAACCCCATAGGAAGAACAACAATATCAATGAACTGGACCCCTCATTGCTCCCAGGGACTAAACCACCAATCAAAGAGTATACATGGGTGGGTCCATGGCTCCTGCTACAAATGTAGCAGAGGATTGCCTTATCTGGTATCAGTGTGAGGGGAGGTACTTGATCGTAGGGAGGCTTGTTGCCCCTTCGAAGGGGGATGCTAGAGGGGTGAGGCAGGAGTGGGTGGGTGGGGGAGCAACTTCTTAGAGGCAAAGGGAAGGGGGGATAGGGATGGAAGGTTTGCAGAGGGGAGATTGGGAAGGGGGACAACATTTGAAATGTAAATAAATGAAATAATCAATTAAAAAAGAGAATAGATTCATGTTAAGATGATCTGTACATAGCTGACCCTGACTGATGACATCCACATAACGATGTCTCATTCTTTTTGTTGCCTTCAGAAATTTCCTGAAAAACTAGCCAGCACAGGTTATTGAGTCGTTATTTAGTAGAATATACTAACTGGGAGGACTAGGTCTAGTCTCCCAATATACTACAAGTATACTTGTGTCAGATTTTAGTTATCTAGTTTAATTTAGTAAATCTAAGGAATTATATTTGATAATTACTCAGTGTCGGTGAGCATATAATTAATAGTGAGTGTTTCTTGATTCTTCAGGAGAGTACAGGAAAACCTTCTGATAAACTGTCAGTTCTCTTACTTCTGTGTAATTCCTTTGAGGGATTTTCCAATAGTAATATTATACACAGCATGTGTGAAGTAAATGGCAAAGTGGTGTTAGAAAGTAAACATTAAGGTTCATTCCTTAAGGAGAGGCAAAGAATGTTGAAGGAGAGAGTAACAGAGGTGGAAGCTGGGAGAGCAACAGGAGAAGCAGTCATTGAGCACAGGACCCGGATATCTTTCCTGTACATTGCTGTACATTGGATCTGACTGTCCAATGATCATAGGACCTATGATTATATAAAAATTTAGTCATTGTTTGCTTCCTTTACAAGATTGTCAATTTGGAGGGTAGAAATAATGACTCACTTATAACTGGGCCATTATACCTGTTACAGTCTCAGGCATATAACAGGCACTTAATTACACTTCCTAGAGTCTTCATTTTATATAAAGTTTATGTTGGCCATATATAAATGTATTGAAGCTTTTCTAGTTTTTCAGAAAGTTCCTGAGTTCCATGTCCCAGCTGTTTCTTACCAATTTCACATTGTAAGAAACACAGCAGACATTTAGATTTCCAGTGCACCCGCTAGCTATTTAATGTTTAGTTCTGATGTAAGTTGTGGTATCATTCAGTTTTATCCTTCATTCAAATCATGGTGTCAACATTAAGAGCATCAAAGATGTTCTAAGGCGTGTAGCTATGTCAGTCTGGGATTTGACTTTCGGGACTTTGATTTTACACTCTTGAGGGCAGCATGTGAATCTAGAGTAACACGAGGCAGTGTGCACTGACCACTGAGGCTCAGGCAGTTATGTGTTTGTTCTCACTCATCTACAGGGCTTTCAATTAAGCTTTAACATAAAGTGAGACTGTTTTGTTGGAATAGCTGATATTCCATAAAATGGCCTATCAATAAAACCAGCATTAGAATATTACTAAATAACATACTAACATTGGTAATTTAAGTTTTTTATATAATTAAAATAAAATTACATCATTTATCCTATTCCTCCAATGTCCCACCCTCTATTCCTTCCCAACTTTACCTTAAGTTTTATATTATCTTCTTATTCTAATGGAGTAGAAATTTATTTTTTTTTGTATGAATCCCTTTTCTCCAAATATCATTAGATTAACTTTTCCTCTTTTCCTTAATATTTCTCTAACTTAGTTCAGGCAGAATAAGTTCTTATCAAATAATTCTTTAAACTTACATTTGTTCATTTACCTATTGCATTCTTATTCTCTCATTTTAATTCCCTCTATACCTACTACCTACCAGCTGCTTTTTTACTTTACTATAACCTGTAATTTTTTCTCCTAACCATCATTAAGACTTTCTTATGTTTTTCTAAAACTTGGAGAGGCTAAACTGTGTATAAACTCTCTTGATGCTATCATTCTCTTGTGTTATCTATGACAAGGTTATTGAAAGAACTATTGCAAACCTGTATGTAGGCAGCAGCTGCATTCAACATCTTGGACATAACTACTTTGGGGATATCCAGAGGAAATATTCTTGATTTCATACTAAAATAATTTCATACTTACCCAACTGCTAGAAGCCACGGTGTAGTTTTTGCTTACTTCATACCTTCATTTTTTCTCCCATTGCTACAAAAGAAATTTAAGCACAGTATTTTCCCCACTCATGTTTGTATCCTCTGTTGGCTGAAATTCAGTCCATTCCACTTGACTCTGGTTTAGTGCTCATATTTAGTGTTCTGCCTCACAGATGGACAAATGTACCATGAGTTCCTTGTATAGTTTTTGCATCCTGAAATTTGAATAAGTCTATTTTTTGGATTGAATTTTGGATTTTATCCCATTCTTGATATTTCTAGACTCAAGCTCACAGTAACTAGTGTTGTGTGTCATTTCTTTATTTCTCAGGGTGAGATTTCTACATCATTCTGTTCCTGTGTGGATTTCTAGATCTGTCATGCAGCTTAAATCCTGAGACTTCCACTCACCTTTCCTAGGCATTAAATTACTATTTGCTGAATTACTACATGGCTTTCCTTTTCTCCCTTTTAAAAGTTATTCCTTCAGGTAACTCCCTAGGAATATGAAAGAGGCAGGTAAGTTTTCTATATATGTGCTTATTGAAAATTGATTTATCTAGGTATACATGCATACACATAATCTAGATTGAAAATAATTTTCCATTTAATGGTATTGTGTTTACATATTACATATTATTGAGGTTTCTCTGTGGAAACCTTGATATTCATTGTGAGAAAACTTTATGACATCACATCTAAGTACATATACTCTTATTAGTAATTTTACAGCTTATAAATTGGAAGATAGATTGCTACATTTGACTCTGAAAGGCTTTTGTTTGTTTGTTTGTAGGCTGGATGTCCTGGAACTTGCTCTGTAGACCATGCTGGACTCGAACTCACAGAAATCCACCAGCTTCTTCTTTCAGAGTGCTAGGATTAAAGGCTATGTGCTAACATGCCTGGCTGAATGAAATTTTTAAAAAATATATCAATTCCTTTCTACCATTTCATTTTTGGATTTCTATTAGTTTGATGACATTCCTGTTGTATATACTATCTATGCCATTGTTTCCCCCATCATATTTTTGTCTTTATTCCTTTGTAATATACTCTAATATTTTATTGATTTTGATATTCCAGATCTGGAATTTTTGATAACTATAATTTTTTTCTGTTCCTTACCCATATCATTTCCCCCCTTGCTTTGGATGTGAAGCATCCTAGGTGTCAGTGTAGTTCTAAGTGGAGTTTTACACTCACTTTTCTTTTTTAACTTTCCCTGATGTTTGTGTCATCATTACTCCATGAAGGCTATCTGAAAAGATCATACTTGGCAGTGTAGAATAAGAAGCAGAGTTGACTCTATTTCCTGGGCATGGCAGCTATATTCATGGAAGAGCAGGAAGAATGATGTGAGAATGCTGAAGCTTTGCTTTGAATACCTTGAATATCAAATCAATTGCCTAGGTTCTTTCTAGAAAGATTTTTCAGGTTCATATTTCCAAAACCAGCAGTGTTTTTGCTGGAAACTTAGACATGAAGAGCTGGTGGGATTGTATGGATGGTGAATTTGAGAGAGTCTTTGGAAAGGGAGAGAGGTCATAGGGAAACAAGCTTCATTCCCCTGTACCACCTCATTCTATCACAACTATTTCTTCTCCAAGTTCTTAAATTTATTTGTGCCTTAATGTGTACTTGAAACACATGGATAGGCCTTATTTTTTGTTTATTTGTTTGTTTGTTTGATAGCCATGCCTCCTGTTTGGCTAGCTATTTATATAACTTTAAAAAATATTTAATAGGAATTTAGGAGTGAAAAGGCACAGATATGTTTTCCTTAAAAAATAAAATTCCTCCACTGTATTAACTGCATATGGCTTCTACAATAAATTACCAGAAGTATTGTGTTTTAAAACAACAAAAGGTTATTTTTCCACAGACATAGAAGACAGGCATTTGAAATCAGGACATCAACAGGCCATGCTTCCTCCTGAAGTCCAGTCTAGGACCTCTTCCTTAAAGAGATTGGTATAACAACTGATCACTTCTACATTCTTTGACTTCTCTCACATGGTCACTCTTCTGTTTTTATTTCATTTGCTTCATCTTACAAGGACACACCTGATTCCACACCTCAAGATCATTAACTTATTCTTGTTTACATAGTCATTTTTGTTCATATAATACAATTGTGTTACAAATTCTAGGCTTTAGGTCATAGCTTTCCTTTGGATAGATATGACTTAGCCTCCCACAATACAATTTTAGATGAAAGGATCGGTATAGCCATGGTAAGAGATCTGATTTGTATGGGTTTCCTAAGAAATATAGACTTTGAATGGTGAACTCATTTTCTTCATGTCAAACAGGATTCTCTCACTTGTTTCTGTAATGTTCATTGGCAAAAGATTTCTTTCTAATTACATCTGCCTCAACAAAGACCCAACAGGAGAAAATGAAATCTTTTATTTTCCTTAATGAAAGCATGTGTCTATTCTGTGGAAAATACCGATAGATTGAACTGTCTTATCCATTAAATTATTTGCTATCTATTCCTTTATGATACTGTCTATACTGTTTTCTTTACATGTTATGCCTATACTTTCTCAGCGTATTTATGTTTCTAGTTTTCCATTGTCTCTAAATGGCCACCAGTTTATTTCTCTAATGAAAGGATAATAGGTACATTAACAAATTCTTTTCCGTTCCCATTCATGTTACATTACATTGAATGGGACCCCTGCCAACCACATGGACACTATTTTATAGACCAAGGGACATACCCCAGGATGAGCAGTGACTCTCTAAAACACATAGCTAGTGAATGGGATACCCATTTAAAAAGCCTACATGTGCCAGACTTTGTAGACTTTCAACTATAAACCACCATTAAAGCTGTTTGTGATCTAAAAATGTGTAGATTTGAATCTTGCACAAAAGTGCTTATCTGTGAGTTCATTTTAATAATGTGACTCTAAACACAGCTTACAGCCATAAAATTTCAAACATGAAACAGGAAAAAGCTCAAGAGAATCTGTGATCTCTATGCAGGCAGCTTCAGTAACCTCTCCCATGTGTTAGTAATTTGCAATGAGCCTGTTTTGGGAATGAGTCCCTGCTTTTCTCTGTTTGTTACAAGCATCTCTTCTGTCATGAAGACTCCAGTGCTTTGGCAAAGTAAGAATGTAGAATTTTAAAAGTGTATCTAAAAATGTGTTCATCCTGCTGTAGGAAGTAAATTTTAGAAGTTTGACAGTTGGGCATCCAGATTTGAAGAAGAAGAAAAAATTAATAGGGATGCCAGAATTTCACTTGGAAATATAAAACACCCCCAAAATAGGAAAAGGTGACAATCAATTTGGAGAATCATTTATGAGCTGGTATATAATAACATACTTTGAATTCCATTTTGAATATGCAACATTTCACAGAGTTCTAAGTAAGGATCTGAAACAAATACAATGGTCCAAATAGTCTCTACTCTGAATGCCAACTTTTTCCCCTAAAGTTGCACAGATTCTGCACATATTTCCAAAGAAAATATTTCTGTTACAACTGGGGGAGTCATGTGTTGAACTGATAGAACTACCAGAATTGATGATGCACCTTATCCTCAAAAAAGAAGGGAACGGAGCTTGTGTATATCCTAATCACTGCTTGATGCTCTGTCTTTATTTTATGTTTTTACTCAAATGATTCATAAAAATCTCTGCATGAATTAGCAGGGTACTATGTAATGTTTACATCAAGTTAAACATATTTAACTCCTTAAAAATTTATCATTTCTTTGTGATAAAAAGGTTTAAAATTTTTACTTTTAAAAAGTGTATACCATATTATTGTTATTTATGGCTACCCTTCTGAAGAAGCGTGCACCAGAACATATTTATATCTGCAACTTAGTTGATCATTGATCAGCTTTTCTCCATTCTCCTGAGCCCCTAGGGGCTATTGTTCTACTTAGTGTCAATGAAGCCAACTTGTGTAGATTCTACATGACTGAGATCTTGTGGTCTTTGGCTTTATCTTTTTTGATTATAGCCCTGCCTAGTACAGTGAGATATCTAAATGTGTTTTTAGTTTCATTTCCCTGATGATTAGTGATGTTGAACATTTTTCCATATACTTATTTGGCCACTTGTTTGGCTTCTTTTGGGGAATGCCTACTTACATACTTGATCATGGTAAATGCTCTTTTTAATGTGCTGCTGGATTGAATTTGTTAGCTTATATTATGTATTTTAGCACATAAGTTTTTTTTTAAGACTATTGAGTAATAGTTTTATTTTTGTTATTTACTTTTATTTGTTTGTTTAATCAGAGCAATGCTGGCATCCTTTAATGTGGAAAAATTCATTCTGTTACTGCTATTTTGTTAACTTAAGGAGGATGTGTACTATTTCTTTGAGTGTTTAGCAGAATTTAGTAGTGATCTTAGTGTTGTCATTGATGATAAACTTCATTACACACTCAAACTTGCGCCTTGAAGCTGATCTGCGTGGGTTTTCCATTTCTCCATGATACTGTCTTGATCATTTGTAAATGTCCAAGACTTTGCCACTTTTTTTAGGTTTTCAAGTTGGTTGATACATACTTGAATTCTTCCATTTTTGCTGCTTTTTATGTAAATTCTGTTTTACCTGACACAAGTCCAGTTATTTCTGCTTTCTTTGGGGTTTCATTTGAATGGAAAAATCTTATTTCATTCCTTTATTTTCAGTCTGTTTGTATCTTTACAGGAGAAGTGAGTTTTCTGTAACCAACCTATACTTGAATCGTAAAAGTCATCCATTCAATCACGTGTTTTCCATTGGAAAATTTAACTCATTCATATATATGTGGCCCTACTCCAGCCACTGTATAACCTATCATCTAGCTTTGTTGTCTACATTTTGTTGATGTCTTTAATTTTAGTCTTTCACTAATTGCTATATCCTTTTGATTTATGGTTATCATGAAACTACCCAAACAATTTTTTGTTATTACTAGCAATTTGGATATGGTAGCACTTATACTAATCTTCAGAGTTATGACTACTATTTTCTCATTTCTAATAAGAAATGAGAAACTATAAATTTGCACTTCATTCTCCATAAAATTGAATTTTTGTTGCATTTTATAACTTATTATATCACCAGTATTTAATACACTAATTTAGCTATTTTTTCACATGTCTATGTGATGAATTCTGGTTATGTTTTATCCTTTATTCTCTTTCTCCTCCTTCCTAATCCTACCACATCCTCATTATACTCCCATTTTTTTCTCTGTGATAAACTACATTTAACCTATACTTAACAAGGATCACTGAGGTGAGCATAGAGAGCTGGCTACTGGATCCTGTAATTGGTGGCTACATTGTGAATATGACTTTCTCTACTTCAACAGAACCTAAGAGGACCTGGGTCCCATGAACCTGCTCCTTGTCCTAAAACTGAATGTTTTTGTCTCAGTCTTGTCAAGACCCTATTCAAGTAGCCAGTGCTGTGAGTTCATAAGTACCACAATTTTGTCATGCTCATAAGAGCATTTCATAGCCTTCCTTTCTTTGCTCAGCTCTTATGTCTTTCTGATTCCTTTTCTGTAATGTTCCCTGAACCTTGAAGGGAATCAGTCGTGGGGTGTCTCAGTTAAGGTAGAACACTCAACAGCCAATTGTCTTTAGCACCTTGACTCTCTATTAGTAACTGCATTGATCACTGTTTGCTGGAAAGAAATTTTTGATGCAGGCTGAGGACAGCACTATGAATATGAACATAAATGTAAATATTTAGTTGGCAGTTGGACAATATATTCATTAAGAAAACAAAAGTAGTAAGATCACCCCTGATGTCTTATGGCGTCTATAGCCATGAACCTAATTTCAAGTCCCCTGAAATCAACGGGTTACTTCTATAACAGCTATGCCTCTATTGTACCAATACAAAAAATCTTTTCTGGCAATTGCTATTGTAGCAAGCAAGGTAAAATAAATAAATAAATAAGGAAAGAAAGAAAGAAAGAAAGAAAGAAAGAAAGAAAGAAAGAAAGAAAGAAAGAAAGAAAGAAAGAAAGAAAAAAAAGACTTATTTCTGTCTTTTTTTTTTCTCTGCCTGTATTGCAACTTCAATCCTTGTGAAAAATAGCTAGCAGGAAGATGTTTCACGATCATTCCAACATAGATTCTCTGTATTCTACAACTAACATGTGTGGTTCCTTAGCAATAGGGCCTTACTATCCAGTTCTCATTGACAACCAATAACTTCTACATGTACAGTTTTTTGGGGGGCAGGAGGTTGGCTATTGAGTTTTCTGGAACAACTTCTATGGAGGTACCACACACCAGACACATGATTTTTATTTAATAAACATAGATTCTGGGATTGGCATCATTCATCTATACATGGGACCTGTCTTTTAAATTTAAGTTTTATAATTAGTTTATTATGTGATAGATTTTGGTGTGGTTCTTCATACCACATTAGTTTTGGTTAACACTCTCCGGTAAATCCCATGCTGAGGTTTTTGTTTTTGTTTTGTTTGTTTGTTTGTTTTGTTTCACTGTTGTATCTATGTGAATTTTGAATTGGTTTATAAGCTGGAATTTTCTTATAAGCTGAATTTTCCTTATCTTTGTTTTGAATGAAGTCACCTTTTTTCTTTTAATAGAGATATTTACATTGCTTAACAAAGAATAAGTTGTACTAAGGTGGAGGTGTTTTTCTCCCCTGTGGAAGTGAAGTTTAGGCCTCAAGTTCTATCTGTATTCCTTTTCTTAGTGTCAGCTACTGTCATCAGTAAGAGTCAATATCTAGGGCTCAGCATGCTGATTTAGAAGACAGTGGTCCAAAATTTTCAGTATGCAAAGAATATCCTTGTACATACTAAAGACTACATATATATATATACACACACACATACACATATACATATACATATATAACCAACACTGGATAATGTAGGGAAAACCGAACTATCCCATTTAAAACCTGGGACAAGTTAAGATACTACTTTCTTCACTCTTACTCTGAAAGGAAGAAGCCAACTTATCCCTACTTGTAGATAACATGATCTGATGGAGTCATTATGCACTATTAGGTATGATAAATGCTCTCAGCAATGTAAGAAGATATAGAAACCAGCAAGCATCTATATGTAAATAATATATTTTCTCAAAAAGAAATGGAAAAAAATCTCATTAAAAAAGCTTTAGAAGGAAGAGCTAGGGGGAAGGACTGAAGGAGCTGAAGGGGATTGCAATGTCATAGGAAGAACAAAAATATCAACTAACTGGACCACCCAGAGCTCCCAGGGACTAAACCACCAATCAAAGAGTATACATGGAGGGATTCATGGCTCCAGATACATATGTAGCAGAGGATAGCCTCATCTGGCATCAATGGGAGGGGAGGCCCTTGGTCCTGTGAAGGCTTGATGCCCCAGTGTAGGAGGATGCTAGAGAGGTGAGGCAGGATTGGGTGAGTGGGTGGAGGAGCACCCTCATAGAAGCAAAGGGGAGGGAGGAGATGGAGGATGGGATAGGGAGTTTGTGGAGAGGAAACTGGAATATCATTTGAAATGTAAATGAAGTTCTCTTTCTTTGTTGGGTCTGTGTGGTTTGCATATCAGAGTAATTGTGGCATCATAGATTGAATTAGGTAGTGTTCCTTCTGTTTCTATTTTATGGAATAGTTTGAGGAGTGTTGGTATTAGCTGTTCTTTGAAGGTCTGGTGTGGTAGAATTCTGCACTAAAGCCACCTTGCCCTGGGCTTGCTTGCTTATTTATTTATTTATTTATTTATTTATTTATTTATTTATTTATTTATTTATTTTGGTTGGGAAGTTTTTAATGACTTCTCTTTCCTTAGAGGATATGGGCCTGTTTAGATTGTTTACCTGCTCTTGATTTAACTTTGGTATGTAGTATCTGTCTAGAAAATCATCCATTTTATCTAGATTTTCCAGTTTTGTTGAGTATAGGCTTTTGTAGTAAGATCTGATGAATTTTTGAATTTCCTTAGTTTCTGTTGTTAATGTCTCCCTTTTCACTTCTGATCCTGTTTATTTGGATACTATCTCTTTGCCCTTTAATTCGTTTGGCTAGGGGTTTATCTATCTTGTTGATTTTTCTCTTTGTTTCTATTTGGTTGATTTCAGCCCTGAGTTTGACTATTTTTCTGCCTTCTACTCCTCTTAGGTGTGTTTGCTTCTTTTTGTTCTAGGGCGTTCAGGTGTGTTGTTAAGTTGCTAGTGTAGGATCTCTCCAATTTCTTTACCAGGGCACTTAGTGCTATGAATTTTCCTCATAGCACTGCTTTTATTTTGTCCTATAAATTTGGGTAGGGTAAATGAATAAAATGATTAATAAAAGTAATAAAAATAAAAGAGCTTTAAAACAAAAGTAAAATTCAGTAATAAAAACTAAACAAAGAGGTAAAAACTTTAAGACCTGAAGAAAGAAACTGAAGAAGACACTCAAAAAAAGCAAAATATTCTATCTTCCTGGATTGTTACAATGGATGCTATGTAGTAAAAGTGATCTACAGATTCAATATAATATCTATCAAAATCAAAATTACATTTTTTTACAGAAATGGAAAAAAATCCTAAAATTAATAAGGAAGCATAAAAGACTCCCATATAGTCAAAGCAATCTTGCACAGTAGAAACAATACAGGAGGCATCAAAGAACCGATTTTACTTTATAGTAGGGCTTTTATAACAAAAGCAGCATATACTGGCACAAAAAACACAAATGCAGACCAATAAGATTGAATTAAAAAGTTGGAAACACACACACACACACACACACACACACACCCCATTCACAAACATATCTGTAAGTTGTAAAACTTACATTGGGAAAAAAAACCCTTCAAATTTGAATGTCCAACTCTGGAAGAATGAAACTAGATCCCTATCTTTAAATCATCAAGAGCCAAAACTTTGAAATTGCTATAGGAAAACATAGGTAAAGGCAAAAAGAATTTTTGAAAAGAATGCCAAAGGCATCGCAATAATTCTAAAATTTTACCAAAAAGATCACACAAAATCAAAAAGCTTCTGCACAGCAAAGGAAACCATCAGCCAAGTGGAGAGACAGGCTACAGAACTGGAAAACATTGCCAGGTATTAGGGGATTAACATTCCTGGCATTAGAGTGATTCCAGAGCCTTCCCTGTAGATAGACTTGGGAATGTGCATATTAGGATCTTCCCAATGTTAGGTTTCACCAATTTAGTACTTGATTCTAGAACAAAGTCTTGTACTGACCAGTGAATACCATCTGAAACCATACTATGCTGCCTGAGGCCAGGGGAATGTTGGCAAAGGCCAGCACTGCTCATAAATTACATCAATTGTGAATATCTTTAGGCAATTGTTTCAAAGGAAAGTTATGTCTACAAGGAATGTTGAGCTTGAAAACCAAATTTTTATTTAGCATTAAGAAATACTAATCTATTAAAAGTTAATCAAAGACATTTCAACCAAAAGTAATAAGGACAGCATGCTGTTCATAATGAGAAATAGAATATTACAAACAGGATATTATTAAGCCATATTTTTATGAATGATTTACCAGGAAGATAAACCATCAGCAACAGTATAACTGAGCAACTGTCAGAAACTCTGGTTAGTCTATTCTCTATGCTAGCATATAGCTTAGTTTGGGGATGAGTAATGTTAAATGCAAGGTAGAATCCAGAATTTACTACATTTTGTTATTTCTTACTGCCCTATACCACTGTCTGGCCAAATGTTGATATTCATTATTCAGCCCAGTTGACGTTCAGGATTTATAGGTTAATTTATAACAAATAAGCTAGATGAACCTGGATACAGCCAGATAAAATCAGTCCTAGATAAGAAATCATTACAAAATAACCCTTAGTTCTCCTAATTATCCTCTAGTTAGCTGGCAAATCCCATCCATCAGTTGGAACTTTCCAGAAATTCTATTTAGGGTTAAAATTGCTGTAAGTCTCCACCTGAGGTTGAATGGTCCTGAAGTCCATTTCCTCTACTCTATGGTATATGTACTAGGAAGCCTATTGTTTTATTCTTGGTTAATAGGTTCCAGTACTTAAGATATCTAATCATGAGGAAATCCCTACACATTGGCTCTATGAGTCCTGAAAATCTTTATAAGTAAACAGTCCTTATGGGAGAAAACAGTCAAATCATGACTTGAGACAAGCTGGGGAAAACTGAATGCTGAAGACAACATGATCTATAGAAGAAGGGGGTTCATTTCTCATTAATGAACAAAGGAAATAATGATGAGAATTAACAGTACATTCTAGCCATCAAAAGATTGAAGGTTGTCATTAGAGATGAGGAGTTTCCCCTCTTGGAGGGAATAAAGCATGTAGTAAGCCATCTCTTGACAAGAACACTGTTGATGACTTCGGCTCTGGGAGTGTGGAAAAATGACTACATGATTACCCCACAACAGGAGCTATTTGCTCTTAAATCCATACAGAACTATTTATAGAACCACTTTGATTTTAAAATGTCCCCATACATAACATAGCCAGTTACTTAGAACAGTGATTTATTTATTTTTCTTTTTTTAATTTTTTGATACTTTACATTTCCAATGTTTTCCCCTTTCCAGGTCTCCTCTTTGGAAACCCCCTTTCCCCTCCCCCCTCTCCCACCTCTATGAGGGTATACCCCCTCCCACCTACCCACCCACCCACTCCCATATTCCCACCTTGACATTCCCCTTTACTAGGGCCTCTAACACCCTCAGACCCAAGGGCCTCTCCTCCCCCTGATGACCAACAAGGCCCTCCTCTGCCACATATGTGGTCCGAGCCATGGGTCCCTCGATGTATATTCTTTGGTTGGTGGTCCAGCCTCCAGGAGAACTGGGAGGATCAGGCCAGTTGACACTGTTACTCCCTCCATGGGGCTACAGACTCCCTCAGCTCCTTCAGTCCCTTCTCCAACTCCTCCATCTGGGACCTCACTCTCAGTCCAGCGGTTACTGTAAAGTGAAACTTGGGTATTCTGAAATTTTTGGGCTAATATCCACTTATCAGTGAGTACATACCATAGAACAGTGATTTCTTATCTCTGGTTAAATATTACAGTGACTCAGAGAGCTTTTAAAATGTACTTATGCCTAGACATTTTCCACCATCTAAATCCAGAACCTTGGTGATTAGATGAAGGTATCCATAATTTTAAATGCTTCCCAAGTGACTCACATATTCAACAGGGATTGAGAGGCCCTTACCTGAGACTTCCTTTTCTGAACTTAACTGAATCGTCTATTGTTACATACATGAGAGTATAACAATTCAGAAATATAAACTCATATTTTAAAAAATTTTATCTATGTGCATTTATCTAACAATAGTCTCTTTTTTATTTTCCCTAAATATGATGGCATTTTAAAGTTTCCGTGTTCTGATATTAAATGGAATATAGAAATTTTATTTAATATAAACTTGTATTTTCGTTGGGCAAACCTGAGACCATGAAGATTCCTTAGCTACACTTACATCTTCTTTTAATGAGGTAATTATTTTGCCAAGTGTGGAGCTAAGAGCTTTACTATGTGTGCAACAGTGAATTAAATTGGCGCAGGGTAGATGCAGTAATCATTAAACTCTCTTGTTTATTAGATCTGATCCTTTGAATTATTTTACCACTTAGCCATGAGATCTTGAATTCACACTAATATGTTTAACCCTTTACTAGCTGCTTCTTGAGAGAGGGTTTTACTTTTTACACTGACATGGTTGCGGGCTTCATGCAAATAGCATGCTTTTTCTTTTTGGTAATTCTTGAGAGGAAAAACAAACAGTGTCAATTATTTCCATGGAATTTCTCATGTGTCCTCATGATTTGAATATAATGAATAAAAGATGTCAGATCTAAGTCCCAACAGGACCGCTTTAGAGATAAATTTTACCTAATTTCTGAAGTACTTAACATTCAGAAATATACCTTCTGATGCTGATACCATTTCATGCATATTTTAAAAGACACATCTCTGCTTTATTTTATCATAAGAATTAGAAATTGGAAGATGGAAGTATTGAAGTTTCAAAGACAATTAATTGTTGTGTTTGGTTTTCCAGAATCATGCTCCAGAATCATGTTCATTAACACAGGATTCTAGCTTTAAATGTTGGAAATCTTTAGTTTAGCAACATTTGGTTTAAAGAATGGGGAACCCAATATGGAGAAGTCAAGGCTGTTTTTAGCTACTGATACAAATTATTAGTCCTTGCTATTAGACATTATTGGCAGCTGGCAGCCCTTGTGCTATATAGTGCACCCTACATGCCCATGTATCCTCAGAAATCACTGGAAATCACAGAAGAAAATTATACAACAAAATGGAACCAAAATAATCACTGAAAACAATGGCTGTAAGTAATAATACATACAAGAAAGTGAATAAATATGTGACCTACCAGCTCCCTGCTCCTGTCCACATGCCATGCCTTTCCTGGCATTACAGTTCCTAGCCCCTCTCTAAGCCAAAATAAACTGTTCTACCAGTAGCTTTCATCCATGATGCTTCAGCACAACAACTAAAATTTAGAACAAACTAATAGAAGTAACATTAAAACATTGAAGACTGGTCTTGGTTGATGCAGAATTAGCATGACCAAAATCATCATGTATATTTGTGATTATTTCTATTTCATATGATTAAATAATATGTCAGTGTTTTGGTTACAAGGTCCTTTGGCAGGCAAAAACATTATGTTTGTGTTTAGATAATTCTTAGAGTGGACTACCTTCTCTTGAAATTAATCCTGGAATAACAGTCACCTTTCTTATTTCCTATAGCTACCAATTATAAATTCTTTTTTTTCTCAGAATTGTTTTCGGACACAACACAGATGAGCCATCTTGAACATTTAACTATTTTCCTATTTCTCATCTTAAGCATTTATTAGCTTATGTTCATTTTTTATTAATTTAAAAAATTAATTAGTATATTTATTTATATCCCAAATGTTGCCCCCTCTCCAGGTCCTTCCTCCCAGAGTTCTTTACCCCATAACCCCTCCCATTTGCCTGTGACAGGGTGCTCCCTCACATCCCTTTTCCCTGGGGCATCAACTCTCTACAGGATTAGGCCCATCCTCCCCCAATGAGGCCAGAAAAGGCAATCCTCTGCTACATATGTGTCGGGGGCCTTGGTCCACCCCATGTATGCTCTTTGGTTGATGACTTAGTCTCTGGGAGCTCCCAGGGATCTGAGTTAGTTGACATTATTGGTCTTCCTATAGGGTTGCCACTCCCTTCAGTTCCTTCACCCTTTCCCCTAACTTTTCCATAGGGGTACCCGAAATCAGTCCAATGCTTGGCTGTAAGTATCTGCATCTGTCTCAGTCAGCTGCTGGTAGAGCCTCTCAGAGGGCAACCATGCTAGGCTCCTGTCTGCAAGCACAACATAGCATCAGTAATAGTGTCAGGGTTTGGTAGACACCAAGGGGATGGATTCCGGGTTGGTCACTGATCAGCCATTCATTCAGTCTGCTCCATTTTTTCCCCCTGCATTTCTTTTAGACAGGAATAAGTTTGGGTAGAAATTTTTGAAGGTGGGTTGGTGTCCTCTCCCTCCACTGGGGGGTCTTGTCTAACTACTTGAGGTGGTCTCTTCAGGTTCCATCTCCCCACTGTTGGGTGTTTCAACTAAGGTCACCCATATTGAGTCCTGGGAGCTTCTTCCATCCCAAGTCTCTGGGACTTTCTAGATGTTCCCCCTACTCACCACCCCAGCTGCATATTTCCATTCATTCTTCTGGCACTGTTGGCTTCTCTCCAGTCTTCCCCCATACCTGATCCTGCCTCCCTTTCCCTTCTCTCTCCCCTTTCACACCCAGATCCCCCTTTCCCTCTGCCTCCTATGATTACTTTGTTCCCCCTTCTAAGTGGGATTGATACATCCTCACTTCGGTCTCCCCTTTTGCTAATCTTCTTCCGGTCTCTGAGTTGTATCATGGGTATTCTGTACTTTTTGGCTAATATCCACTTATCAGTGAGTACATACCATGCGTGTCCTTTTGAGTCTGGGTTACCTCACTCGGTGTACTGGCTGGTTTTGTGTCAACTTGACACAAGCTGGAGTTATCACAGAGAAAGGATTTTCAGTTGAGAAAATGCCTCCATGAGATCCAGTGGTAAGGCATTTTCTCAATTAGTGATCAAGGGGGGAGGGCCCCTTGTGGGTGGTACCATCTGTGGGCTGGTAGTCTTGGGCTCTATAAGAAAGCCAGCTGATCAAGCCAGGAGAAGCAAGCAAGTCAGTAAGGAACATCCCTCCATGGCCTCTGCATCAGCTCCTGATCCCTGACCTGCTTGAGTTCCTCCAGTCTTGACTTCCTCTGGTGATGAACAGCAATATGGAAGTGTAAGCCGAATAACCCTTTCCTCCCCAACTTGATTCTTGGTCATGATGTTTGCTCAGGAATAGAAACCCTGACTAAGACAAATTGGTACCAGTGTAGTGGGGTATTCCTGTGACAACCTGACCATGTTTTGGGGAGGACTGTGGAAGGACTTTGGAACTTTGGGCTAGAAGATCCATTTGATGTTAAGAGCTCTGTGGGATGTTGTGTAGGAGCTTGGAAGATAATGTTGAGAACAGTGCAGAAGATGGAGGCCTGGTTTGTGAAATTTCAGAGGGAAGATTAAAGACTCTTATCAGGGCCATTGCTATTTTGAAGTGAAGGTTCTGTGGTTTTGGTTTGCTGGGGCTGAAGGATTGCCTGTGATTAACAAGATACCAGAACTACTAAAGTAAAACCATTGCATTGCTGGGACTATTGATGCTGGTTAGCTGGAGCTAAGATATTAGCAGTGATTAAAAAGAGACCAGCATCATTGGGGTGAAATCTTCTGAGAAGTGTTTTCTGAGAGAACAGAGTCTGCATTCCAGAAATAGCCAGGGTTATGCCTTGTGCAGTGGCTGGACTTGGTAATGTGTAAGAGTCACCCAGGTGGTACTGGTTTTGCAGGCATGAAGGAGTCATGAAGAGCAGCTGAGGCCTGGGCACTGTGAGAGGCCGCAGAAGGCCATTGGTGAAGGTGCAGCCTCAGTTGCAATTGACAGCCCAGGACTGAAGGGGTCATGCAAAGGAGGTGAGGCTTGGCACGATGAAGAGAGCCTATGAGAGGCTGTTGGTAAACCTAGTTGCAGTGGAAGACAGCAGTGTTTTGGAGATACTAGTACCATGAGGTGACCACCAAGAACAGCAGCAGCAGTGGAGTACAAGCATCTGGAGCCTAGAAGACGAGGTATGTGCTACAAAGGACAGAGCTGGAGAAGTGAAACAAGCCCTTAGAACAATCCAGAAGACAGTGAGTTTATTCCAGATATTGGATGGTTGGAGTTTGATTTTTCCTTTTGATTGTGACTGTGCCCTGATATATTTACCCTCCTGAAGGAAGAAGGTATTTTAGTGGAGCCCACAGTTAAGAGACTTTTGATGGTTAAAAGACTTTGAATTCTAAGAGAGTGGACATTTTTAAAGGGATTGAAATTTTAATATGTAAGAATTTTCAAAGACTGTGGGACTTTTAAAGTTATTTAGATCTTGGGGATGAATAAGGAAGTAAGGGTCGAGGCTTATTGGTGATGTGTTTGTGTGTCAAGTTGACAAGGGGTCAATTGTACTGGCTGGTTTTGTGTCAACTTGACACAAGCTGGAGTTATCACAGAGAAAGGATTTTCAGTTGAGAAAATGCCTCCATGAGATCCAGTGGTAAGGCATTTTCTCAATTAGTGATCAAGGGGGGAGGGCCCCTTGTGGGTGGTACCATCTGTGGGCTGGTAGTCTTGGGCTCTAT
This sequence comes from Uromys caudimaculatus, assembly GCA_028551405.1. NCBI lineage: Eukaryota > Metazoa > Chordata > Mammalia > Rodentia > Muridae > Uromys > Uromys caudimaculatus. The sequence goes on along the minus strand of CM052709.1, from coordinate 98,489,133 downwards.
AAGAAAGCCAGCTGATCAAGCCAGGAGAAGCAAGCAAGTCAGTAAGGAACATCCCTCCATGGCCTCTGCATCAGCTCCTGATCCCTGACCTGCTTGAGTTCCAGTCCTGACTTCCTCTGGTGATGAACAGCAATGTGGAAGTGTAAGCCGAATAACCCTTTCCTCCCCAACTTGATTCTTGGTCATGATGTTTGCTCAGGAATAGAAATCCTGACTAAGACACTCTGGATTATCTACTTCCATCAATTTGCCTGGAAAAATTCATGATGTCCTCGTTTTAAATAGCTGAATACTATTCCGTTGTGTAAATTAATCACATTTTTCTGTAACCATTCTTTAGTTGAGGGATATCTGGGTTGTTTCCAGTTTCTGGCTGCTATGAACATGGTGGACCATGTGTCCTTGTGGTATCATAGAGCAGCTTTTGGGTATATGCCCAGAGGCAGTATAGTTGGCTCTTTAGGTAGAACTATTTCCAATTTCTTAGAAACTGACAGATTGATTTCTAGAGTAGTTGTACAAGTTTGCAATCTCACCAGCAATAGAGGAATGTTCCTCTTTCTCCATATCCTCCCCAGCATGTGCTGTCACTTGAGTTTTTGATCTTAGCCATTGTGATTGGTGTAAGGTAGAAGCTCAGAGTCATTTTGGTTTGCATTTCCCTGATGACTAAAGATGTTAACATTCCTTTAAGTGCTTCTCAGCCATTCGAGATTCCTCTATTTAGAATTCTCTGTTCATCTCTGTACTTCATTTTTCATCTGGGTTGTTTTTTTTTTTTTTTTAAAGAGAACTTTGTGAGTTCTTTATAAATTTAGGTATTATTCCTCTACCAGACGTAGGGTTATCGAAGATTTTCCCCAATATGTATGTTGCCGTTTTGTCCTATTAACATTGTCCTTTGCCTTATAGAAGCTTTTCAGTTTCATGAGGTCCCATTTATCAACTGTTGATCTTAGAGCCCGAGCCATTAGTGTTCAGTTCAGGAAAATTTCCCCTGTGCCAATGTGTTCAAAGCTATTTCCCTTTTTCTCTTCTATTAGATTCAGTGTATCTGATTTTATCTTGAGTTCTTTGATCCATTTAGACTTGATCACTTTGCACTCTTCTACATGCAGACTGCCAGTTAGATCAGCATCATTTGTTGAAGATGCTTTTCTTTTTCCACCATATGGGTTTGGCTTCTCTGTCAAAGATCAAGTGTCCATAGGTATGTGGGTTTACTCCTGGGTCTTTGATTTTATTCAGTTGGTAGAACTGTCTGTCTCTGTACCAATACCATGCAGTTTTTATCACTATTGCTCTTGAGTTCAGGAATAGTGATTTCCCACAGAAGTTCTTTTATTGTTGAAAATTATTTTGGTTATTCTGGGTTTTTGTTTTTTTCCATATGAATTTGAGAATTGCTTTTTCCATGTCTATGAAGAATTGTGTTGGAATTTTGATGAGAATTGCATTGAATCTATAGATTGCTTTTGGTAGGATGGCCATTTTCACTGTGTCAATCCTAGCAATCCATGAGCATGAGAGATCTTTCCATCTTCTGATTGCATTGAATCTGTAAGTTGCTTTTGGTAGGGTGATGATTTTTACTATGTTAATCCTGATCCATGGGCATGGAATATTTTTCTATCTTCTTTAATTTCTTTCTTCAAATTCTTGAAGTTTTTATCATACAAGTCTTTCACTTGCTTGGCTAGAGTTACCCTAAGAAATTTTATATTATTTGAGGCTATTGAAAAGTATTTTTCTGACTTCTTTCTTAATCCATTTGTCACTTGTGTATGGGAGGGCTAATGATTATTTGAGTTAATGTCATATTCAGCCACTTTGCTTAAAGTGTTTATTAGCTATAGGAGTTCCCTGGTAGAATTTTAGGGTCAATTATATATACTATCACAGTATCTACAAATAACGGTGCTTTGACTTTTTCCTTTCCAATTTGTATCCATTTGATCTCCTTCAGTGGTCTTATTGTTCCACCTAAAATTTTCAGTACTACATTGAGTAAACATTGAGAGAGTTGACAGCCTTCTCTTGTTCTTGTTTTAGTAAGAGTGCTCTGAATTTTTCTACATTTAATTTTATGTTGGTTACATAGGCTTGCTGCAAATTGCCTTTTTAATGTTGAGGTATGCCTCTTGTATCCCTGATGGATTAAAAACTTTTATCATGAAGGGTTGTTGGGTTTTGTTAAAGGCATTTTGAGCATCCAGTGAGATGGTCATGTAGTTTTTTTCTTTCAGTTTGTTTATGTGGTGGATTACATTTACTAATTTTCACATTTTGAACTATCTCTGAATGTCTGGTATGAAGCCTAGTTGATCATGGTAGATGTGTCCTTGGATTTAGTTTGCACATATTTCACTGAGTATTTTTGCATTTATTTTAATAAGAGAAATTTGTCTGTAATTCTCTTTGCTGAGTCTTTATGTGATTTGTGTAAGAGAGTAACTGTGGTCTCATAAAATTAACTGGGCAATCTTCCTACTATTTCTATTTTATGAAATAATTTGAGAAATATTGGCATTAGCTCTTCTTTGAAAGTCTGGTAGACTTCTACATGAAAATCAATTGACTCTGTGCATTTTGAGTTGAAAGACTTATTGACTGCTTCTATTTCACTAGGGCTTATAGATCTATTTATACTGCTTATTTGATCTTGATTTAACTTTGGTAAGTGGTGCCTATTGAGGAAATAATCTGTTTCTTTTAGATTTTCCAATTTTGTGGACTATAGGTTTTTAAAGTATATCCTTAAGATTCTTTGAATTTCCTTGGTGTCTGTTGTTTTGTCCCCTTTTTCAATTTGGATCTTGTTAATTTGTATACTTTATCCATCTTTTAGTTAGTTTGGATGTGGATTTATCTGTCTTGTTAATTTTCTCAAAGAACCAACTCTTTGTTCCATTGATTCTTTGAGTTTTTTTTTTTTTAATTTTCTTTATTTTCAAACCTCAGTTTAATTATTTCCTGATATATATTCCTCTTGTGTGTGTTTACTTCTATTTGTTCTGGGGCTTTCTGGTCAACTGTTAAGTTGTTAGTATAATATATATATGCATCAAAATGACTCCCCCAAGTCATGGTGGTTCTTTGAAGATTTATAAACCCTTAATCTAACCAAAGCAAAGAAGATTTAAACTAATAAAATTAGTGATCATACCTTACAGTAGATATCAATTAAGTCCAGAGGCTAATTTTGAAAATCAGTATTGTAATAAATTAAAAAAAAATGTGTGGGAAGCTAATAAGTTTCTAGAATATAACTGCAAGATATGATCAAGAGGACATACACAAGTCATGGAAAAGCAGAAACAAAACCTCTCACACCTGCATAGTCATTTGTATGCTGGTGGAAGACAGAATGAAATGGGCGCTTCTACTATTTTTCCATTCTACTCTTTGGGAGAGAATCCTTCAACCTAGAACTCACATAATGGCTATACTGGCCACTAATGAGCTCCTGGGATCATCCTGTGTCTTCATCCCATGGCTGAGAGTACAGGTACACTGTTGTCCCTGGTGTGTGTGTGTGTGTGTGTGTGTGTGTGTGTGTGTGTACAAACACAAGTACTCATTACTGTGCAACAGTCCTATCCCTTGTCCAAGTCATCAAAGCGTAAAAGGTTAAGGACCTATGGCTTCTAGCATGCATTGAATATAGAACCAGTATCAATTATTCTTAAATTATTGCATAACATAGAAAAGGAAAGAATGCTAACAAATTTATTTCATGAAGCTGGTGTTGGCCCAACATCAAAATCCAAAACCAAACAAACATGCAAATAGATAAAGAAATGAAACTCCACAGACTTTAAGCTCTTTATTAACATATATGCAAAGCTTATTAGTAAAATAGAATTTAATAACATATTTAAATTAAAATAACAATTGCCATAAAATTTGGCTTTATCTAAAGATGCAAGGGTGAATAAACATACATACTCCAGTAACACATAACACAGCACATAAACAGTATTAGTAGAAGAAATTACATGTCCATCTCAAAAGATGTGCCAAAGTTGAACATCTTTCCATGATAATGGCTATGAAGAAATTGGGAACATTATGTTGAGAAGCATACTCAACATAATGAATAGCCAACATTGTACTAAATGAGGAAAACTGAAAGCAGTCTTCTAAAATCAGAACAGGACCCAAGGGTGTCTACTCCGTATTCTTATGCAACACAGTGTTAGAAGTTATAGCTACAAAAATAAGATAAAAGAAATAAATAGAAGGGAGTGTAAATGGAAACAAAAGACTCAAATGAACTCTATTTTCAGATGATATGATTTAATACTTAAAAGACACTAAAGTCTCTGCTAGAAAACAGATCTGTTGAATGTTTTCAGTAAAGTAGCGAAATACAAAGTAACATAAAATAACAGTAGAACTATTATATATGTCAATAATAATATGAGAAAGAAATCAGTAAAACAATCTCCTTAAAAGAATATTCAAAGGCATCTAGGAATAAATCAAATCAGGGAGGCAAAAGACTTTATAAGGGAAACTTATAAAGAAAGAACTAGAAAATTAAAAGTTCTCCTATGCTGAGCAGTCATCATAATTAATATTGTAAAATATGGCTATATGGATAAAAGTGCTCTAAAGACTCAATGTTTCCCCCATCAGATTTCAATAACATTGCTCATAAAACTAGAAAAACAGTCTAAAAATTCATATGGAAGAACAAAACTGCACTATTGCTGTATTAAAGAATAAAATAAATTCTTCCTCATCGAGTATTTTAGAGCAAGAGTAAGCCCAAATTTGGATTCCCTTCACTCCTTGTATCTTCTGTCTGTCCATGTTGCTACTTTCTGAAAAGGGGCTTTTCTCTATATTTACAGAAATCATGGTATGGGAAAGCATGATGAATCACTCATTTTTTCAAGTGTTTACAAGGGAAGGATTTACCTTACTGCATAGGCCTTAATAGCCTAAAACCCACAGATATCATTGATCTATATACTCACATACTTCTTCCAACACTTGTTTTCTTTAAGTTTGCCTCCAATCAACTGACTAATTTCATTGAACCATTATCCCAATTCTCTCTAGGCCCCCCTCTCTCTTCCCCCTCCTATCTTTTTCCCTCCCTCTTTCTTCCCCCTCCCATCTCTCTTGATCCCATCCCCCTTTCCTCTGTCAGAGGCATGGAAGCATACATAATTTAAAAACAAAACTCAGCATTTAGTTTAGCTTGTAAGAGATGATTATATAGAAAGTTCAATGCATACTGTTTACTTAAAGGCTTGTTAAATAGGCACCTGGTATAAGATGCACGCTAGGACAACAGCAACTACATACTTTACATACATGCTTCACCTTGATAGCAAAGTCTGGCAAAATTTTCCAATTTCTAAAGGCAAGAGGTGCTTTCAGAAAAAGCATGTATCTGTATTATGTGGACTTGAATTCATTACACTTACTTTCTGGACTTGGATAAAATAGTTTCATACAAAAATAAGTATCAAATGAATCAAAAGTTTAACATAATATTTAAAAATCTGAAAAGCCAGAGGAAACGTAGGAAAAATAATTAAAGATATAGGCATAGGCAATAAATTTCCTAAAAGGAATGATGGTTCAAGAAATAATTGCAATGGCAAATGAAACTTAAAACTTCTGTGTAGTAAATGTATTAACATAATGGAGAGAGAGAGTTTATGCAATAGGAGAACATTTTGTTAGTTACTCAACTGATAGGGGCTTAATATTTTAATATAAGCAGCTAAAAATTAAATACTACAACTTATCCCCATCGTACAGTAATTAGATAGGTCAAAGAATGTCTAAGTTCTCCAAGACAAAGTACTGATGTGGTTAATAAATATATGAAAAAGTGTTCATAATCCTTAACCATCTAGGAAATGCAAATCGAAAGTATGTTGTAGCATCTTATCTTAGAATGTCTACCACTAAAATAACAACAATCAATCAAACAACAAATCCTTGTGAGGATTCAGAGGAGTTAGAAATGTTTATACCTCCTTAGTATAGCCACCATGGAAAGGTGATTGTTTTCAAAACCTCAAATTAGAACTATCTAATCTAAGTTTCCATTCCAGAAAAGCAATCTGAATGAATCTAAGTCAGCATATTATACAGACTCTTACATGCCTATGAGTGTTGCTCCATAATTCACAAAAGGTAGGTACATTGTGGAATCAACCTAGGTGTCTACCAAATGAACCATGTTTTAATATGTGGTTTATTAGACAATAGAGTTTTATTCAGCCACAAATTAGAATGATATAAAGTTTGCATAAAAATGGATCATCATGTTAAGTGAAATAAAATCTGATTCAGAAAACAAATCTCATGGGTAATTTTTGTTAAAAATTATATGTATGAGGTGTGAAAGTAGAAGATGGTTTGTTTGAAAAGAGCAAGGCAACCTCAAACGAGGGGAAGTACAAGAAATGGTAACAGAGGATGTTATGGTCAAACTTACCTTCTACAGCTGAATGAAAATGTTGTAATGGGTTTGTTTATATAGTGGATTACATTGATAGATTTCCGGGTATTGAACCATCCCTGCATCCCTGGGATGAAGCCTACTTGATCATGATGAATGATCGTTTTGATGTGTTCTTGGATTCGGTTTGCGAGAATTTTATTGAGTAT
>CM052709.1:98440288-98481994 GCA_028551405.1 Uromys caudimaculatus | reverse complement strand
GACATTTATGTAACTGAAACCCTGTATGCATGGAAAATTCCATTTGCTCTTTTCTATAAATACTTTTAATTTTAGCTGGTAGGGGTCGACTCCTCTGGTCTCTGTATAGACTATGAGTCGGCCCTAGTGCACTAGAATAAGCCCGAATAAACCTCTTGTATTTACATCAAGAACGGTCTTTCGTGAGTTCTTGGGGGGTTGCGCCATCCCAAGACTTGAGTGAGAGTCTCCCCAGCTCTGGGGGCCTTTCACGGGTAAGTAATAGTTTTGGTGAAATCAGAAAACCAGTCATTAGCAAAGAATAACACGCTTCATGACAAAGTAGGTAATGACATAATTATCTTGGAATTATGTGTGGTTGGCAGGTTCTCTTGTACACATTATTTAAATTAATGGTCATAAATCTGAAGCATAAGTTAGAATCTGAATGGCTGTCTACTCAGATTAGCCCAGAGGCCACTGCCCAGAGGGGACTTGCATTCATAGTAAATTGCTCTACATCTACATTATATCATGTTATCTTTAAGATATCCAAAAGAGATATACCCCACATTGTGCTCCGTATGGCATCAATATTCATTTGGTAGTATAAGATTCCTTGGTAATGTATAAGTGGCTCTTGTTAAATACATGTATGTATTGGGTCAGCAAGATGACTCAGTGGGTAAAGGCCCATGCAGTCAAGCCTGGCTGCCTCAGTTGTGGCAACGTGTCTACTGGCCTCCAGTCAAGAAATAAAATAAAAGTGTGGTTGGAAGGATGTCAAGCTTAGGTGATATTGGACAGGCTTGCTGAAAGTCAAGGACTCAGAGGCAAAAATGAGCTTTTTTAGAAAAAATTATGCATATGCACAAATAAATTTTATGGGTAAAAATTTGTGGTTTCTACTATTTTAAGGAAGAAGGCTTTAATTTTTATTTTCAAAATTCCTTTATACTCTTACAATATTTTTGTGAATGCTATTGAGCATTTGTTTGTGTGACATGTCTCTTGAGATTTTCCTATTATGAATTAAAAATCAGTAAGTTAGAAAGTTATTTCATTAAATAATAAACCTATTACATATTATTTAGTATTTATTTATTATATATTGTTTATTACAGAAACAATGTTCTTTTAGTGAAATATAACTCTTTCTCAAGCAAAGAAACAAAAAATGCATCAGAGTGTTTTTACACAGTTCCTGAGCAGATACAGCTGGGTTATTATCTCCTTATCTGTATTTAATATGTTATAAGCACATGTGTCACACAGACTCCAGAAAACTGTGAACACGGGAAGGAATGAGTATTATTACAAAAGTAACAATGAGAGGGTCATTCACACCCACAATTTGACAATGACTGCTTTCAGCAACAATTAATAAAAAGTCAATCAAACATGACCATTGGCTATTTTTGTAGTATATGTTATTGCAAAGATAAACAAAATTGACCAGCTATTTGTTTAATTTAAAAATGTAGTGACTGATAATTTGTTTCCCTTTCAATTTTAGTTTTTTTCTAACTACTGTATTTCTTAAATAGACAGAATTAGTGAATTTTAAGGGAATAATCGATATAATTAACCTTATTGTTTAACCCTGAAAATTGAGTTTCAAAGAAGTGATATGATGCTTAGAACTTGACACAGGTGTCAAACAGAAAATAGAAATTGCTAAGTTGAGTTGTTAAAAAAAAGTACAGATAATTCTATAAAATCAGAATATTTCAGCATATAAATTAGCACCTAGATTCAATCAAACATTCATTCTGAAGTAACCCTTTTGTTAGGTCATGTTACTGCGTAGATATGAGATGTGGGATTTAGAAGGAGTGAGGAGGCTTTTGGATTTTATTTGCTATTTCAAATTCCTTGAAGGAATGGCGGGTGACACTGTGGCATGAGTCATTTGATTCAAGAACATAAATGACAAAAAGGAAATAAAGGAAAGGACTAGAAAGCCAATGAAGAGTTCATAACCTCCTGAGTTCATTTTATTTACCAATTATGTTATAAATAGCCCTTTGACAAATATTTACAGGGCATCACACAGGGATGCTGCAAATAGTCACCATATACTGTATGCTTGAATTACTACCCAAGAAACTGCATAGATTCCAAAACATATTTAAAAGCCAGTGTATCACTACTCAATATTTAAAACTAATGGTTCATTTTTTTTGCCCTTCGGTCCCACACACATATCAGAAGTCTGTCTGTAAGTAGGAGCAAATATGGCCTGCTCTGTTAAAAGAGTGGATATCTACTGCTCAGCATGCTGTCATAGTAATAGGATCAGTTTGCTGCAAATCTAAAAGATTTGAGTAGGAACATGTGACCAAAAAAAAAAAAAAAAAAAAAAAGATGATGCCTTTAGTAACCTTTTCCCACAATTTTGTAAGACAAACATTTTTTCTCACTTTGAAAAAGAAAATGTATGGTCAGCTCTGCTGAACCTTGTTCAGCTTGAAGTTTCTGTCAAGGTACAACTAAGTAACATAATTTCTTACATGGTCAATGTAACCAAAGTTACATGCTTTCCTTAGAGCTGGAAGTTGTACATGAATGAAACATTTAATGAAGCCATATAAGTTCTTTGTAGAACACCCATTCTTGAATACTTAAGCACTTAACTATAGTGAGTCTCAACTTAGGTGTATGTTAATGTTATCAAGAAATATTTCAAACAAACTGACTAAGCAAGTTTTGGCTGCATTCAGATAAATTAAGATCAGCAGTTAGTTTTGTTTAAAGTCAAGTAATTCTAAGGTGCTAAATACTGCTCTGCTCAATAAATATGTGTAAAATGTGTTTATAATCTTGAAGGAAACCCAGTCAGGTAAGGGAAATCTATTGCTTCCTAGGACAATGGGCAGGTGTTAAGCATTGTTAATGCACCTTTAAAATCTATTAATATCACTACCACTGTTAACAGTAAGCTCTTTAAGTTCTTACTGTAATCACTCATGATGTTTGTCTTCCTGTAAATACTGGAGAGTGGGGTGCTGATTCCTAAGTAGAAATAGTTGGACACTCTCTTCCTGCCCTGTCTGCTTTGAACAAAAGGACTGCCAATCTAATAGTTCAGTACCATGAACAGGGCCATCTTTCGAGACTACACAATGATGGCTAGCCTGTTTAGCTCATCTCTTGAAGGTATAACCTCACCCAGGGCTGTTTGAAACAGTCTGTATCAGATTTTTTTGCTGTCACCAGCCTGATGAACTCTAGATGACTCCATAACCATTTCTACCTTGGTCAAAGCAGCCTTTCAGAAGGATTGTGATACTTGGTGAAAACACAGATTATCACTCGAATGTGATGTGTTCTGTAATTGACACTAACAGCCCTTCTCTGGCTATGTAAATTGGCTGTTCAGAATCTCTTAATGAATTGGTGGAGTTACTATTCTCTCTATATTCTATCGTTATAGAGAATTATAAGTTCTCTACCTTTTGAATGTTTTAATATTTGGGTCAATAAAGGCTTCCATCAAGTGTTTTTTTCCTTTTCCTGCTTTCTTTAGTGTCAGCTGAGCTGGTAACATGAATAAAGATGACAGGTTAACCATGCTTCTTGCAGTAAGGCAAGAAGCAGAAGCTATACTGCCTGAGCAGTTGGTAGGCCAAGGTGTGAATGCTGAAAGGCAACTGGCCATGAGGCAGCTGAAGAAGCAATGTAGCTGAGCACCAAGAGTAGCCAGAGCAGAAAGACAGGTAATATAAGTACAAAGACAGCAGCAGAGGATGGAGAGCTCAGGATGAAGGATAAATGGCTGGAAGAAGAAATCTCCCGGCCTTAGTCACTGCAAGAGTTACAGAATGCTGGCAAATCTTTATGGCCAAGGAAACCGAGCACTGCTGTTCTGCCAAGCAATTAACACTGGCTGTTGTAAAAGGGCTGAGGGATTATAATATCTAGGCCTGCTTGGAAGCTTCAATACCAGCTGCAGCCAAGGGAATGTTGGCTTCTTAAGCCTGAAACATATAGAGCTAGAGGTATTGATGATTAAATCGTGCAGGAGAGCAGATCTCCCCAGAGCAGCACTTACTATGATTTTTTCCACCTGATTTTTGCTGCTGCTCACCTTTGCGCAATGCAGAATGATAGAAAAAGCTGCCAGATTTCCGCCTTTGAAAAAGCTGCTGGACTTCTCAAGATTTCTCTCTAGGTAGAGTACAAGCACTCCAGCTAGTTGATGGGTCACATGAGTTATAGAGCCTCTGATTTGTCATTTCCTGATTCTGACTCATGACTCCTCTTAGTGACTCACACATTTATCCATTAATGACTCTGACCTAAAAACCTGGATGAAAATGTCTTTGGTAGATGGAATTTGTGGGATTTAGGAGTCCTGGAGCTTCCAGAAACTGCTTTGCTGCTAAATAAAAGGACAGAGAAAGACAGCTACAGTTATAGAAAAGCAGAGATGGAAACTGATTATCTTAGATTTAGATTCTCCTTTAAGTTTTGGTGTGTTTCTGAATCTATTATAAGATGGTTCACATTATTTGGTAGTGTCAAAGAGTGTCCTGCTTCAAACTCCATTGTTTAAATAATACTAGCATATTGCTTGGTGAATACCCATATCCATTATGGGTCCGAAGAGGGCTTTGCTCACCATAGTCCCAAGTATATAGAGAAAAACCTTCTTAATAGTTGCTCACAGTGATGGGAGGAAGCACACATGCTCTGAAGAGTCACTAGTCAATAATTAAGAGCTCAAACTCAGAAATAGCATGTACCATTTCCATTCACAAATCACCCAGGAGTAATATTGCCCCACCTAACAACAAGAGGTCTGTAAAGTACATAGGAGACTTGGGGAGAACCAGAAGACAATTACCTAACAACACAAAAGCCTATCACATTAACCTTCCCACAGATTTCTGCCCCCACATTTTTTCACATTTCATGAAAAGTACGATTATCCTTTCAATAATTTCCAATTTTAATTTTAACTTATTATAACAAATTTTACTTTCATAAAGTAAGAAACATAAACAAAATAAATGATACTAAAAAGCCTTTAAGAAAAATAACCCTTCCCCTGTTTGTCACTCCTTTCCTGATCCCAGGAGGTTAATTCTTAAATTCTTCTTCCTTCTGATTTTTCAGTCACTGCTGCTATAGATACCTATATTGTGTCAAAAATATGTTTTCTTTTTTAAGTGAAAAATATCCTCAGGGGTCAGGATCTTCTGCCAGTATAAATATATCTGGTAATAAATATCACATTTTGCTGCTGTCTTCTCTCCCACTTTTATTATACTTATTTATTCCTTTAAAAATAGTCTTTTGGTCTGAGGACATAGCTCATGGTGTTTGTATAGCATATTAGAGGGCCTAGATTCAGTCCTTAGCACCAGTAAAATTATTTGATAAAGTTTCAAGAGGAAATATAAATACATTACATGAGCTTATACCCTCCAATCCTGAGTCTTCCTAAATTCTAGTTAATTGAGTTTTACTTAAATGAGAAATCTCTTTTAATGGGATATGGGAAAATCTAAGCTTCTGTGTCTTCAACTACCGTTGTAAGATTGGAATGCTACAAAGAGTATATTGTAATACGTTGTTATGTGCAATAACATTTACTTCAAAGTGAATACTACAGACAAAAATCCTTCCCAGAAATTGAGGTACCAGTTTTTCTTGTATCAGGAAAATCAACTTTGAATTTACAGGTAGAAAACTTGACCAGAGAAACTACAAAGGATTCTGAAATCTCATAATTTGTATTTTAACATCTGTAGGATTTTTTTTTAGCATGTTCAAGAATTTTCACTCAAAAGTTATCCTAGTGTTGGAATTCAGTGGGGAGAAATGAAATCTTTAGTTTTGTCAGGTTATTGATTTTATGATACTGATATTTTATTTATTTTTGAGGCTTCAGAAATCTTTCTAACATCCATTTTTTGATATTTTCTTTGTTTGTTTTTAGAGTCTCTCTGGGTATCTCTCATAGATTGCTCCCTGCCCCCCTAAGATTAGACACTTCTTTGACTCTCTCAAGAACACACGCAAATGACAAAGGAAAGTTTGTCTTGAGAGCCATGTTAGCTCTACTGAGTCAAATTATTAGTTAGGTTATCAGAAGTTTTTGTGGACATATTAAGAGAAATACTGTCTGTTTAATGTAGTCATTGTAACTCAGAAAAAGCTTCTTGGATTAACTTGGATTGTTCTGTCAATCTTCATAGAAAAATGTATAGGCCTGGGAGTTTAATTTTATTTTAAGTGGGAGCTTATGCTGATATGCATGTATATTCCCATTCTCATCCTAGGTGAGTGTCATATTTATAGGACAGATGAGGCACCTGTAATGTAAATATTTGTTGTGTTTAAAGTTCTAGCTTAGCCACAGGTTTTAACATTCTGGATTGAATTACAGGCATCATTACAATAGGACTTAAATTATCTGAATATATTTAAAATAAAATGTACTTAGATGATAGAATTTCTTCAATCTTTAATCTTCCTTTTCCCTCCTTCCCTAATATCTTTGCTGGGAGCTGCCTATTTGTTCTTCACAGTAAGAGTTTAGATATTATTTAAGCGTGATGGAAGAAGACAGCAGGATCTTATTCTTCCTAGGGACACTGTCAGAAGATAAACTCAGTTGATCATCTAAGGCCCAAACCTGTTAGGCACTGTTTTAGGAACAATGGTTTCATACCAGTTATTTGGTGTGTATATGCTTAGCTTACTTTTCTCCAGATAACTTTAACTATTGGGAACACGTTTCTCAACATCTTGAGCATCAGTTGTTAGATTCCACTCACTGGACTCCAAGTTAAACAGCCTCAAGAAAGAAACCATCTGCCAAGCATCCCTTTGGCAACAAGAGCCTACTTCTAAGGCACTGGGTCATTTAAAAATCACTACTACCAAGACAGTGAGGTTGCTTAGTGGATTAAAGGACTTGCTACACTATCTTGATGATCTGAGTTTGATGCCCTAAATTCATAGTGGAAGGCAAGAACTCATTTGTGAATCATGTCCTTTCATTCTCTCTCTCTCTCTGTCTCTCTCTGTCTCTCTCTGTCTCTCTCTGTCTCTCTCTGTCTCTCTCTCTCTCTCTTTCTCTCATGTCTCAACAGAAATAGGAAAATAAAATTTAAAAAATTAAAAAAGAAAGGAATTTAGCATTACCACTTTGAGGCATACCTCACTCATTCCAACCATGAGGGCTAGAATAACCAAAACCATAGCTCAAGCTCCAGAGCTGCTTTCTTCAGCTACAGTCACATCAGATAATTTGCTCTTGTCTTAAAAGACATCATGCTAAGATGAGCCATAATGGACTTGAGATGACTTTGTTCACTCCCTAGATTCTCTCATTCATGTTAGAGGTAACATCTCTTTCCATGGAAGCTCAGCAGAAATTTAGTGATTGACAATCTTATGGAGTGCCTTATGTGAGTCCCAGAAATCATGACAGTGGAAGCTATGCTGTGATTGATAAAAATTACAATGTCGCATCTTTGTTATGGTGGTATAACTCATCTGTGCTGTGTTCCAATATTAGGTCATATAAAAAGTACCTATTGCACTGACTTTTCTTGGGAATCTTTGGTAACACAGAGAGGAAATAGAGGTAATGACAACAGGCGGTAACAGCAACAGTGTTGGTAGTGAGAAGGTGGCTGAGTTCCAAGAGGCTAGGCAAGAGATGGCATGGAGCAGTGGTGGCAATGATGAAGGATGGTGGAAGTACAGGAAAAAGTAGGTTGTTAAGTTCTAAAGCTGAGGAATTACAGGCCCTGGTCACTGGAATACTTCAAGAGAACTGATAAATTCTAAGGGCAGTGGGTCCTGATACCCAAGGCCTATGAGCCGTAACCCTTGTTTCTACTAGGGGGTCTGAGTTATAATATTCAAAGCTTATTAGCTGTACCACAAGCTGGATCTACAATGGCAAAACTGTCGAAAAGCAAAGTGCTTCATCCTTCAAATAATTATCTCTTAATTTGGGTTTTATAGACAGAAATAAAAAATGAAAATTGTGCCAATAACCCATTATCTTTTCTTACCCTGACATGGAAGATAAGATTGTCTCCCTTGTTTCAGGGTGGGGTGGGGTGAGATGAGAGGGAATACTTTTGGTAAATGATTGGTGATGGGTGTGACCTAACTTCTCTTGTCTGTTTTTACACTCCAAATATGCTGATGGTGGGGTATACTTGAGATTTCAAGTTGGATGTCAAAGCAATACCTACACCAGGTGGGCACCATAGCAATTAACCCTTTCAAAAGTGCAGGCATGCTGTAGTTCTTCTGACATGTACACTTCCACCTGAAGTAGGTTTTATCTTCATTGTCCTAATTTTCCAAGCCAGCTCAGAGCCAAATTTATTCTTCAGATTCAGTTGAGGTGGATATCTAATTAATATAGTTTTTATTGCTTTATTCAACTTAATAAAACAAAATTTAGCTAACACTATAAACAAGCAAATTTGCTGTCCAGATAATTATGGTTAACTCAAATTATTCCATCTGTTTTCATTTATTCAATTAATCTTGTATAATTTGTGCATGTACTGGGTACTTTTCTAAGTGCTTGGGATACAACTGAATAAAAAGAGACCATCTTTATATTCTAATGTATATGTAATTCATGTTGTAGAGATAATAAATATATGCTATAGGGAAGTAATAATACTAAGAATAAACAAAGAGCCTAGAAATGTGATCAGGTAAAACCAGAATATTATCTACTTAGAATAAAGTCTCCTGGATAAACATATTTGTGATAACTTGCCATTTAACCAAAATCCAAGTAAAGTGAAGAGAAAATGTTACACAGGTCTAGGGTATGCTTCTGACATGAACAGCAAGTAGAGAGACTTTGGGGGTGCATGTGAAACTGTCTAGTATGGATACAGCAGAGTCCAATGTGTCTGAAGTAGAGCAATGGATGGAAAGCGTGATAGTTAAGAGGGAATGAAAGCAGAAACAGAAACATATGAATAAATACTTTATCCAGACCAGTTAACTGGGATGAGACTGGAGTGTCTTGTATTTAGAAATGGGGTACTATTATGTCCTTTACTTAAAATAACAACAACAACAACAACACCCAAGTTTTGTGGTATAGGAAGAAAACAGATTGATTAAAGGGTTTCCAGAAGAATGAAAGATAGGTGAGTGAAGAAAATGAGATTGGACAATGAAGGAGCAGAAAATTTTAATAGGGCAGAAGAAGGATTTGTTTAGTTAGTTCAGACTTAGTTTAGGAGAGTACACGTGGACTGAGCCTTTGGGGACTCCGTAGTTAAGAGAGCACCATCACATTTCTCCTAACCTTACAACACAATGTAGAATAAGAATCTACTGATTATACAGTAGGAAGCTTAAAAGTAAGAATAGAACTTTATTTAGTGCTATCTATGCTGGTTGAGAGAAGATCTTGCATCAGGCAGAGCCAAAGACCCATCTCTAAGGTGGTAGTCAGAGATAGAGGATGGATGGACCTAGTCTAGTAAGATCTGTCTTTTTGTTGAACAGACTTGTGTTTGTCCTACATCATCACAGCCTTTATGGGCCTGCCAAACATCCCTGAGACTATATAGGTCCTTAAAGATAGGAGATTCATGAGAGATCAGCCTCTACTGGCACCCATCCCAGCTCCCACAGTGTACAATACTACAATTAGAAGGATTCTGTCTACCAGAGATAGAGTAGGAAGGAAGCAGAGTGCTTTGCCACGGAACTCAATGCCTGGATGGTGAATGACCCCCTGTGCCCAGTGCTGTTAGACAGTGTTCAGTGGTAGGCAGAGATATAGAACCCTACTCAGTTACCTATTATTTCCTGCAACACCTGTCACTGATGATACTTGCTTTGGACATGAGCTCTACTTAGCTGAATGCAGACAATAGTGGTATCAGTTTTGGTTCTATGGTTCTGGTCCTGTGCTGTGTTGATTTCAACAGGCTGCAGGTTCCAGGTATGGCCTGATATTGTTATGTATGAGATTTCTTTGACCTTACTCTTTCCAGTCCTCCATACCACATTATAGAAAGATTAAATGCACATTTGGAGGAGGGTAAGAAAGTAGTTGCTGTATAGAAGCCAGGAACAATCTCTCTAAAGTGAGGCCTAGGTCTAGACAGAATGTTGGGGCATGTTATCATGTACTGGAGTAGATGTGGTATTTGAACCTATGGAGGCTTGTAAGGAAGAACTGCTTCTTTTAGGACACTTACCTTAGTTAATTTTGAACAAAACAACTTTGGGTTTGCAATCTAGCCTGGCATTTGATCTCCCTCTAGTGCTGAGACAATGACAGGACACTCAGGATGGACTTGGACATGCATGAATTTACTATGTCATCTCATGATGGAATTGAGGAATAGATCACAGATTCAGAGAAAATAATAAAAAATAGCTTACAATTCTAAAATGATAGGTATAATATAGTAATAATATGTATAAACCATGGATGAATGCATTAAATCCTTCAATGTGCAGATGTCGGTTCGCCAAAAGCATCAAGAACTACCAGGGAACCATGACTTCACCTAACAGACAAAGTAAGATGCCATTAAATGACCATACAGTAAGGAATATATGCAAACTCTCAAGGTTTAAAATACTTTTCTAAAGTAAACACAACAATCTCCAGAAAAATACTGAAATGATTCAGTATTCTAACAGATGTGGTAGCAAGCAAAAACACCACAAATCATTGCTTAAACTAAAGAGTACTCTAATTCAAGACGATGAATATAGTTACAGAATTGTCAACAAATTATTAGCAAACCAAAATCCAGCAGCACATGAGAAGTATTATTTGTAATAATTAAGTAGAATTCACTCTACAGTCTATGGAAGGGTCATCATATGTGACATATCAATATCATATCAATAGAAGAAATACAAAAGCCATATGCTATTTCACTAATACAGAAATGTCACTTGGTGAGAGTCAACATTGTTTCATGATAAAACTGTACAAATTATGTACAGAAAGCATGTACTTTAGTGTACTAAATGTCATACAACAAGTCAAAATCTAACACACACAAAATGGGAGGGAGGTTGAACCTTCCTCTTTAATATCTGAAATAAGGCAATAATGCCAACTTTTACTATTTTATTCAATATAATGTTAGAAGCTCTAGCCAGAAGAAGATGACAAAATAAAGAAGGATAGGTTATCTAGAACTTACAGGCAAAGCTATGGTTCTCAATTGATACATATGCTCTTACATAAAGAAAACTTCCACAAATCCACCAAAATGGTATTATTAATAAGTTATTAACTATTATTAATATTTATTAAAATATTTTTAATTTAAAAATTATGTAAAAATAAAAATGAACGTAAATATAAATAGGTATTTCTCAAAGGTACTCATATAAGAAGCCATCAGGTATACAAATACATATCATCCATTATCAGGAAAATTCAAACCCAAGCCACTATGAGATATTTCTTACTCTAGTTAGAATTATTAATGTCAGAAAAATAATTATTTTTAATTAAAAAAAATTAAAAATTTTTAAATATTAAAGTTTATTTAAATTATTATTAGTAGTAAAATATTAATAGTCAAATTTGGCAGTGTTGCTGTGTACAAAGCCAACATACAAAAAATCAGCAGCATTGCTATATGATAATAGAGTTATTTGAAAAGGAATGTAAAGACATGAATCTATTTAGACACAATGATCCAGAAATAATTTACTCTTTGATGAGAACTATGAAACCTTGATGAGAGTAACTGACGAGGACATGAAGAAATGGAAAGGCAATAAAATCAAAATGCTTAAAATGTTCATGTTAAAGCAATCTATGGGTCTAATATTAGATTTAGCAAAAAAAAATTCCTTAAATTCTTCATAGAAACAGAAAAGACAAACATGAGACTATGTGGAATCATAAAACAAAAACAAAACTAAAGTAGTCTTAAGCAGAGAGAACACAGAAGAGCCCACTTTACCATCTGTCTTTAAAGCATACTGAACAGGTATAAAACATGGCATCTACTGTCACAGCACAAGAGAGGCTAAAGCATTGGGACAGTGAGCTTGAAGTCAGTCTGGGCTATCTAGAAAACAAAACAAAACAAAACAAAACATCAACAACAAAAACCCCCACAACTTCCCCAAATAATACCCTAACAGCAAAGTTGCTGGGAGAATAATGAAACAATATTCTTAAAAGTAAACCCACAGTCTCCAATTGATTTTGGACAAAAATCCTAAGAACAAGCATTGGTCAAAAAACTGTCTTTACAGTAAGTGATGCTAGAAAAATTGGATATCCCACAGGCAGAAAAAAGATACTTGTTTGTCTTGCTGGCAGCAGTCAACTTAAAACGCATCAAAGCCCTAAATATAAGACATGAAACTTTGAAATTTCCAGAAGATAAAACGAACCACTTGAGAATATCAGAATTGGCAAGAGTGTTTGTTTGTTTGTTTGATATAACAAGCACAATAAAGAGAAAACCTTTATTTTGATCTGTAGAATGGGAGAAAATATGTGCAATCACTGTTTATACAAGGAGTTAATATCTAGATTATATAGTTAAACAACTGTACAGAGAAAAAGCTCTGCACAATGAACATAGATCTAAATAGGTATTTCTCAAAGGCACTCATATAAGAAGCCATCAGGTACAGAAATGCACATTGTACATCATCAGGAAAATTCAAACCCAAACTATTATGAGATATTTTCTTACTCCACTTAGAATTATTAATGATATTTATTACTAAAGGCAAAAGTACCAAGTACCGAGAAGAGGGCTATTGTGTATTTTCTGTTATAGAAAATTCCTAAAATTATTATCAAAATAATATTGGGGTCCATCAAAGAGTTAATATATCTACCTCATGATGAAATAACCCCACTAACTGGGCACATGTTCAAAGGAAATATTATCAGCTTGGTAAAGTGACATTGTCTAGTTCTGCCTAGCATAGGTTTAACCCATCACTAGGCACCATAGTTAAGATAGAAAATGAGTTTCCATCAAGAGATTAATGTGGAAAGAGAGAGAGTCATATTCACACAAGGTAGCCACAGAAAAGCATGGGATCCTGTCATTTGTGGTAGCATGGATACCATAGGAGGTACTTAAGTAAAATAAAGCAAGCATAGAAAGCAACAAACAAAACAACTACAGGGTATAGTTCACATAGAATTTAGAAGTGTGATGTCACAGAAGCTCAGTGTAGAACAGGAGTTAGCTGACACCATGGGGAGAAGTCTGGAGGGTAGAGGCTGATTATGGTTGATAAAGCAGCATTAAGTTGAAAGTAAGAAATCCTGGTGTTATGCAGCACAGTAAGCTGACTATGGATAATCATAATGTATTTTTGTGTCTTTGTGTATGTTGAGTGTGCATGTGTTTATATGCTGTTCATGTATGGGGGCATGTGCACCTATGCTGAGTGCATGTCCCAGGTTGGCATCTGAAGTTTTCCTTAATCATTTGCCATTTTGTTAATCGGGACAGGGCTTCTCAACTGAATATAGTTCTCACCAATTGGTTAGTCTTGCTAGCTGGCTTGCCTGGGTATTCCCTGTCTCTGTTTTGCAAAGCTGCATTACAGGCAGTCTCTATGAGCACCTGGCATTTACATGAGTTCTGAAGATCTATACTCTGGTCCTCATATTTGTGGCAAGAATTTTATCTACTGAGCTATATCTCAAGTTCCTTAACAATGTATATTTTTTTAAAAAGTCAGAATAAAGAATTTTGAATGTTTCATTTTAAAGAAGTAATAAATGTTTAAAATAGATATGTCTACTCTGCTTTAACACTATGTAATGCATATTCTATCAAAACATTACATACTACACCACAAATTTATAATTTTATTTTTTTAGATAAAGCTTAGAAAAAGAAAATTTTAGCAAAATTAGAGAAATGCTGGGTCATAAAGCCTCAACAAATTTCAAAGGATTGAAGAGATGGGACACAGGTTCTTCCATCATACTGGGAGTTAGGCTAAGCCAATCACATTCAAATGACTAGAGAATCTTCATATGCCTAAAAATCACTTCAATAAGTAATATAGATAAAAGAAATATATAATTTCAACTGATAATATATATTGATGAAGCAATAGTAAAACCAAAACCTCTAGTCTTATAATGGAACCAAATAGTGACTATAAAGACATATGTTAGAAAAGAAAAAATCAATGATCAAACCATCTATATTAATATCATTAAAGGAACTTTTGGAGATAATGATAGCCACCTAAATTCAACTCATTCCATTTATCTTCTCCCCAAATCAATAACTACAAATCATATCTCACAGGAGGGACATTTTGACCATTACCAAATCAGGCAGAGACTATAAAGAACTGTCTATTTCTTGTAAATAGAGAAATAAAGACCTTTGAACAGAGGGTGCATGTCAACCTATGGGTACTTGGAGTGTGGAAAGGAGGCCAAGGAATCTAGAATACAAGAGGAGAGGTGCACTGGACACACATATGAGACAGACACAATGTGGTTAAGGTAAGAGCATATGTTATTAGTCATATCTATACAGGTGCAAGAACTTAGCTTGATTATTAAAAGTAAAGCTTTTAAAATCGGCTTGTGACATGCAAGCCCATCAAGACTCTAGATGATCCTAGAAGCTCCAATTGTCTCTGAAGACAGTTCTGTTGGGCCCCATTTTGCCCTTGGTTTGGGCCTTGAGGACAAACCTGAGCCTGGCTCAAGTTTCTGTGGCCTTGTGGGAGAGCCTAAGCCTAGTTTTGAGTCCTGTCTCAGTCACTTCTGTAGCGGGGTGACTCAGCAAGACCTGTTTGGCCCTGCCTCTGCCCTGCAGTTTCTGGTGTGAAACTTTGCCATTGACCCTGTCAGTTACCCCTTACCCTCTGTCACCCTTCCCCACCTCCTATGTCATCTCTTCCCATACCTAAGTGCCCACCTCCTTGCCTTCTCTATATAAGCAACTGCCTAGATTATTAAAGCGAGTTCCTGTTTTGACAAGATTCTCGGCCTGGTATGTTTCTTTTGGGCCATCCACAGACAGACCAGGCTGGACTGGGTTCTCTCCTCTAGCCTGGACCTGCTGGCAAGGAGCCTACAAGTTCAATCTATGCACCCAAAAGCACAGGAAGTTTCTGTAGGGAAAGAGAATAGGAAAGAACAGAATACAAAGAAAGCACAAAGAGGTGCAAAAGATTCTAAGAAGGAAATTATTGATGTAGACAATGGAAATTCAGATTAGATAAGTCAACATCCTGGGTCCTCAGGAAGGCAATCAACAAGTGAACAACTGACTAGAAAGGACCTTCAAGAAGTTAGACTCCAGAGAACCAAATATCCCTATCAAAAAATAGGGAACAGAGCTAAACAGAGAATTCTCAACTGAGGAAACTCGAATGACTGAGAAGCACCTAAAAAAATGTTCAACATCCTTAGTCATCAGGGAAATGCAAATAAAAACAACCCTGATTTTCCACCTCATACCTATTCCTCTCCCACTTAGATCTCTCCCTCCCTCCACCTCCGATGCCCTCCACCTCTGATGTCTATTTTATTTCCTCTTAGAGGGAGATTCAAGCATCCTCCTTTGGGTCCTTCCTGTTAGTTTCTTTGGGTCTGTGGATTCTAGCATGGTTATTCTGTACTATATGGCTAATGTCTACTTATAAACTGAGTACATGCCATGCATGTAGTTCTGGGTCTGGGTTACCTCACTCAGGATGATATTTTCTAGTTCTACTCATTTGCCTGCAAATTTCATGTCTTTGTTTTTAATAACTGAGTAGTATTGTATGGTATAAATGTGCCACATTTTCTTTATCCATTCTAGGTTGTTTCCAGTTTCTGGCTATTATGAATAAAGCTATGAACACAGTTGAACAAGAAAGTGTCCTTGATATGGTGGAGCATCACTTGGGTATATGCCCAGGAGTGAGATAGCTGGATCTTGGGTTGGAACTATTCTTAGTTTTCTGAGAAACCACCACATTGATTCTCAAAGTAGTTGTGTAAGTTTGTACTCCCACCAGCAATGGAAGAGTATTCCCCTTGTTCTACAACCTCACCAGTATGTGCTGTCACTTGAGTTTTTGATCTTAGCCATTTGGAAGCATGTAAGATAATCTCAAAGTCATTTTGATTTGCATTTCTCTGATGACTAACGGCACTTAACATTTCTTTAAGTGCTTCTTGGGAATTACAGATTCCTCTATTGAGAATTCTATGTTTAGTTCTGTACCCCAATTTTAACTGGGTTATTTGGTTTGTTGGTGTCTAATTTCTTGAGTTCTTTATGTATTTTTGATATTAGTCCTCTGTTAGATATATGGTTGAGGTTTTTTTTAATTTAAAATTTTAATTTGAAATTATGTTTTAAAATTATGTTCTCAAAACCATACAATTTGCCAGATAATCACTTTGCAATGTGAAATTCAACAGATTAAACAGACTCTCCCATAATGCTTAATGAAGTACATACATAATAGAAATGTGTGATAGAGTGATTTTTGCCTATATTAGCCTGATAGAATATTTAACACATCCTTTGGTGGTCTTAGTAATTACTTGAGGTCTGTTGAGTAAATCAAGAGAGTCATGATAAACGTGAAATTGTTGAACTAGCTGCCACTGTGAAACAATACTTTCCCATAATAAACTGATTTTAGGAAGTAATAGGGTACTTTAAAAATAATGATTAAAATGTACAGATTAGACTGAGGAGATTTAGAAGCTCAGATCTGTCTCCAGAACTAAAATACAAAAGCTAGAAGTAAGGGGCATCTTTGTATCCCAGCACTGGGAATGTGAAGTCAAAGGTCCCTATGGCTCCCTGGCTAACCAGTGAGGCCAGTGAGAAATATTTTCTCTAAAGTCAAGGTGGATGGCTAGTGGCTCAGGAATGAAATCTGATGTTAGTCTTAGCTACCATACAAGTACCTATACATACATACACATACACATGCAAAAAAGTACAGTACAATAAACACATAAACCAGTTAACATTATTGATTATTATCAAGTTGCATGTACACAACAATAGCTATTCAGAAACTTAGAATTTTCAAATGTTTTCATTATGAAATTAAAGTCAGTAGATTTATGCTGAGTTTCAACTCAGAAATGTGTGATATAGACTTGTGGTTGATATTTTATTTCTCTTCAGAAATTTAGATTATTTTCCAGGGGATACATTTGTAAGTAGAGTTTTCTGTACAGGAAAAATTTTAGAACTTCTTTTATTTTTTCCCTTTATAATGAAATCATGGCATGATTTTTAAGTCCAGCTTCTATGAGTGATTAATTTTCATTAATCCACTAAGATATTCATTGTTATAGTTCAAGAGTGCCCAGCAACTGCTTTACTATGCATGGTTGAGATGCTTGCAGTTAAATTATATCTCTAACAGCCTATTTTTGGAAACTCTAATCAGTGTAGACTCTGATCAGCACATGGTGATAGTATATTAAAATATTTTTCTTTTTTTAAAGGTTAATTTGATTTTTAATTAATTATATGTATTTGTCTTGGAGGATATGTGCATATACATGCTGATGTCCTTGGAGGCCAGAAGTATTGGATTCCTTGTAACTAGAATTCCACATGGTTGTGAGCCACTCATTGTGGGTGCTGAGAATAGAACTTAAGTCCTCTGGAAAAGTACTATGTGCCCTTAAATTCTGAGCTATCTTTCCAGCTCCAAATCTTTAAAAAAGGATAACAGTGTTGAATGTCTTCACACATCAGGGCAAATGTGTGAAGGTCTCTGATTTCAAATTGCTTCAGCACAAAAGGTTTGGATGGGGGAAAGAGAATGGAAATGATATAATTATAAATATATAAAAGTGAAATTAGAAAATGAAGGAAGTAGTCTTGAGTATGTCTCGAAAGTGAAGGAGAGTAAGTCTGGTGACATTCCCTACAGGGTCGAAAGATTTCCAATCTATGTGAGAGACTATGCTCATGTAGATGCATGAATTTATGCTGGAATCATAACAGGAATGATCCTAAACTTTGCAACTGGAATCTACCATCAGAACTAAGGGCACTATCTGATATGAAGGCTAACTAAGTCATAGGAAATGGGCTGTAATATCAACATGTACCCATGACTGGGAAAACTGTAACTGGAATGACTATCAAGGGTGGTCGTATATTAGAAGTGAGGTGAAGTATGACATTTACTCAACAGGTAAGAGCAAATACTGCTTTTGCAAAAGACTCCTGTACAGTTCCCAGTACCTAAGTTAGGAGGCTCATAACCACTTGCATCTCCAGCTTCAGGGGCTGTAATGCCCTCTCCTGACCTTTGTAAACACAGTCACATGTACAAACCCACACAGAGTACACATATTCATATAATTAAAAATAAAAGTGTAACCTTCTAGAAATCCATATTTCAATTATTATAGGTAGAAATTGAGTAATTACTTCTGGTATGACTTATACTATGTTTTCTTCTTTCTGGATTTTGAAGTTACTTCCCTCTACTTTCTATAGTCACATTTAGCTTAATGAATGTTTTGTTGAAAACAATGTTTTAGTTTTTTCTTCCTTTTTGTTTTCTTTTCATCTTTTATTATACCACCAGAATTTTAGTGAGTTGAGATGATTGAAAAGCATGTTTCTCATGGCTAAAAATACTTGCCAAAGGCTATTATTATTAGCTAGGCATTCTGTGTTTGTAAAATAAAAAAATATTTTATTGTTGAGGAAAAGTAACAGCACATGTCTTCAGAGAATTTTTAAAATTTTGTTACATAATGGCATTTAATTTCAGCATGAGAAGGGAGAATTATTCCTGAATCATTGAGGTGTTGAGGCTCTAGGTACCTCAACCCTAACTAGTTCTAAGGCTAAACTTTGGCTTGCTTTGGAGAAAGTCTGACAGTTTATAGTATCTCCATGGTAACTGATATTGCATATCACAGTTAATCATAGAAGTGAGTGCCTTCTGCTACACCTCCCACCCACTATGTCTTTCTTGTAGAGTGTTTGGGGTGACACACAATAGCTAAATGTGTTTGTGTGTTTTCCTGCTGTTCTGTTTACTAACACTTAATTGCCTAGTAATTTGGCTTGGGATCTGAGAATGAAATCTTAATTCCTAACTTTAAAATGTATTGTAAACACAAGTTTTCACATTCATCACTGTGATAATTATCATCATCAACTTAACTGGATTTAAAATGCAAACACACTTCTATATCTATGAAGTTATTTTCCTAAATGTTTCACTGAAGAGGGAAGAACTTCCTTGGATGTGGGCTGCACCAGCCCATGAGTTGGGACCCAGACTGAATATAACGGAGGAAGCCAACTGAACAGCAACATTTACCCCATCTGCTTCTTCGTTATAGACCTCGCATTCTTGCTGCTATGACCATTGCCATGATGGACAGTAGCACCCTCAAACTGTGAACCCAAATAAATTGTTCCTTCTTCAAGTCACCTTTGTCAGTTCTTCCCCCCCCCCCTTTTTTTACTTTTTATTTTTGATACTTTATTTACATTTGAAATGTTTGCCCCTTTCCAGGTCTCCCCTTTGGAAACCCCCTGTCCCACACCCCTCTCCCTGCCTCTCTGAGGGTATTCCCACACCTACCCACCCACTCCCTTCATCCTTCTCTGGCATTCCCCTACACTGGAGCATCTAACACCCTCAGACCCAGGGGCCTCTCCTCCCACTGATGGCCAACAAGGCCCTCCTCTGCCACGTATGTGGCCAGCACCATAGGTCCCTCCATGTGTATTCTTTGGTTGGTGGTCCAGTTTCCTGGAGCACCGTGGGGTCTGGCCAGTTGACACTGTTGCTCCCTCCATGGGGCTGCAAACTCCCTCAGCTCCTTCAGTCCCTTCTCCAACTTCTCCATCTGGGATCCCATGCTCAATCCAACAGTGGCTGTGAATTGAATCTTGGGTATTCCGAACTTTTGGGCTAATATCCACTTATCAGTGAGTACATACCATGTTTGTGCTTTTGTGACTGAGTTACCTCACTCATGATGATATTTTCAAATTCCATCCATTTGCATGTGAATTTCATGAAGTCATTGTTTTCAATAGCTGAGTAGTATTCCATTGAGGAAATGTACCACATTTTCTGTATCTATTCCTCTGTTGAGGGACATCTGGGTTGTTTCCAGCTTCTGGCTATTATAAATATGGCTGCTATGAACATAGTGGAGCATGTGTCTTTATTACATGTTGGAGCATCTTCTGGGTATATGCCCCAGATTCGTAGAGCTGGGACCTCAGGTAGTATTATGTCCAGTTTTCTGAGGGCCTACCAAACTGATTTGCAGAGTGGTTGTACCAGTTTGCAACCCCACCAGCAATGGAGGAGTGTTCCTCTTTCTCCACATCCTCGCCAACATCTGCTGTCACCTGAGGTTTTGATCTTAGCCATTCTGATTGGTGTGAGGTAAAATCTCATGGTTGTTTTGATTTGCATTTCCCTGATGACTAAGGATGTTGAATATTTCTTTATGTGCTTCTTAGCCACTCAAGGTTCCTCAGTTGAGAATTCTCTGTTTAGCTCTGTTCCCCATTTCTTGATAGGGTTCTCTGGAGTCTAGCTTCTTGAGTTCTTTGTATATATTGGATATATCAGTATCTCTCTGTACAAAGTTCAAGTCCAAATGGATCAAGGACCTCCATATAAAACCAGATACACTGACTCTAATAGAAGAGAAAGTGGGAAAAAGTCTTGAACACATGGGCACAGGGGAAAAGTTCCTGAACAGAATACCAATGGCTTATTCTTTAAGATCAAGAATCCACAAATGGGACCTCATAAAATTTCAGGGCTTCTGTAAGGCAAAGGACACTGTCAATAGGACAAAACAGCAACCAACAGATTGGGAAAAGACCTTTGTCAGTTCTTATGTCACAGCACCAAGAAAATTAATGAATTAAATCACCTTTCTTGATTTAACTATTATGAATTGTCCTAAGTGTAATGCAGGAGATCATCATTATGTCAGCCTATATTGGAAAGAAAACATTATTTAATATTAAATGATAATAATGATAACAAGCATCTCATAAGGGCTTACTGTGAAATCACTTTACTAATAATTGAATTAATCCTTAAGATAAGACTCTGAGGTCCTTGGGAGACCAAAACAGGAACAATATACCTTGCAGGTTAAGTTTTCTGTTTTCAGTTAAGACAGTTAAGCATACGTTTGTTTGTCCTGTGCAGGTTAAGGTGTCTAAGTAGTTAAAAAATAAGTTCTTGTTTATCCTATGTTAAGTCCTTACAAATTAAGGTTTCTATTTGTAATTAAGAATAACTTCATGTTTCTTAGGTCTGATATAAACTACAAAACATGTTTTTAAATCTATACTAAACTTGTAACCCCACTCACATGATACATGCTGTTACCCTTGTTCCTTCCCTTGTATCTTTCTATTGATGTATAACAGTCAACTCCTTCTCCCTTGTGAATACTTTATATCTCCTATAAAAGGAACATCAAGAGGCTGCTAGGGCCTGCTCTCTCAAATCATAGCTTAGGGTAAAACAGCCATGGGGCCAGTCCTGGATACACCCCAAAGTATGAGTCTTTTCTCCTCAAAAGATTTAGAAGTAATAACATTATCATTTCAAATTTACAGATGAGGAATTTAGAGTTTAGAGAGATCCAGAAAATTTCTTGATGTGGTAAGTATTTACATGTGGTAAGTAGACATGAAACTGGTATCTGGCTCTTTTCTCTCAATTCAGTATTTTTAAAGATTTTTAAAGTTAGTAATTATATATATGGATAATATTTTTTAATATTTCAGCTGTATATAAATTATATCTTAAGAAACAAATCAATTATAGGATAATAAATATATGAAATATATGTTCAACATCTTTAGCCATTTGGGCAATATGGATAAAAACCACACTGAGATTCTGTTTTCCATCAAGTAAAGTGACTATCATGAAGAAATCAAGAAATACAATTCTGGTGAAGACACTGGAGTAGAGAGGAGACATCATGGTAGTTCCTTAAATCATATAACATAGCTGCACCACTTTTGGGGACATATCACAAAGACTACAAGTCATCACACTAGAGATACTTACACATACCTGCTTAGTGTGGTATTGTAAATAATAGCCACTTATGGATCAATCTAGGTATCCATCAAAAGATTAATAGACAAAGAAAGTGTAATCTGTGTGTGTGTGTCCACACGCATGTGCACGCATGTGTGACACACGTGCACAAGAGAGGAACAAAAGTTATTTTCAGGTAAATGTGTGGAATTAGTGGAGACAATTGATAGATGAAAATAGCCATACTCAGAAAGACAAATATTACAACTACTTCCAAATGTAGAATCCACATAAAAAATATGTATAAATGTAAATACTCACACAAAGCAGGAAGGAGAAGAAAGAAGTCAATACGAGCTAAATATAATGATATGTGTCTACAAAAATGTCATAACAGAACCCAGTATTAATTACAAGTGAATGTGCACTTTTGGAGTTGAATTCTTTCTCTGTTGTGAGTACTAGTGACACTAGGTAATTTTATTCATTACCCTTTTGCTATAAAAGCACTTTGGTGGGTATTACAGGTAGAAGCACCAGGTTGGCTACATTACACAAGTGATTATGGTCTCCACTACCCCATTTCCTGGCTCCAATATTCTATGCCCATTTTAGTTGTAATGCATGCTGAAAGTCTTTACTGGGCATAGTGGTGCACACCTGTAATCTCAGTATTAACTAGGACCTGGGTTCAAAGCCAGCCTGAGAGTAATTTGGGGATTTGGCCTTCTTATTCATGGAGCAATTTCTAATATATTTATTCCTGTGCATTAATATTTTTTACTTTACAGTGACATGAAAACTGGCACTGCAGTAGGATCCCTAACCTAACAATCTACTAGAGAACCTTCAAAAATTCTACCTTGATTAAACAAGGTCAGACAGGCCCATAACACTAGCAGTACCAGTCAAGAGGGAAATTCTCTTCAGAACTCTGTGCATTGGTTCTAAGCAATAGAACATAGCTCTGGAATTAGGGATGGGCATTCTTGTGGGACTGCAACTTCTGTGTATAATCACTCCAGGCATCGGTTTTCCTCATTTGTAAAACAAAGACACAGATTTCCCAAGTTTACTTTGTAAGATTTTTATTTTTTTAAATTATTTTTTTAATTTTTGGATATTTACTTTATTTACATTTCAAATGTTTTCCCCTTTCCAGGTCTCCCCTTCAGAAGCCCCCAATGAACTTTTTATGCCTGAGAAACAGAAGGCAAGGCAGAACACGTAGGAGCACATATCCCTGCAACATGTGATAAGAGCACAGAGACACAGCCTTGAGCCAAACTGATCAGTTACAGGAGTAGCATGCTTGCTACTTTTTGGTGCAGGAAGATCCTTACAACAGGAGATTCTAGCTAAGTGTGGCTTTTTCCTTTTTACTTCCAGCATGGCACCTTGTTTATAGATTTGGGTTAAGCCACATTTACTTGCATGCTTCTTTATGAAGGTCTGTAGCCAGAATAATAATCAAACTACCTGCTACTCCATCTGTAGCACAGGCTCAGTATCTGTGGATTCAACCAGCTTTAGTTAAAAAAAAATGTGTGAAATAATTCTGCTTATACTAATGTACACAGACATTTTCTTACCATTATCTTTAGAATAGTGGAGCACACCAACTGATTACATAGCTTTTTCATCTCATTAGCTACTTCCTGTAATTCATAGATGATTTGAAGGAAGGAGAGTGTTTGTCAAGGATCTAGTATTATGATGCCATTTTATATAAGAGACTGGTGTGTGAGTAGAGTTTTAATATTGACAGAAGATCTTGGAACTAATCCCCTGTATGTATTGAAGGATAATTACAATTTAAAGTGAATATCATGTGATTGAACCAAATTTAATGGGCAAGAATGGTTCTGAAAAAAAAAAAACCCCACTATTAAAAGCTCTCCTGTATACCTCTAGAATAGTGTAGTAAGTAGAATTTCAAGGTGTCTCCTTACTCCCAAACTCCAAAATTTTCTGCACTAATATCAGGTCTGTGAATATTATAATCTGGTATGCTTATAGTGTGTAAATACTTAATTTTGCTAATTAGTTGGTGTTGAGGTCAACTAAAAGAAGACTACCAAGGCAGGCCTCATCTAATCACCAAGTACCTATTAAATGCAGATAATTTCTCTGGTTGGTAGTAGCAGAGGAGGTCTGAGGGAATCTACGCATAAGATGGACCCAACATGACCTAGACATGTTAGAACAGAAAAAAAGAAGCATGTGGAAAAGAATAACATGCCCACCTCCTGCCCCCAGAAGCTGGGATTGCTGCCCTACCCCATTGTGAACAGCCAACAACAGAATTACTACAGCCTTCTTAAAACTGTAGTATGGGCTGATAAATTGATTCAGTGAGTAAAGATACTTGCCTGTAAGACTGGTGACCCAAGTTTAATTCCTGAAACCCACATAATGGTGGAGGGAGAGAGCTAATTTCACACAGCTGGCCTTTGAGATTATCCACATCCATGCCATGGCATGTAACCCTTTGCTATCATGAATACACACCAAGAATAAAAAACAAACAACACCCCTTCCATGCCCCACACCCCACACCCTTGCCCCCTCCCCAAATTCTGCAAGAAATCCATTTTTTCTCACACACTGAATAAGTTTAGAGTGAATCTTCCCACTGTGGATGCTGGTGTGTAGCTGTAATGCTGCACACTAGGTAGACAAGAACAGCAAGAACTCTGAGTTTAGAGCTAATGTGGCTGACCTAGGAAAAACCCATCTCATAAACAAAATGAAAAACAAACATAAGTACTCAGAAGTCAACTTTCCTAGAGTTTGTAGAGTTGAGCCCCTCATGAAAAATTTAATTTTGACCTTGAAAGATTCCACGCAGAGCAACCTAGCCTAGCATGACTGGAAGAACTAACAATGATTTGAGGTGATAATTGTATGCTATTTTAAGTTTCAGTTTATGGTAAATTGGTATGCATCAGTACAAAATTAACATGCAGTTATCTGTATGTATTCTCAGTGTCAATTGCTCCATTTGGACTCCTTTGGCTCTATGGATGAGAAGTTTTCATTGAAGCTATTTTTCCAATGACTTTACTTTTGAATTTATGACTTTAAATATGGATGAGAAATATTCATGCATTCATTCAGTAAATAGTCATCAATTACTGTATTCCAGGACTTTCTAGATACTGGGGATGGAATAGTAAACAGATATTCTGTATGTTTTCATGGTTTGTATCAAGATAAGCAAAATGTATGATAAAATGAGTAAAATTTTGAAAAGCAGTTATCATGGCATGAGTTAAAATTTGAAAAACTATTGGAGAGGCAGGGAGGTACTATTGTATATGGTAAAGGAAAAATTTTATTTAGAACTCATTGGAGGGTTTTGAGGAGGAAGAAGATTGAACTATATTTTTATTGTAGAAGGATCGCTCACTCTGGCTGTTCTGTGGATAACAAACCAAAGTAAGATGCAGGTTAGGGAAATGTGGGAGAAATGTGAGGAAGAAAAAGGATAGGATAAAAGACTGAAACCCAGATAAGGCATACTGGTGGGGAGGACTAGAGAGAGGGCATACCGGTGGGGAGCACCGGACAGGCAGAAGTAGTGATGGTGGAACATAATTAAGTCTGAAGTATGTGTAATGGCAGGAGAGGAATGAACAGAAACAATTCTCCCCTTCTTTGGTAACAGGTCACCTTTGAGATATGTATTCAGCTGTGTCACTGTCCCTCAATCAAGTACTCATTCCTTCAGACCAGCCAGAGTGACCAAGATGAGTTCATTTATCCCCCAAATAATCAGATGTAACATATCTGTTTAATCAAATTGCAATTGGTATATATTATAAATCTACAGTGTTGTTTGAGAACAAAATATATTGAGGGTTTTTTTTTGGGGGGGGGTGTGCTTGGCAGTTTAATGTGGAATTGTCTAAATTCTAATCTACTTGGAAACCAACCATGTAAAACAAGCCTTTTCTGCTCTTTCTTTTTCAGGTATTCCTGTGTTCAAATATCAGATTCTAGGAACCCTTAGGACTATATAGGTAAAGTTTAGTCTAGGCAAACTGAGATGGGATTTTCATTTCTGGAATTTCCCTCTCCATTTGTGTCATTGCTTTATGACTTAGAGTAGAGACTGTTTCTAGCTCTTTTCCAAGTTTGTATATATATTGATGTGTTGTGTGTCCTATCCCACCAGTGTGATGTGGAGCACTCTGGGAGATCTTTGGAGTCAGAGTGAGCCTGTAGGATTATGAGTTAAAAGCAGAATGCTGTGCTATAGCTCAACTTCTGGCAGTTGATTTTGAAAGCACTCTAGCACTTACTAATACTTATGAGTGCTTCAGGATCTAAAAACAACCCATTACTGAATTTTCAGAAATTCTTCTAAAATAGTTATTCAGAGGAGAGCTAAACTCAAATATATAATGTTGATCTCCTTGGTGTGCTTTTAGAAAATGAAGAGAACGAGGTTTCTGAAGATGTTTAAGGAATTTATACTCTTTGAACAACTTTGAATTGCCTCCTTAGTGTTGGAAACAGTCTATATGGATAAGCCAAGAAACCTGTTCCTGCTCTCATGGAGCTTGGGTCAAAGAGAATAGTCCAGTATTCATCAGGTACTTAGGCAGAAAAGTGCATCATTGCAATGTCCTGAGAAATTCTATGAAGGAAAGGCAATATAAAAATTTACTTGTATGTTAAGAGTAAGACCTTGCTGTAGGTAAATTCATCTGTATTGTAAGAAAATCTAAGAAAAGGACTCATTTTTTTAAAAAAACAATATTTATAATCTATTCTCTTGCTGCTAATAACTTAGAAACTTTAAATTTAAAAAAATTCAGGTTTTTACTGACGAAGAGTAGTCTCAGCCAGTGGCTGTTTTTAGATTCCCAGTGGCACAGAAGTTCATGCCTTCCTACATAGCCTAGAAGCTTCAAATCATGTCTGTGTTTTGCATTCTCATTTATTATTCCTCAAAAACATTCTATTATCTTTTCTGTTAGATTTATAGGCTTTTTGTGTCCTAAAACAACACAAGGCATTATATTTGCATATGTGCTCTCATCTCATTTTTTAAATGACTGAAATGTATATCTTGGTCTTATTTAATATGTTGGAAGGACCAATAAAAGCAAATATATTACTCTAGAACACACAGACCAGTTTGAATTGGCTTTAAAATTTGTATCTTTTAACTGTTTTAGTGTCGAAAGGACAGAGATAGTTGGTACAAGGATGGCTAAATGTCAAGGTGATGTATGATGAGGGCTATGCTCTCACCTGAGGATTACAGATCAAGGGGGTTGATTTTCAGCAACAGCGATGATGTGAGGTACCTTTACCTCTATTTACTATATCTTTGAATCTACAATAATCTTATTGTTAAGGACTTTTCTTCAAAGATATTGTTATGGCATGTATTTATGTCAGAGAGTCCTGCTATGTGTACAAGACAAGGGTACTATGATCTTCAGAAGTGCTCTCTGCCCACAATGCTCTATATTGAGTACAGGAGACAGATCTCCACTTTAAAATGTTTAATTTCAACTCTCATTTTAATGTTTTAAAGAGACTTACTATTTGTAGCTCCAGACTGTTCAGGTGCTTCAAATAGGTATGCAATGTCATTTCTTTCTTTCTGTTTGTTTGATTTAAAGTGGTAATGACATATTTGATGACTTCACTCTCAATTTCACTGTTGATTTAGGAGACTCATGAAGACCCATCTGGCAGTATCTTGTCAGTCTGTGCCAGGTGGTGAAGCAAATAATGATATGGATTCAAACTGCATCTTCCCAGACTTACATCAAGGGAGAATCTCTTTGTGGTATATTCCATGTATGCAGGTCCTCAAAATCGGTCTGCATTTGTAGACACATTAATTCAACCACTATGATTAGTGCATGGAGAAAAGGGGTTAAACAGTATTATTGTAGTTGAATTTTTCAGTTATTAAAAACACTTAGACTTAATGGTTATTTAAACAAGGGTTGGCAAAGGTAAAGTATTTGTTAATAATCTCTCCTACATTCTTATTCGTGTAATTGTCCCTATATTTCTTATTTCCTAGAAGATTATGGTCTCCTTAATAATTCATAGAGTTATTCCAAGACATAAAATAAATATTGAATGTTTCAATCACATGGTTTTGGATTAAATAAAAAATATAAACTGTTAGCCAAGTTATTTATATTCTAAGGGCATTGGTTCCCTTATTGGAAAATGGGAGCTAGTCCTGATCTCCTCTACTTATTTTGCAGGATTTTGGAAAAAAAGAAGTTAGTTTGTGGAGAGAATTTTGTGATGAACAACCTTCATACACGTGCCAGTAACCTCTTAGATTCTAACCAGAACATCCTTAGGAAATATTCAGAAAAATCAGTGGGCAAGACTTAAAGGTGGAAATAATTTAAAAGAGATCTAAGACTCAATAAGATTTGATTCCAGTAAGTTTTTGAACTGTTCAGTATAATTTTCCTTGATGTGATTGAGAATAATAGTATTTGGCTTATTTTCTTCATTAGAAACACAAAATTTGAGATGATGTTTTCTCCTAGTTTCAACATCAGTAGGAATAAACTAAGTTTATTATATATTATATATATATATTATATTATATATAATAAGTAGGAATAAACTAAGTTCAGTAGGAATAAACTAAGATACTGGGGAAAGATATTTACAAAAATTAACTGTCACTCACCTGTGAACTAGTAAATCAAATGTTCTAAATTTTAGCTTTCTCAATAGTGCTAGTTTATTTTGTATTTCCTGCGTGACCATTCATTTTATTTTGGTAAAAATGTTAATAAAATGTTAGTAAAAGTACTTTGTAGTTATCAACAATAATAGGTAAAAATATTTTAAGTATTAAATATTTTAAATATTTTTAATTATTTTATTTATTTACCCCCACCCTTCAGAGTTCTTCACCCATACCCCCTCTTATTTGCATTTGAGAAGGTGCCTCCCTGGCATCCTCCCTCTCTGGGGCATTGACTTTACAGGATAAGGCACATTCTTTCCCACTGAGGCCAGACATGTGCCTGGGGCCTTGGACTATGCCATGTATGCTCTTTGGTAGGTGGCTTAGTCTCTGGGAGCTCCCAGGGATCCACATTAGTTGATACTCTTGTTCTTCCTATAGGATTGCCACCCCCTCCAGTTCCTTCAGTTCTTCCCCTAACTCTTCCATAGGGGTCCCTGACCTCAGTCCAATGGTTGGCTGTAAGTATCTGCATCTGTCTCTCTGATAGAGCCTCTCAGAGAGCAGCCATGCTAGGCTCCTGTCAGCAAACATAGCATCAGTAAGTGTCAGGGTTTGGTGCCTGCCCATGGGATGGATCCCAAGTTGGGCAGGTCACTGGATGGCCATTCCTTCAGTCTCTAATTGATTTTTGTTCCTGCATTTCTTTTAGACAAGAACAATTGTGGGTCAAAATTTTTGAAGGTAGGTTAGTCTCTCCTCCTTCCACTGGGGACCTTAACTACTGGAGATGGTCTCCTCAGGTTCCTTATCCCCACTGTTGGGCATTTCAGCTAAGATAACCCACAATCAGTCCTGGGAGCCTTCCCCATCCCAGTATTTTAAATATTATTAACCTTAGAAGGTATGTTCATAGTGTTTTATAGAAATGATTTAAATTAATATCTTCATAACAAATATTACACACACACACACACGTGTGTGTGTGTGTGTGTGTGTGTGTGTCTGTGTGTGTGTGTGTGTGTGTGTGTGTGTGTGCTGAAACCAAGACTTTAGATGTTTTGATAACTTTACTTGGGGTTATATGAATAAATGGGATTGAACAAAGTTTGTCAAACTAGATTTTGGAGTTTCTCTTCTGTGTTAGCTGGTACTACTTATCCTGACTGAAATTAAATAACTAGCCATTTAGTGTTTCTTTGTTTTCTTACAGTCTGTATTTCCATCTAGTATCTCCATGGATTTTACTTAAACATTTAAATTGTTTGTATCATAAATTAAGGAAATATTTGGACTCTTCTGAATGGAAAAGGAGAATTCTGACAAGGTAACAAGGTTATGTTTGTGCTCTCATAAACTTTTCTGTGGATTTAGATCTAAGTGAATAGGCAGCTGCCAGCTCTAATCTAGTGTTTCAGGTTTTCCAGGGCAATCAAGAGCTAATTCTCCTGGAAGAGAGACTTCAAAGATGTGCTACCTGGCAGGGCTTCTAAACCACTGTAGGCTTGAAATCTGACAAGTGATGGGTTAGATAACTATTTTGAACTTAAATGTTTAGATTCATTTACATTTTTATATAAGTTGGTCCTACTTCAGAAGACTGATAAATATTAATCTAAAGTATAGAATTACATTATCTTAGACTGTTCAGGTTGCTACAACAGATTAGGTTTTATTTGTCATAGATATGGAGGAAAAATTCAGGAGCAAGCCACTCCAATTGGGTATATAATCGTTCCTCTTAACCCTCATCCTTGCCAATGAATGTATGTTTATTTTGCATGTACCTAGTTGGTGGTGCTCATACTGACAGGTATGAGATTTGTGGTTTGACTATTTCTTTGATGATTTATTTGATTAAATTTTTCCTGTTAGTAACATTGATCATCTTTTCATATTCCTATGAAAACATTTACTGATATTCAGAAAAACCCTGTCAATTTGATTAGTTACTTTGTTATTGAGTAGACTGGTTACATGTTTTGATATTAACCTTTTATATAAATGGTTTATAAATACACTTTGCTTTTCGTAGGTTTCCCTTTCATTCCATCTTAGTTAGCAATGATGCCTTTTAACTTGTGAAAGTTCATGAGTTGAACTGTGTTTATGAAGGTAAGTGACACTCAAACTTCCTTGAAGAGTTTGCTTTAAGCATTTAAGAATGTGATTAATAAGTACTTAATTTTAAAATATAAAAGACTAAAATAATTTCATCATCTTGTTAGAGGCAGAAAAATTCATAAAGTTTAATATCTACTAAGTGATAAACATTTCCCAAACATTCACAATAGAAAGATTCTTCCTGAAAGTCATAATTAAAAAAAAAAAAAAAAAAAAAAAAAAAAAGACCCTGATTAGGGAAAGGCAAAGCTTTCCTGGAGGTCAGAAGAAAGCAATACTTTTCTCATTTCTACTAGACACACTTAAAGCTTTTTTTTCAATACAATAAGACAGCCAAAGAAAATTCTTAGCATGTTACAAAAAAAAAAATACAAAACTATCATGCCTCATGAGGCTTAGAAAAGATGAATATTTGAGGCAAATATACAAACACCAGTAGTTTTTCTATATAGTGGCTATGAAAAAATCAGAAAATAAGAAAAATTTTAAAATAACATACACATGTACCTATATGTAGCAAAGCAAAAACCAAAACAAAACAAATTAAAACTTCTGAAATTCGAAAACACCCAATAAACAGAAAGTATACGATAGAAGATTCAATAATTCTAAGATGACAGTTCTAGATGAATTTATTAATAGATTCAAGACCATCATTACTAAATTCATTCTGATTTTATTTTTAGAGGAACTGAGTTTCACATGTACATATGGAAATGTAAGAAGCTGGGTAGCCATAATTATTTAAAAAACAAAACAAAACAAAACACAAAGAGTATCCTATTTGATTTCCAAACTCCTGAGAGAGCCACAGTAATACACAGTCTCAACCAACAAAAAGAAACATAGGATCTTCTCAATCAAAGATGTCAGAGATGGAGATGCTTGCTCCTGAATTAATAAATGAAGGAAAGCCATAGGCTGTGTATCCATATCCTTACAATTCAAAACTAGGGTGATAGATATCTCAACTTTAAAAAACAAACAGCATATTTAAATAGAAATGTTATCAGTGAAGATCTCAAAGTGCAAAATAATGTACATTCAACTGCCTGGCATCATTTTAAAAGGAAATATAAAATCAACACACAATGAGCTACATCTGGTAGAATGGCTAACATCAAAACTTCTGACAACACAGACTGTTGGTGACTTGGGGAAAACACATTTTCATTAGTTTCTAGCAGGAATGTAAAAATGGTTTTTCCATTTTGTAAATCAGTTCAACATCTATTAAAAATGAGACTTAGCCTTGACATAAACTTAAAAACTCTACCTTAGGTATTTACCTAAGATAAATAACAGAAATATATGAATATGCATAGGTTCATTATACTTGAAAACCCCAAATGAAAGAAGTTGAATTTCTTTTTGGTTGTTGTTTGTGTTTTTGTTTTTAAATTAATTGTTTTATTTATTTACTTCCCAAATCTTGCCAACCTGGTACCCCTTGCAGAATTCTTCCCTTTATTCCTCTTCCCCTTTACCTCTGAGAGGGTGCCCCAACCAGCATCCTCCCTCCCTGGGACATCAAGTCTATAGGATTAGGCATATCCTCTCCCACTGAGGCCAAACAAGGCAGTCCTCTGCTACATATGTGCCTGGGACCTTGGATGCTCTCTGGTTGGTAGCTTCACTCAAAATGTATCTATTATACAACAGTCTATGTTGGCATCTCAGACAATTTACATAGCCAGGAACCATTGATGGAAAGAAAGCCCAAGCTTCTAGGAGGAAGGAGGCTGCAACACCATAGCAAATGTTTACAGCTATGGCTTCTTACTTAGTCTTTTTCTTGGCCCCAGATTATATAATTCATAAAAATACAAGTATAAAGGAAGTATGTAAAGCTTCCTTCTTTTTCTTCCCATATTGGCAACAATAATAGCACTAGTGGGTAATTCATCCTTCTATATCCTCCTATATGCATGTCAAGAATGCGGGATCCGCATAAAGTCCACATAACATCTTCATTTAATTCACCACTCTAGGCTTTTAAAAAGCCAAACTGGTTCTACTTGATTGCAGTACATTATTATAAACACAACAAGGGAATGATGTAATTACAAGGTTAAATGTGGTATTTTTGTTAAGGCAGATCAATATAGCTTCAGGAATGTGAAATGTGGCCAGTGGATGTCACAAGTTCTTTTCAATTCCTTAGCAGAAAAACTTAAGTAGCTTGAGGTTCCCTTGGAAGGTCTTCCCTTCATTGTTTCCCTATTATACACCTTACGTATGTATATAGTAAAGCAAAAGACCCATGGATGAAGAGGTTTCACCAGTGCAGAAGGATAATTAGTCTTGATTTATAAGGAAGTAAGCCTGTTGTAATTAACAGGAAATATCACTAAGCGATCTCTTAAAATTATCTTAGCCCAGTTTGATGCCATTTGGACAAGTATCCCTGTCATGAAGAGGGCATGGTGAGCATGAGGCTTAAATCTCTCTGGTTAAAGATTTAAATTAATAGATGTGCTAAACATAAAGCAGGATGTTTCTAGAAAAGACTACTCAGGAAGAAGCTAATG
Source organism: Uromys caudimaculatus (assembly GCA_028551405.1). Classification (NCBI taxonomy): domain Eukaryota; kingdom Metazoa; phylum Chordata; class Mammalia; order Rodentia; family Muridae; genus Uromys; species Uromys caudimaculatus. Next base: position 98,448,640 of record CM052709.1, on the reverse strand, counting down.
GCTGTGAACTGAGACATTGAGTCCCTAACCAGATTGCTATTACTGTGACAAAATACCTGAGAAAACTGAAAGAGGAAAAGATTTATTTTTATACATGGCTCTAGAGACTTCAGTCATGGTCACTTGGCTTCACCAGTCTTGATCTGTGGTAAAGCATGTCAAAATTATTCATCTCATGATAGTTGAGAAGAAAATAGGAGAAGGATACAGGGAGGGAGGGAGACAAGAATGGAGGAAGAAAAGACAGGAAGGAGGGAGAGAGGTGAGTAGAGAAGACAGAAGCCATTAGGAGGAGGAGGGAGAAGCAGAAAAGAGGACAAGGACAAAATATCTCCTTTAAAGGTACACTCTCCAGGAACCACCTCCTCCAACCAGTGGGCTCCACTTTTTAAAGTTTTTATCAACTCCCAATATTATCAGGAGCTTCAGTGAATGAGCCTTTAGGGGACTTTTCAGATCTAAACTGTAACAGACAGAGGTGGTAATAGTTTATTTCATTAAACTTCCTATTTAATTTTCTCAGGCAGAGTAGCTATCTGAAATCCAAGAAAAACTTGTCTCACAGAGTACAGACATGTCTGAAATTCAGGTGGATCACTCTTCATGAGATATACTCCATCAGCTACCTGGATACTTGGCTAACTTGGCTGTTAGTAGCCTACATATTCATTTCTTTTAGAATTTTCTTGTCCCAAGGAAGTTACCTTGACCCTTGTTCAGTTGCTCCCAAGGGGCAACTTACAGCTAGTGACTGGTCAATTTTATGGTTACAATGGTATTCCTAACTCAATTTGGTACATTTTAGATAGTCCATCTAAGATCCAGGTTTCCCCTTGGGATTGCCTAAGGCCTCTTGCAGCTGCTTTCCTCATCATGTTTCTCTGTACATTCTTGTTTGCCTGCTCTTTTTCATACAGGTATAGCTCTAGGAAAAAGCCATTAACCAGTTTTATGCAATCTTTCATGTCAGTTTCTTTTATGGACAATCTGAGGGCTGGTTGGGGAGATGACTCACGAGATAACATATTTATAGAAATATATCAATTTTAGTGATGCTTGTCTCAGGTGATGGAATTTTAATTTTCTTTTGTCAATTACATGCTACTGTCATAATCTGAGTAAAACGATAACTTCTACATAAAGTAAATAAACATTAAGAAGGATCATTGTTTCCCTCAAATATCATAGGGTAGCCTTAGAAATATTCTGTGTGGCATTTATAGAGTCATCAGCTATGCTTCTGTAACTTGGGTTCATCTGGAAGATGCAGCTTCTCATTATTACACAGCTTGGATCTGTGTTAAGTAGGAGGAAAATAATGAATATAAAACACTTAAAAACTGTAATGTACTATAGAGATCTTATTCATCTCTAATTTCATTATCTCTTAGCACTGTTTTCTACAGATTTTATCTTTGTGTTTTGGTACCAGGTAAGAGTAGTGTTAACTAAAATGGCCAAGAAGACCACTATGAACATTTCATCTTTCTTTTATGAAAAGATTGGAGCTGAGCCAGTTCCCATAGTCTGCTGTACCCACATCAAACTTTGGATATAATTTACACAGAAAAGTGGCCAATGCTTTGCTTGAGTTCTGTAAAAATTTCATGCCCAAGACCTATGATTGCATGTGGGACTCAAAGCCAATATACTCAATGCCTCTAAAATACAGCATTATCAAGGCACTTCTCCAACTGATGGGCCACAATGGAATGGAAGTGCATTATGAGGAATCTTGCTTTTATTTGGCTTCTGGAAAGAATTCTTTGCTTGGTAAGGTTGGAAGACTTTGGATGTTAGTTACAGGAACCTTTTCATTCCTCCAGGCAGCCATGTATAGTTATGCAGTTAATAAAAGTCTGGCTGCAGCTAATGTTGGAAAGCATCTGTTCACAGCTGCTGGAGGAGTTGTTCTCAATTAAAATTTGTGATAATTATTTGTACAGTCAACATCTTCTGTAGCTAAATTAGTCTGGTTTGGGTCAAAACTAATTTGAAATGATAGCATGCCTTTTTATATCTGGTATTTAACTAAATGGCTTCTCCCTTTGTGGTCTGTGATAAATCAAGACAGAACATTTTTAATAAAAGCTCAATTGAAACAAAAGCTGATGGTTCTACTTTTCTATATTATCCCTTATTTGTAGTACATATTTGTTTTAGCAGAGATCTGGAGCAAATTTACAAAAATATGACACTTGCACAACACGTGTTAGTGTAGTAGACAAATGACAATCTCTAACAAATATTACTAGAAAATCTGACTATCTACATGTGGAAGACACTGGCCCCATATGTCATCATTTTAAGCAAAAGCCAACTTAGAATAGACCTGAAATATAAGGCCTGAAATTCTGAAATTATCAGATAAATAAAAAACACAGGAGAAAGCTTCAAATACTGGATCAGAGAATTATTTTTTCTGGTGATAAACACAACAGTCTAGGAAACAAAAGCAAAAATTAATAAGTGGGATTATATTAAACAGAAATGTTTCCACATTCCAAAGAAAATAGTCAAGAGCAAAATAACCTACAAATGGAAGAAAAGTGTTGACAAATATTTCTCTATTGGGGGATTATGAGCAGAAACTCACTTTTGGTATAAAGTTGGGGTCCCTCTAATTCTATAGCACTGCTCCTGTGAGTCTTTCCTTCCAGTTCATCTCCATTCCTTTGTAATACCTGCTGACTTGCAGAAATACTTTTACCAGGAATCCACAGTGTCCATACTAGGCTACTGGTACTCAGCCCATCTGCATTCCTTTGCATTCACCTAACCGAATCATTTTTTATGAGGTACTCCATCGCAATCACACTTGACTAGGACTCAGAGTGGGTTAAAGCAACCAAAAAACAGAATACCCACCCAACAAAGATGAAGCAGATATCTACACTAAGAAATACCCCAAACATCTAACTCCAGATGCTTTGATCCCAGTGCAAAAGCACAAACATAAACAGCGAACACAATATTCCTCCAGCAACCCAATTGCAAGCGGTCTTGATAAAAGTATTTTTGCTGAAGTACAAGACATGGACTTTAAAAGAGGATATGAATAAATGCCTTAATGAAAAACATGAAAACACAAACAGTTTAATGAAATAATGAAGCCAGGCAGTGATGGCGCATGCCTTTACTCCCAGTACTTTGGAGGCAGAGGCAGGTGAATCTCTTGAATTCAAGGCCAGCCTGGTCTACTGAGTGATTTCCAGAGCAGTCAAGGTGACACAAAGAAACACTACCAAAACCAAAACATCAATCAAACAAAATAATGAAAATGCTTCAAGACACAAAAGTAGAATTTACCAAAGAAATCTCTCTCTCTCTCTCTCTCTCTCTCTCTCTCTCTCTCTCTCTCTCTCTCTCTCCCTCTCTCTCCATGGTGTTTTCTGGTATCATGGAAACTAGGCCTCAGGGAGGAGGTTTTCAGTTCTCTTCCAGCTCACGAATCTCTGGGTCATGTTTCTAAAATGTATTATGTCTTTAGCTATAGACTCTTACCTTTCATCTCTGAGGATCAACTGAGAACAATGGAAATAGCCTTTATGTTTAATAAATCTCTTGAACAACACTGATAAACAACTCAAAAGAACTTTTTATGGCTGCCTGGTGTTGGGAGTTTTGTTAAGTAGTCTTCAGCTTTTGGAGAGAACACTATCAATCAAGATAAGGAAATTTCTTTAAAACTATACATGGACATTTCTACACAGACTTATATGTACTATAGGTTCTTTTTAGGTAGAGAAAAAGAATGATTATGTATTTTCAGACATCCTTATTTTTCTTTTTTACCTTATTCTTCACTTATGTATTTATCTCCCTATTCCCTTCCACAGTTAGAGTTGTTACTTTCCCATCTTCCTGATTAGATCACTTGTAGCCTGTTATTGCCCTCTTTTTTGGTCCCCTATGTGCTATCTCAGCACTGGTCCCCATTTACTTTACTGGATTCTGCAGTTATTCCTGGACCTATACTATTTGGAGCAGGTGCCTTAGCTGATAGCGAACATGTGGCTTTTGTCTTTCTGGGTCTGGGTCTGGGTCTTCTTATTAAATATGATCTTTTCTAGTTCTATCCATTTACTTGCAAAGTTTGCAATTTCATTCTTCTTTACAGCTTATTAGTATGACATATTGTATATGTACCACAGTTTCACAGTCCATTTATCACTTGAAGGACATCTAAGCTGTTTCACTTTCCTAGTTATTGTGAATAGAGCAGCAATGAACATGGATGAGCAAATATCTTCAGAGTAAGATGCTGAGTTATTTGGGCTTAGGCAGGGAAATGCTGAAGTTAAGACCATAAACCAAATGGACCTCATAGGTATTTATCTACAGACCATTTCACCCAAACACTGTAAATAATATACTTTCTTCTCAGCTGCTTATCAAACTTTCTCCAAAACTGAAAACATATTAGGACACAAAGCAAATCTCAACATACATAAGAAAATTTAAATAACCAACATTTTATCTGAGCATCATGAATTAAAATTGTATATCACCAATAATAGAAAGAACAGAAAGTATACAAACTCATGGAAACTGAACAGCTCACTATGGAATGAAATTTGTTTGAAGAAAAGAACCAAAAGTTAAATTAAAAGTTCTTTTAGAATTGACTGAAATGAAAGCACAACATACCCATACCATGGGATAAAATGAAAGGAGCTATAAGAAAGAATTGCATAAAACTAAATGTCTACATCAAATAATTGGAGAGATCTCATATTACTGACTTAATGTCACACTTATAAACTTAATAAAAACAAGAAAAAATAATATTCAAAAAGGAGCAAACTAGAAGACAAATTCAGTATTGAACTCAATAAAATAGAAACAAACAAAAATTCAAACAATGAAATGAACAATTAGCTCTTTGAGAAAATGTACAAAATGACAAGCCTTAGCCAAATTAACCAAAACACACAGAGAGAATATCCAAATTAATAAAATTAGAAAAAATTAGAAATGTAGAGGGAGACATTACAACAGACACTGAGGAAATTCAGAGAATCATAAAGGCATGATAAAAACAACGATGACAAAAACAAAAAACAAAACTGTATTCCAGCAAATTTGGAACTTAAATGGATGAATTTCTTGACATATATGTCTTCCAAAGTTAAACCAAGATGAAACAAGGATTTTAATACACTCATATCCCTCAGTGAAAAAGTAGAGGTAATTAAAAATGTCCCAACCCAAAGTGGACCAGAGACTAATGGATTCAGTGGAAAATTCTACCATATATTTAAAGAAGGACTAATGTCAGTACTTTTCAAATTACTAGCAAAGTAGAAACTGAAGAAACATTTCATAATATTTTTATAAAGCAACTATTATGCTGATACTAAATCTATAGAAAGACTCAACAAAAAAGAAAAATATAGACAAATGTCCCTTGTAAACATAGAAGTAAAAATTCTCAAAAAACATTTGCAACCTAGATTCAGGAAGACATTAAAAAGATTACCCACCACGATCAATTTGATTTCATCTTAGAGATGCAATATGGGTCAACATAAGTAAATCACTAATTATAAAGCTGCATTTATGGTCTGAAAGATAAAAAAACACAGTATCATCCTATTAGATACAGAAAAACCCTTGACAAAATATAATACCTCTTCATGATAAAAACCTGAACATTAAGAAAATATAACCCAATAAAATCAAGGTACAGAAAAAAATCAATGGACCTTCCAGTTTCCATCTGTGGTTGGAGACTTCTGAGCGCCAGGAGAAAGCTACCCTCCCAGGAGCATGGAAAAGCCATGAGTGGGGCTAAGGCGAGCACCACTGCTCAACAGGATCTGCCTGGAACCTGCAGGATACAGGGCCTGAGGTAAAGTCCAGGACAGGAACTTTCCAGTTTCCATCTGTGCCTGGGGACCTCAGCCTGGGCCACACAGCTCCAGGGAGAGCTGTTATCCCAGGAGTGCTGACACACCTTTGAGCACAGGCAAAACCACCACTTCTGTTCAAATTCACTGGATCAAGAGGGACCCTTGCAGAGTCATCAGGACAAAAGAATCAAGGGACAGCTGGGGACAAGATCCTTCTGGTTTCTGTCTGCACCCCAGAGCTGACCCTGTGCCACAGCTCTCCAAACCCAAATACCTCTCAGAGAGAGCTGGACTTCAAGGAGTATTGACACAGAGACCTGCAGGAGGGGCAAGCCACAGCCAGACAGAGTAAGACCAGCTAACATCAGAATCAACAAGATGGCAAAAGGCAAGGGTAAGAACAAAAGGAACAGAAACCAAGGCTACTTGGCATCATCAGAACCCAGCTCTCCCACCACAGCAAGCCCTGCATACCCCAACACACCAGAAAAGCAAGACTCAGATTTAAAATAATTTCTCATGTTGATGATAGAAGACTTTAAGAAAGAAATGAATAATACCCTTAAAGAAATACAAGAGAACAGATATAAACAACTAGAAGTCTTTAAAGAGGAAACACAAAAATCCATTAAAGAATTACAGAACACAATCAAACAGGCAGAATTACAGGGAAACACAATCAAACAGACAAAGGAAATGCACAAAACTATCCGGAGCTAAAAATAGAAATAGAAACAATAAAGAAATCACAAAGGGAGACAACCCTGGAGTTAGAAAACTTAGGAAAGAGAGCAGGAGTCATTGATGTAAGCATCACCAACAGAATACAAGAGATAGAAGAGAGAATCTCAGGAGCAGAAGATACCATAGATAACATTGACACACAGTAAAAGAAAATGCAAAATGCAAAAAGCTTCTAACCCAAAACATCCATGAAATCCAGGACACAATAAGAAGACAGAACTTAAGGATAATAGGTATAGAAGAGAGTGAAAATTCCCAACTTAAAGGACCAGTAATTATCTTCAACAAAATTAAAGAAGAAAACTTCCCTAACCTAAAGAAAGAGATATACATAAATATACAAGAAGCTTACAGAACTCCAAACTTATTGGACCAGAAAAGAAATTCATCCTGTCACATTATATTGAAAACACCAAATAAACAAAACAAGAAAGAATATTAAAAGCAGTAAGGGAAAAAGGTCAAGTAACATATAAAGGAAGATCTATCAGAATTACACCTGACTTCTCACCAGAGACTATGAAAGCTAGAAGATTCTGGGCAGAACTCATACAGACCCTAAGAGAACCAGGCTGCTATACCCAGGAAACTCTCAATTACCATAGATGGTGAAACCAAAATATTCCATGAAAAACCAAATTTACACAATATGTTTCCACAAACCCAGCCCTACAAAGGATAATGGATGGTAAACGTCAACTCAAAGAGGGAAACTACACCCTAGAAAAAGCAAGAAAGTAATCTTTCAACAAACTCAAAAGAAGATAGCCACATAAAAGTAAAAATAACATTGAAAATAACAGGAACCAACAATCACTATTCCTTAATATCTCTTAACATCAATGGACTCAATTGCCCAATAAAAACACATAGACTGACAGACTGGATCCATAAAGAGGGCCCAGCATTTTGCTGCATTCCAGAAACACATCTCCAGGCAAATGGTCCCAAGAAACAGGCTGGAGTAGCCATTCTAATATCGGATAAAATCGACTTTGTCCCAAAAGTCATCAAAAAAGATAAGGAAGGACACTTCATACTCATCAAAGGAAAAATCTACCAAGAAGAACTCTCAGTTCTGAACATCTATGCTCTAAATGCAAGGGCACCCACATTAATAAAAAAAATTTTACTAAAGCTCAAAGCACACGTTGTGCCTCACACAATGTAGTAGACGACTTCAACACGCCATTATCATCAATAGACGGATCTTGGAAACACAAACTAAACAGAGACACAGTGAAACTAACAGATGTTATGGACCAAATGGATTTAACAAATATCTATAGAACATTTCATCCTAAATCAAAAGGATATACCTATTTCTCAGCACCTCATGGTACCTTCTCCAAAATTGACCATATAATTGGTCATAGAACAAACTTCCACAGATACAAGAAGACTGAAATAATCCCATGCCTCCTATCAGATCACTAGGGTTTAAGGCTGCTCTACAGTGGCAACAATAACAACAGAAAGCCCACATACACATGGAAGCTGAACAATGCTCTACTCAATGACAACTTGGTCAAGGAAGAAAGAAAGAAATTAAAGACTTCCTAGAATTTAATGAAAATGAAAGTATAACATACCCAAATTTATGGGACACAATGAAAGCAGTGTTAAGAGGAAAACCCATAGCTTTGAGTGCCTCCAAAAAGAAACTGGAGAGAGCATACACTAGAACTTCAAGTCTCTGAAGAAAGAAATCAAAGACCTCAGAAGATGGAAAGCTCTCCCGTGCTCATGGATT
>CM052709.1:98416066-98439788 GCA_028551405.1 Uromys caudimaculatus | reverse complement strand
AGTAGAAAAAAGACAGCATTTTCAACAAATGGTGCTGGTTCAACTAGCCATCTACATGCAGAAGAATGCGAATTGATCCATTCCTATCTCCCTGTACAAAGCTCAAGTCCAAGTGGATCAAGGACCTCCACAAAAAACCAGATACACTGAATCTAATAGAAGAGAAAGTGGGGAAAAGCCTCGAACACATGGGTACAGGGGAAAAGTTCATGAACAGAACACCAATGGCTTATGCTCTAATATCAAGAATTGACAAATGGGACCTCATGAAATTGCAAAGCTTCTGTAAGGTAAAGGACACTGTCAATAGGACAAAACAGCAACCAACAGTTTGGGAAAAGATCTTTACCAATCCTACGTCTGACAGAGGGCTAATATACAATATATACAAAGAACTCAAGGAGTTAGGCTCCAGAAAACCAAATAACACTATCAAAAAATGGGGAACAGAGCTAAACAGAATTCTCAACTGAGGAAATTCACAGGGCTGAGAAGCACCTAAAGAAATGCTCAACATCCTTAGTCATCAGGGAAATGCAAATCAAAACAACTCTGAGATTCCACCTCACACCAGTCAGAATGGCTAAGATAAAAAACTCAGGTGACAGCAGATGCTGGTGAGGATGTGGAGAAAGAGGAACACTTCTCCATTGTTGGTGGGATTGCAAGCTGGTACAACCACTCTTGAAATCAGTTTGGTGGACCCTCAGAAAAAATGGACATTATACTACCTGAGGACCCAGCTATACCACTCCTGGGCATATACCAGAAGATGCTGCAACATGTAGTAAAGACCAGCCATATTTATAATAGCTAGAAGCTGGAAACAACACAGATGTCTCTCATCAGAGCAATGGATACAGAGAATGTTGTACATTTACACTATGGAGTACTACTCAGCTATTAAAAACAATGACTTAATGAAATTTGCAGGCAAATGGATGGAACTTGAAAATATCATCCTGAGCGAGGTAACTCAGTCACAAAAGAACGAACATGGTATGTACTCACTGATAAGTGGATATTAGCCCAAACATTCAGAATACCCAAGTTTCACTTCACAGTAACCATTGGACTGAGAGTGAGGTCCCAGATGGAGGAGTTGGAGAAGGGACTGAAGGAGCTGAGGGAGTCTGCAGCCCCATGGAGGGAGCAACAGTGTCAACTGGCTTGACCCCCCCGTGTCCTCCTGGAGGCTGGACCACCAACCAAAGTATACACATGGAGGGACCCATGGTTCGGACCACGTATGTGGCAGAGGAGGGCCTTGTTGGCCATCAGGGGGAGGAGAGGCCCCAGTAAAGGGGAATGTGAAGGTGGGAATATGGGAGTGGGTGGGCGAGTGGGTGGGAGGTGGAATACCCTTATAGAGTTGGGGAAGTGGGAGGGGATAGGTGGTTTCCAAAGAGGACACCCAGAAGGGGGAAACATTGGAAATGTAAATAAAGTATCAAAAAAATTAAAAATTAAAAAAAAATCAATGTACAGAACTAAACAGAGAGTTCTCAGAAGATGAAATAAATCACTGAGAAACACTTAAAAGTTTAACATCCTTACTCATTATGAAATGTAGACTAAAATTATTATTTTGAGATTTCATTTTACTCCAGTTAGAGTTGTCTTGACCAATAGCACATGTCAATAATTGACAGCACATATCAGTTTCAATGCATACCTCATATGCAGCTATGCCACTCTTGGTGTATATTCAAATCACTCTACATCATACTACAGAGATAGTCACTCATCCATGTTGATTGCTGATTCTTTATAATAGCCAGAAACTGGAAATGGCCTAGATGCCCATAAACTGATGAATGGTTAATAAAGATGTGGTACATTTACACAATGTGTTACTATTCAGCTGTTATAAAAACATGAAATTATTAAATTTACTTGTAAATGGATTGAGCTAGTAAAAAATCTTCCTGGGTGAGTAACCCAGATCCCAAAAGGCAAATATGCATGTTTTCTCTTGTATATGACCATTAGCCTTTAAGATTTATGTTTGCTACAATACAAATAACCACTGAAGTTAGGGATCTAATATGGGACCAGGTTGGAGGAAAGAGTCTCCTAAGGAAGGTATGGTGGTTTGAATATGCTTGGCCCTGAGAGTGGCACTATTAGGGGGTGTGGCCTCATTGGAGTAGGTATGCCCTTGGAGGAAGTGTGTCACCATGGTGGTAGGCTTTGAGTCCCTCCTCCTACCTGCCTGGAAGACAGACAGTCTCTTCTGGCTGCAGTTGGATTAAGATGCAGAAATCTTGGCTCCTCCAGTACAATGTCTGCCTGTACACTGCCATGCTTCCTGCCATGATGATAATGGACTGAATTTTTGAACCTATAAGCTAGCCCCAATTAAATGTTGTCCTGTATAAGAATTTCCTTGATCATGGCATCTATTCACAGCAATGGAAACTCTAAGATAGAAGGAAAAATGAAATAATAGTGTTATGGAGCCATAATGGGGGAAACTAGAATATTTGGATTAAATTGGTAGAGGTGGATGGGAAAGCAGGGTAAAGGAGGGACAGAAAACACTAAAGAATGTTTAAAAAATATGGAAACCTAATACTGTAGAAGTTTCCTAAAATATATACATATATGAAAGGAATTTAGATGGAGTCACCATTTAATGCCACAAACAATGTCTCAATTAGAAATCTTATGCTATCAAATAAAAAACTATGGCAAAAATAAAAAAAAAACAAACCCTATTTACCTATAGTTGAGTTCTTGGCCAAAAGAGTATCATGGAATCCTCCTCAAACATCACCACCTATTACAACCAAGGCTATTGGTTATCCCCTACAACCTGAAGATAAGGCCCTTTTGCTGAGGATACCACATACTTATGCTGTAAACATAAACAAATTGAGCTCTCACTCACCTAAAAGCTTCATCTGTACTGAGGAGCTTCATGGTTCTGGAAGGAACTCTGAATGCTACAGGAGGAGAAAAGTAATTATCAATATCATTCAGTCACAAACTCTGTGACCTCAACAGAAACCTGCTTGTAAGATAAAATGATACAATCTGGAACAAATGTTATAGGTATAACCAACAACTTTTTTAAAAAAGGAGTTAAGGCCCATTCCATAAGATGAAATGCATACCTGACACTTCTAAAGTAGCCAAGAACCTAAGACTATGTCCCGAGCTTAGGTGGAAATCTACTACTATTATTCTGGTAAAGGGACACAACCTATAAAATGACTCTTAATGACACATTGCTATACCCATAAACTAGTGCGTCGTTCAACATTCATCAGAGAATCTTCTTGAAGTAGATGCAGTTTACACAGAGATACACAACTGGACAATCTGCAGAGATAGAGAGACTTTGGAGTACTCACTCCTAAATTGAATGTCTTCCTCAAAGACCTATTTTTAAGGCTCAGGGATTTATGCAGAAGAAAAAGCAGAGGATTTCTAAGATCCAAAGGAAGTGGATGACTCCAAGGAAGTAGTGTCTCCCAAGCATAATAGCACTGATGCACATATAAACTCACAGGGATGATGTAAGCAAGCATAAAACATGTACAGTTAAAGTTAGCCAGGATCCTGGCACTAAGAGGGGAGATGGTTATCGAGCTTCACTCCTAACCAGGAAGCTATCTGCAACTGATACCCACTGGTAAAGGGAAAATCAGTTCTCTCCAATGAAGTCTCACTGGAAATATCATAAGAACAAACTATATTTCACAAAAATTAAAACATTTAATGTCCTTATAACACTAATTGCAATAAATGTAAGGCTTAAAATAAAAAAGGATGAGAAACTTAAATAGTAAAATCCCCAACACCACCAACAAAATGCACCAAACAATCCAATTAAAAATGGGCAAAATATCTGAATTGACACTTTTCAAATTAAAGAATACAAACATTCAATGACTATATGAAGTATCTTCAGTATCACCAAACATCAGCTAAACACAAATAATAAATACAATGAGATATCATCTATTATGGATAATCTTATTTCTTAACTTGACTACATGTGGAATCAACTAAAGCCCAAGTTGCTGGCACTTCTGTGAAGAATTTTTTTCATCAAATAATCAAAGCAGGGAGATTTACCATAAATTTGGACCATATCTTGTGAAAGTCTACATAAAAGGACATGGAAAAAAGAAAATTTGCTTTTTGCCTGCTTGATCTTATTTTTGATAGCAAGTTTATCTACTCAGTTTCTAAAATTGGCATTAAATCTACCTTATTCAAGATTCCAATGTAAACCAAAGAACAGTAGTTTTTCAGAAATTTTACAAGACTGCAGGGACAGATTGGAACTGCTGTAACATCCAGCCTAGTGAGCTAAACAACTACCATATTCTTGGTCCTTCCATCACCAAACATATATAACATATAACAACATATAACATATAACATAGTAACATAATAACTAATGACATATAACATAATCTATAATCTATAACCTATAATCTATATCTTTAATATATAATCTAATATAATCTATTATGTAGTCTATAATCTATAATAAACAATCTATACTCTGTAATATAAATATATAATATATGATATATAATGTATAAACATGTTACATGTAATGTATAATGTGTGATTTGTAATATAATATATGTTATATATATTACACACACATATACATTACATATACACATGCACATACACACAGTGTGTGTGTGTGTGTATATATATTCATTCTGTGATTTCTGTTCCTTTAGAGAACCCTAAATAATACACCTAGTGACTTATAATCATTACAGTCAAACATTACAAAGCCTAGTGAGGATTTGGAGAAAAAGGAACTGCTTTTTCACTATTGATGTGAGTTATACTAGTATAGTCATTAAGGAAAAAACCAGAGATTCCTGAAACAATGAAAATTAGATGCACTTATGATCCAAGCATCTCACCTCTGGGTATATATGTAAATGAATTCAGTCTACATTTTAGATATATACTGCTGTGTTTTTGTTTTATTCACAAAAGCTGGAATTTTGATTCAGACTAGATACTCATCAATACTGGGAATCATATACAATATTGTGTATATTCAACAAAATATTCAGCCAAAATAATAAAATCTGTTACAATGCATGGAAGTGGAAGATGCTGTAGCAAACGACACAAGGCAGACACAGAAAGGTAAGTGCATATCTAATTCAGAGGATAAAAATGTTGAATTGAATGTAGACTAGCGATTACAAGGTGGGGTGTAGGGAATGGAGTGAGAAAGCATAGTTAGGCTGATCTGGTACATTCCATTTGAATACATTATACACATATTATAAAAATCTGGTATATAAATAGCCTTATTAATATGTACAATTGCTACATGCTAATAAAAGTAAATGTAACAAATATGACATAAAAAATGAGCATGGAAGGATCCTTGAATCATGAGAACTTGAGTTCAGCTCCTGAGATCCTAATATTCCATCAACTGTTGGCGCTGCTTCCTGATTAGTCAATGGGGAAAATATCCAGGTCTTTATACTTGCTGACTTTTTTGACACTAATGTAAAATAACCCATGTAAGAGCACTTTGTGACCTACGAAGTGGTATATGAAATCCTTAACATGAGATGATTCATGGCTTCCTGGTTTTATTTAATGTTACATATAATCACAATGTATGTAAAATATGTATCACTGTGTAGCCCTAGATGGCCTGGGACTGACTATGTAGACTGTGTGTCTCTGCCTCTCAAGTGCTGAGATTAAAGCCACCACAACTGGCTTAATGCTATATTTCAATGTTTGATTTCTAGTAATAAATCCTAGGCAGCATTAGAAGGTATAGCCATGCAGTTTTAATGGGGATACAGCTTTGATATACATTTTAATTATTATCCTAATGTATAATGCTATGCTCTAGTGAACCCAGTATTTCTACATGAGCAAAATATAAACCAGGAATTTGTGAGGACACTGTTCTTGTTCTCCAGATTCATTACACTGTACAGCTGTGTACCTTTCATGAACTTGGGAGGAATTGTGGCACTGACTGCCCTTGAAAGGTCAGACAGCACACTGGTGATTATATCAACAATCTAATTGCATTGGTTGCTGAGCTGGCCAGTATGTTCCAGAGTTTGGTCTGATTGACCCATGAGAAAGAACATACTTGTTCCCTTTTTGCTACTAAATTTTCACTTGTTTTTAATCACTACTGTCACATTTTAAAAAATAGCAAAAATAGGATTTTTAAAATATATCTTTTCTTCTGCCATTTTCCTGTTTAATCATTAGGTTTAAGGGATGTACAGAATTTTATCATGGCAAGAAATAAAACTATAGTCAGATAGGTAATTGCTGAGATCATCAAAATGTATATAGATCTGACTCACCTGATGCCATGTTCTTGGGTAAATTATTTAGAACTTATTAAGAAAGATCTCAGTGAGATCAATTTTTCATCTGTTATTGGATAGCTTGTACATGAACTTCTTGTGCTTCTGGCAAGCCATCATTTTACATCTGATATATCCTGTCTAGGGAGCACATTTCCATTTTGTTCTCTTCTAAGTGCTCCCGATGGAGAATGATGACATTCTTTGTTGCATCTTCTTTGTAAGAGGAATGATCCAAATAGTTTGAAGGTATTGAAATTTGCCATTCCATGATGAACATTAAGTCTGTCTTTGTATCTTGTGTATGTATGTTTACATGCCTGTGTATATGTTCCTTGGTGTGAAGATGTTTGTTGGGTGAAGATGTTCCTGGTGGGAATATGTGTGTGAATGCATATGGGAGCCAGAGGTAAGAATCAGGAGTCTTCCTCAACAATTCTTCACCTGAACTTTTGAGATGGGATCTCTTACTGACCATACAATATGCTGATTTGGCTAGAATGACTACCTAGCAACAACCCCAAGGAATCTCCTGTCTCTGCCAGGAACAGCCAGAGACATAGTTGCATAGCTAAACAATTATAGATAGACATTAACTTTATCACAACAAAATTAAGTATAAATAATTTTTATTTTACTCGGTATTCATTCATATCTACCTTAATGTTGATTTAATTTTAAGCTGCAATTATTTCTAAGACTATTTTTTATTTTTTTATTGTATTTTATTTATTTACATTTCAAATATTATCCCCTTTCCTGGTTTCCCCTCTGCAACCCCCTATCCCATTTCCCCTTATCCTGCTTCTATGAGGGTGCTCCCCCACCCACCTACCCACTCCCACCTCACTGTCCTAGCATCCCTCTACACTAAGGCATCAAGCCTCCACAGGACCATTAGTCCAAGCAGCTTTATTTGTGAGTGTTCATTGCAATGAGTTGTTAGGCTAATTGAGACCTTTGACTTCTGCTACAACATCTACTGGATGATCTCACAGAGACTCTCAGATATCCTGAGTCATTGGGATCCTACAGCTATGGGTGCACAGGACCAGCCTCTTCACACTTTCCAGCAGCTCATAATTAGGGAAGATATTGGGGGTGGGTCAACTCAAAGCCCTGGATCTGGGCCTGGGTGGTAGTTGATTTTGTCAGCCTCCCAGCTTTCCTGTGCCCACACCACCAGAACTGACTCTCCCTATGATCAGGCAAGGGGTGGGGTCAGCTCTCTCAATCACATGTTACCACTGGCACCACCATGTGAGCCAGAGCTGGCTCAGAGAAACTTTCAGACATCAACATGGTTACGGACCACAGATATCCTCATAGACTGCTGTGGTAGTACAGGCAACAAACATCAATTGACTGCCTCAGGACAATGGACCCAGACATGGACCCCTCAGTAACAGCAAAGGCTAGATATCATCATAGATTCTGGTGGCTGTGCAGGCCTCTCATATTAGGCCATTCTTCATCACTGCCATGTCTCTAGTTCCACCTCTCTTCATAGCTCATAAGCTGCTCAGCTTCTTTTTCTCCCATCACTTCAGTACATATTTGCTCACTTCTGGTCATGCCTGCCTGGTGAGGGTGAGGCAGGACCCTCAATATCTCAGTGCTTCTACTCTAAGACTATATTTTAAATTGGTAACTATTTGTATTGCCTCTGGCATGAATTGTATCCATGGAGATGAGCATTAAGAGAAATTTATAGACATTTATATATGTTCTTAACTTTTATAGGTACCAATATTTTATTATTCTTCCATATTTTCAGAAATAGAAATTAATATAAAGTTATTTTTGTTTTTATTCTTATAAACTGAATATTTTATTTATCAAATATGACATTCTTCCCTTTGTGATTCCCTTATTGCAAAAGAAATTCTCACCTTAAAATGAAATTTATAGTTGATATCAGAGCAGAATAAGTTCACGAAAAAGAAAATTTAAATCCTATCTACACAGCTAGATTCAGAACTGTTTATTAGAGTGGCTTATATGAATCAGCTGGCAGTTTTGAAAACAGAATAAACTATCCTATAGCTACTGTGGGCTCTTTGAAGGGTTAAGTTTCCTATATACATCTGCTTTCTTTCTAGTTAGAGCTGTAGAAACTGACTCGGTTACCTAATGAAGAGTACACTCTTCAGTCCTTCTAACATGACAGGTTGATGATTCATGGTCAATGAATGAAGAGAATCTGGAAGCTCAGGGCTAGGGATGTATGGGGACATATGAGAGGACTTTGCAGGTCTGGGCAAAGACATTGGTAGTGAAAGGCAATATGTACACAGTCTGATCTCACTGCTGCCAGAATCTGGACTTTTGTTCTTTTTTGTGAGCATTGGTTCTTAAGAATATACAACAGAAAAGGTTCTCTGAAAATTGAAATTGGAATGCCAATAAGCAGGGAGCATAGGATGTCAAACAGCAAAAATGAGGTTTCATAGGGACAGTCTAATAAGGAATGTTGTTTGCCTTTAGATTCTAGGTTCCTGGTCTTGAAGGAATCCTCAGGTTCTCCTCAACTACAACCTAACAACAAAACTCAATGGAAACTAGGTTTCCTTTATTATAAATTATCATTTAACACAAAATGTTAATGTCTCTAAAAAGAGGGCCAGAGATCTATCTATTCTAAGTCTTTTCTTATATATTTTATGATTATTCCAAATACCTTATAGATGGTTGGTCAGATGAAGCTGGTGTAAAAGGGTCTAGAACTAACAAAATAACTATGTAGACCATAGTTGGGTTCAAACTCATAGATATCTATCTTCTCTGCCTCCCAAGTATTAAAAGCATGTGCCTCTATGCCCAGCTCCCAATTACATTCTTAACAACAACAACAACAGCAAAAATATTCTAAAACTTACAGGGAAACATTAAGACTTTGACTAGACAAAGGAATTCTGAACAACATAATAGTGCAGCAGGCAGCATAACACTTGATTTCCAGCTATACTATGAACTTTATAACACAAGCACCATGATACTGGCACAAATACACATAGACATCATCAAATAGCATCACAAGCCCAGCATAAAGCCACACAGTCATAGACCACTGATTCCAATTAATGTTGCCCACATGTACATGAACATGGGGCCTGAGCACCAGACAAAACATTTGCTTCATTGAAACAAGTGCAGTGCCTATACCTTCCTTTATTGGTGATTGCTGTTTAGACACATTTATTGCCTTTGAGATCTTTTGCAGTTCCTTGTAAGTTGCATATATATTAATAGATATGTAAACGCTCTGTTAAGCAGAAATACCAATTGTGTACATTTACAACCCATCTTCAGATTGATTTGGGTTTGTGCTGTTTAGGTTTCCCATTAAACTTCCCAGGTCCTGTTAAAGCCTTTAACATGTAGTTGTTCTTATTTCTCTCTGTATGCTGTTAGTATGATACTTGTTAAGAAGAGAAGAAAGACATAATTCAAGACTTGCAATAGGTGTCAAAGTTGTCAGAGTGTGAAAAAGAGATCAAAATCTGTCTTAAATATAATATGGAAATGCAAGGGTTTATGACTAGAGAAGAGTGTTGGGTCGATTTGATAGACATCAAGTTGCTATGAATAGGGAATTTCTGGTAAGCTTTTCTAATACGTTTTCTCCTGAATCTAAGCAAGAGTGATCTAATATTATCTGCATGGAATGAGAAATTTGGTGAGATATTAAGATATTGGGGTGATTAGATATCAAAGAGGGGAAAAGTCTCTATTAACTAGCTTAGTAAGGATTTGTTAAAACTAGCCTACGCAAATGAAAAGGCCCAAATATGCAGCCTATTAAAGGGCTTGGGGAAACATGTCTAAAGTTTGGTCTAGAAGAGACTCTACCAATATGAATTATGATTTTATTTTATTCTGAAAACTATCTTAACAATTAGGATGTAGATAATGTGTAGTAGAACACAGAGTTGTGCTGAAATGAAGCATAGATTTTGTTTTAGGTGAAAGAAAAATAAAAATGACAAAATAATTCATGTTTTATAGTTTATGACAAATATCTGAGTTTCTGTTAATCATTACTAGAATTGAAAGTAATAATTAGTGAATATTCTTATTCTAAAAACCTGGGAGTAGTCTAAAATCCAAACCTTCAGGGAAAGCGCATATGACAATTAAGACTTCAGAGTTCAGAGTTTCACATTAGAAATATATAAGTGGCAGAATGTATATTAGTATTCTAAAATATGAACATCTCTGAAACAGGAAATATTTCCAAGCATTTTGTGTATGCACACACACTTGGCATGGTCAAAACCAGCTAACCTTGAGTCTGTGGGACAGTTACTATGAAAAAAAGGCATGAACTACAGCAACATGAAGTTCAGGTAGGGTCAAGGCACAGCACCTTGGCAGGTAGCCTTTCTGACCCTCTCTCTTCTTTCCCCTGAGCCATACCATCTAGTGCACCTCTGGGAAAAATCACAAGGTTTTTATTGGAGGGGTTGTACCTTGTAAGTTCAGAAAAGTAAGGTTTTCATTCCAGAACACAATGAGATTTCATGAAACTATCCTACACAGTCATACCTCCTTTAGAATATAACTCCTTGTCATTCTATAATACATCTGGCATGACTGTCCAATATATATGTACATATATGCCTGTGGTCAGTTAAGATCATAGAAGCAAATCACTCTGGAGACAGTTTCAGGGAACAGCATCTGCTTTATTGTATGTAAGCAAGCACTTATATAATGGAAGCCTAACGATTGTGATTGGTTAACACATTACCTTGGGTTGGAGAATGAGCACTCATACCACCAGGATCGCTATGCTCAAGGAACATATTAGAAGACTCGTAGAGAGTGCAGATTTTCTGCAGGCCAACTTGGGCTACTTCAGAATTCAGTATTCCGACTTCAGGAGCATGATGTACTGTGCGTTTTATTTAGAAGTTCCATGTGTCGGGTAGGCTGACTGCTAGGTCATGGCTGCGTTTTCTCCTACACTTTGATTTTTTGGTTCATTCCTGAAGGCTTCTGTGGGTGTAAGAATTGTTTATTAATTCATTTGCATGCTTTTGTCTACCTCTTTATGTTATAGAAGCTCATTACTGAATGGCTTGCTGAGTGAAGAAAGTGTATTTTCTTTCTTTTTCAACAACACTGTGGAAACCAAAGGAGAGGGTGATTTAAGTTTTCCTCCTTTCTTTGTCCTCTACCTTATTTTTTGTTTCTTTTGTTCATTTGTTTTTTTGTTTTTTTTGTTTTGTTTTTAGTGTTTGTGTGTGTGTGGGGGGGGCTGATTTACTACCCATGAATTCCCTGTCTTTCCAAGTTACTTTGCTCCTTAATGTGGCTGTGGAATGGAGTAAGAAGTGAATGTCAATGTGTAGTGTGGTTTTCCAAGTCTCCTTAACCCATAATTATTCACTACCAGAACCTAACTACTTTATAATTTCATTACTTTTGTAATGATGTGTATTAATGTAAACAATGCCTGTTAACTCTTTCCAACACAAGGTTGTAACTTTAGGTTTCATAGATATTTCCTATTGATATCCTCTGCTATCTATTGATATTCCTCAGATTTTCATTTTATATTTTTATTGTCAACTAATCTATTACAACTGAATATATAAAATGCTATATAGAACACATGTCCATTTTAAGCATCAATATTTGCTTTAGTGATGTTAAGATTTTGAGTTCCTTACATATGTTGGAAAGTAATTCCTGTCATGTGAAGAGTTTAAAATTATTTCTTCCACTCCATAGATGATGTCTTTACCTTGTCAATTATTTCCTTGCTACGTGGAAGAATTTCGATATCTGATACACTCTCATCTGTGCATTTTTTTCTTATGTTGCACACATCTCTTCTTAGACTCATGTCACATAGTACTTACTCCAAATTTTCCTTCTAAGAATTTTTGTTTGTTTGTTTTAGGATTTACAGTTTTTCATTGTGAATTGACAGTTTTATGTGGGACCGGATTGGGATCTGGTCTAATTCTTATACATGCGACACCCACTTTTCACAGGACCATTTATTAAAGAAAGTTTCCTTCCCTAGATATGTGTTCTTTTTATTTGTTAAAAGCTGCTTAGCTCCAATGTGTGGGTTGACTCGTGGATTTTCAGTCATGGGGCTTTGGTCTGTGTGTCCCCTTTAGTGCCAGCTGTAGAGATATTCTTTCGTACTGAATGGAACCATTACCTGTCAATAAAAGGCTGATTGGCCAATTAGCTGAGACAAGATTAGAAAGTGAGACAGCTGGTAAAGAGAGAGGAATTGTGGGAAAATGGTCAGGCATGGGAGACTTGTCTGGACAGAGAGAAAGACAATCACATAAATCACATACCTGAGGAGAGGTAATTAACCAGTAGAAGAACTTAGACTAGAATACACTGGATTATTGATGTTTGAACTAGTCAGGGAACAGATTCAAGGTTATTAGCCTAAGCATTCATTAATAAATAATTAGTCTTAGAGTCATTATTTTAGGGATCAAAGTTGCTGGGAATAAAAGTTCATAGTTACAGCCAGCTCTGAGTCCCAATGGCCAGTGAGTCTTGAAATATATTCAATGTCACTAATCAGGGAAGAACACATTAATACATCAAAAAAGTGTATCTCAACTCAGAATAATTTCAGAAAAAAAAAAAAAAAGCAAGCAATGACAAGCGTTGGTGAAGACCTAGAGAATAGGACATCCTTATGCCATATTTGTGGAAATGTAAATTAGTATGACAACTATGAAAAGCAAGACAGAGGTGCCTCAAAACAAACAAACAAAACAATAAAAAACAAAATAAACCCAAACAACAACACCCCCAAGGCCCCATAAAACCCAAATATAAAACTACTTAATTCACAATTAGCAATCTCACAAAGAGATACACACATTCTCATGTTTGTTTTAGCAGTTTTCAGAGCAGTTAAGACAGAATCAGTGAAAGTGCTCACTAACCGATGAATAAAGAAATATAGCAAACATTATGGGACCCATATCATTTGTAGTAATGTAAATGGACTTGCAAATCTTAATGAACTTATCTCTCAGTAATGAAAAGAAGACTTGGCAATGTTCAAGGAACATCGAAAACAGATTTTACTTTTATGTAACAATTTTCTGTGAATTCTGAAATGCTCTGTGGTATTTAAGTTTGGAGGCAGTATGGGAAAACATCATTGTATGAGTCTTGAGCAATCCAGAACACTGACATCTACCAACATATCTCTGCTTCAGATCCTAGGTTCTGGCCAGACCAAGCAAGTAATGGGAGTGAACTACAAGGACTAAGATTGGAATATATAGTGCATACACAGAAACATTACTGTTAGAGAGAGCTACTTCCTGTTCCTGGGCTTTATCAAGCTATTACTTGAAATGCTGGCCATTCAAAAGCAATGCCAGCTAGCAAGATTATGATATTACACTCATAAGTTTATAGTTAGATAGTCTGAACTATAAATACTCATCCCTAGTCTATTAAGCACAGAATTAGGTAGGAAGTTTGGCAAAGACAAATGATCCTGCTCAAGCTGACACCACTGGCCCTTTGACCTTTTCTGAGCAGCATATAAGACTATTGATTCCTTACTTTATCCTCACAGACCCTCCCTGTCAGTAAGTTTCAATGAGCTGTGCATCTGCCAAGTGGTGACTGGCATTTCCTTTTATCATCAGGCAACATCCTGACTCTGTTGCCCCTACATAGCTGGTTGGGTATCTTAACATACACACACAGATTCATTTGCTACCCTGATGGATTCCATTTTCTTAAAAAAATCTTAGTTTTTATCATTTTAGCTTCAACTTATCAAGGGAGGTATGGGCAATCAAAATCAATTAGTTAAATAGTCTGCAGGGCTTTCATAAAGGTTCAGATGATTATATAGAAATTAGCTGGCTCTTATTAGGAATGTGCTTTAAAAACCTAAAGAAATGAGATTTGGAATTTTCTTCCCCCATCTCTGTGAGAAAATGAAATAAAATGTAGTTAATGACTATGCATCAAAATTCTCTGGTTTGTCTTATTATCTTAGTTAAGCCTGGGGTAAATTTTCTAAGTATTTCTGTCCTCACCAAGGCAGAGTTCTTCCTTTCAAGGTGGCTCCATTTTTTTAAGTCTACATGGGATATGTGAACCTCATTTTCTTCTATAGTTTCTATCCTCTTCTGTTTGCTGTTGATTGTTATTCAAGTTAAGAATGTCTAGACAATTCTGTTTCCATGTCAAAGTTAGCATAACAATAATATGTTAGAGGAATGTGACTGGCTTCATTTGTGTTCTAATCAACACACTTGAGGTTGAATAGATTCTCTGTCAGCACTCCAGTATAATGTACTTCCTCACTGGGACCTAACTAGAAAGAGTTTGTTTTTCTTCTTCACAGTTACCCTTGCTGAATGGAATATAAACTTCTGAGTCAGAAACTAGTTCTTGAAACACTTCTAAAATTTTGCTTTGAATACCCATTAGTAAGCA
Organism: Uromys caudimaculatus; assembly: GCA_028551405.1. Taxonomy (NCBI): domain Eukaryota; kingdom Metazoa; phylum Chordata; class Mammalia; order Rodentia; family Muridae; genus Uromys; species Uromys caudimaculatus. The sequence goes on along the minus strand of CM052709.1, from coordinate 98,424,987 downwards.
AACTCATTTAAACTTCAGAAAGTTATTAAAAGAAAGTAATATGGACTCATTTATAATGATTCCCTTGCTTGAGGAAACCATTAACTTTGGAAGCTATGCTATTAGTGTGACTAAACTTCTTAAAATAGCCAATATTTAGGAATAATTAGGTACTGTGTAAAAGGTACTAGGTCTATGAGCAGAGGACACAAGAGGTAGTTAAATATATTTATAATTAGATTATAGAAATAGGAAAGAAGCTAAAATTTAATTCACTTGAGGCTTTCTCAATATACTGAAAAATATTTGCATAAATCATGCAAAACATGTACACATATTCAGTCTTTTCTCGTTCTGAGTGGCTTTCTTCATTATACAGTGTTTTGTACTTTCTTGTTCCCTCCTAAAACACCTTGCTTATGATGCACCCTTCCTCAAATACATTTACTATTAGCTGTCCTCACGATCATGGGGCATTGCTGCTGGTATAAGGCCATGGATTTAAGTGGATTTCCCATGCGTGAGAACATTGCTAAACTACAACATCATAAGTGGTTTGGCTTATCATACTCGAAAGAGAGAAAAAAAATTGCACAACTCAGGGAAAGATAGCTCAGCAAATAATACTATGAAGAATGTATTTGTTATGAACTCTGCTTAGGCATACATTTTAAAAGTATTTTATCCCAGGAGTAGTCTGGACATAGTAGGCAGAAATACGCAGAAGAGGGAGAGAAACACATGATGACTATGATTACTGCACTGAACGTGGCAGCCGCAGGAAGTTATAACATTGTGACATTTGTCTCCACAGAGAGTATGTATAGTAAAACAGAATACAAGTGATTTGTAGTGGACATTTACTACATGGAGGTGGCAGAGATTGGCTGAGTGGGTATTGAACCTTGAAGTTATGACTGTTAGTCTCAACCAAGCCTATCACATGCTATTGTAACATCAACACAATACAGGCTACATCAAACATTAAACTGTACGTAAGAATATTTCCCTAACATTTTGCTTTATAAGTGTGTCATTCTTTTGACTCTTTGTAATACTTAGTTTAAAAAAAGAAACACATTATTCTTACTTTATTAGTTTTTTTCTCTATTAAAATTTCAAATTAGAATTTGTGTGGGTGTTATATCTTCATATATGTGTATGAGAATGCATTTGCTCATATGTACACACATGTGCAGGTCAGAAGTGGCTGTCAGGCATCTTCCTCTATGGCTTTCCACACTATTTTATTGAGACAGGATCTTCAATGAACCTGAAATTTGCAATTTTGGCTGACTGGATCACCAGCAAGAAGCAAGGATTCATCTATGCCGGCCTTTTAGATTGATGCTAGAAATTTTAACTCAGTTCCTTTTGCTTGCATTGGAAGTGCTCCACCCACTGATCCATTTCTACAAACAATCAGATTTAGTTTTTACATTTTAAGTTTTTTTTGTTAAAAACCAAGATACAAACATGTCCATTAGCCTAGCTCTCCATGAGATTACTATTATCAGATCAGTTATATTACTATAGTGTTGACTTTCTGTAACTATACCAAAATGCTTCAGATAATTTAAAAATAGAAAAAGGGTTTTTTTTTTCAGCTCACATTTTCAAGGTTCCAGTTTAGAATCAGTTAACCCACTGCTTTGAGGGCATATAACATAGCAAACTGCTTGCCTCAGAGCCAGAAAGCCAAACCGAAAGAGGAAGGGGCTGTGTCTGAGGCACCACAATCCTCTTCACTGGCAGATCATGAATGGATGAAGGACATGGACCTCATTATAAGTCTACCTTAGGCAAGAAGCCATTCGTACATAGACCTGGAGATATGTAAGATTCAAACTATGACAATATCTTTCTATCTCTTGTCCCACTTTTACATCTTGTCCCACTGGGTTTGTCAGGGACAGTGATCTGCATGGGGATGTCACCTATGATGATAATGCCTTCTGAGGCTATGGGTGCTGTGCTTGAGGAGCTGTAGCCATTTTCAGGAATATGTTCATGCTGGTTTGCTTTCTTTTTCAAATTATTGATTTATTTGAAAGTAGCTAATATACCATAAATATTTCCTCTACTGGTAAACACTTTTGGTTTTGGGTTCACATTTTTAAATGAATAGGAAGATTATTAAAATATGCAAAAGTTTCTGATAAACCCTTCACTCTGGATCTTATTAGGAGCTATGATCTGTTTTTTCTTCTCCTAGAATCTGCTTTTGCCTCTTTTTTAAAACAGGAGAACATACTTAATATTATGAGCCTGAAAGTGTGTATTGCTTGATGGCCAGAAGAAAACTTGGAAAACACATAGAAATGACATTTTAAGGAAAAGGAATATTATTTGGAAAGCATAGGTAATTAAAGTGGTACAAAATCAAAAGGAATTTTGGGTTGATGGAAAATTGAGTAACATTTTTCATCACAACTTTGTTAATTAAAACTATTTGATATATGGACAAATAAATAGGAATAGTAGAGAGGGGATAACAGAGTCAGAGAATACATTTGAACTAATTTATTTGACTTAAAAGGAAGTCATACTAAGAGCTTTTAGACCACCTCTTATAATAAAAGAGCAATAGAGAAAAGAAAGGACTACAGTGTTGTGGATCCTGGCTAAGCTGAGGCCCAAGGGATGTATAGAGAATGCCAAAGGATGGCCCTCAGGGAACCCAGTTTAATTATAGTGTGGCAATTTGCTGGCTGCGTCTTTTTAGGCTAATATATTGTTTAGCTTTTCTGAGCTCATTTCCTCACCTTTGAGAAGATAGCAATATTATCACCTATATGGCTATATATTATTAGAGTTATATGGGTATGAACTACTCACAATAAGTGCACAGAAATTACAAGAAATAGCTAAAACATTCATATAGTTCATATATATATATATATATATATATATATATATATTTCTAGAAATGGTACTCTCTCAAAGCATGATATATGCTATACAATTCTACATAAGTTACACACACAATTCTTATGTAATTTTAACATGTATATATACTTACTAACAACTCCAGTACGAAAAATATTCCAATTTCCCATCTGCCCCTATTCTTCATTATACTCTTGGGATTCCCTCAGATCTTGTATCTTTGTGAAATGCTGATTTATTTCGGATACTATACTTTAGATCATCCCGTTTAAAGTTGCTTGTAAATAGAATATTACTATGTATTGTTTTGCATGTGGCTTCTCTGACTAGATAAGATTTTGATGTGTACCAGTGTTGGTTGCAATTTATTGCTTAGTTGTGTTACTTTGTTTTGAGGCAGAGTCTTACAGTACAGTCAAGATAGATTTGAATTTACAATTATCATTCTGGTGCTGGCATGAGAAACATGTGTTATCATTTATGGTTAGTATTTCCTTTATAAATCTACCACTTCCTCCTCAAATTTAATGTTGGTAAACATTTTAGTGTATCATCATCATCGTTATCATTATTATTAATTTAAAACCTGTTTTCCTTTTCCTTGGGCAAAGATCCAAGAGTGAAATGTCTGAATAAAGTACAAAATCTCTCCCCTCCTCAGGAGATTATTGAACCATTTTTTCCTAGTGTTTATACCAGTTTTTATCCCTATGATTGGTGTCTTTTATTCTCATCCAACCAGCCCAATGTGATCAGTTCTCTTTCTTCTAGACATGTAGGTGAATGTGAAATGATACTTTATTGCTTCATCTTTATCTCTCTGATGCATCGTGATGCTGAATATATTTTTCACGTTCTAATTAGATATTCACATTTTATTCACACATTATCTTTGATAAGTAGTCATTCAAATGTTTTGGGCAGAACTCAAAGCACATAACCTTGGGTTATGGTTGGACTTGGCAATGTTTGAGGTCTGTTTTGCCCATTATGTAGAGTTCTTCCTGTCCTTACTAGTGGTGATAAATTCCAACAGGAGTGGCATGGAACCAAGATAAATTTGATGTTTGACATTTGAGTAGGGGTTTACCAAGTTTACTTCTGGAGGGCTTGGGAAGAGTCAAGTCTGTAATTTGACAAACAAGAGACTAAGGAAAGGGGCTTGTAGTTTCAAGGATAATTTACAGAGTTACTGGCAGAGTAAGCCCAGGCAACCATTAAGATCTTGTCCTAAAAGGAAAGGTAAGAAGAAGGTTTGGAATATAGCTTAGTGGAATAGCACTAGTCTGCCTTGTATGAGGCCCTAGGTTCAATACTCATTCCATAAAACAAAAATTAAACAAATAGTTATGATAGTAATGATGCAGGAGGAATTTAAATAAAATGGTGTTTGGGAAGGTTAGACACAGATTATTTTATAATATCTGAGCACTAAAACAAATGCAATATATAGTCAATTATTTATATCCATAAGTTCTGCATCCATAGATACAACCACAATAGAGTATACTCAGAAAAGACATGGCTACATTGAGTATGTAGAAGACTTTTGACTACTCTTTTAAAAACACAGTATGATAACACTTTAGGTGATATTTGCATCGTATGTTGAGTAAAATATGTCATCTGGAGACAATGTGGAGTGTATGAGAGGGTATGCACAGTTTACAAATATTACACTATATAAGGAATTGGAGCACTTGTAGACTTTGGTATCTGCAGGGACTCCTACACTCAATTCTTCTCAGACACTGAGAAATGACCATGCAAAGCCTCCCTTTCACTCCATTCTCTTCTGAACTCTGATATTTCATACATGAAGGACATGTGAAATGAAAGCAATACCATGATCCATAGAAAGCTTAAAATAAAAAAGAACTAGGATGGTTGGCGTGGAGGAATGTCTAGATTACATATCTTCCCTTTCTCTCAAATATCATCATTTCTGCAACTAATACACTCCCCTTTCCCTTTCTTTCCTTCCCTGAATTCCTTTTCAAGTAAAGCATATTAAAACTCTATTAGAAAAACTGTAATTTATCTACTGACCTTTTCAATTTCCCCAACTGTAAACACAAGTTTTGGTGGGTTGGTTCCTTAGAGATTTTTTTTCTTCTGACAATGCCACACTCTGTGGATAATAAAGGTGACAAATGACACTTGTATGTAGTGCTATATTGGACATACTGTTTCTGTGTAAGCAATAAGGCAACTTCATGTGTTTTGGGGGAATGTTAACATCAGCCCTGAGTGACTTCAACACTATTTATGCTTACCCAGGTGTATCAACACCATTAAGATATGTGTGTACTGTTTTCAGTTCAGCTATTATATTTTTGTGACAGGAGAAAAGTGCATTCTTGTGTAGAGAAATGTCCGATTATTCTTACCCAGGTTGTTATGTGGGTCATGGTGGCCTCAGCTTTGGTAGAGACTGAAGAGGAACTATTTCTCATTATGCAATATCCCTGCATCATTGCTCTGTATATGAACCTGTGTCACCTTCACTGATGGTGAAGGGTTTGGAAGACTTAGAAACTTTAGTTGCTTAGCAGTTAACTGATCTAAAAACTACACAGATAAATTATATATTATGAGAAAAATAAACCCAACCAAGTCAATCCCTACTTCCTCTTGCATAAGAAGTTATACAGATTTATAATCATGGTGTATACACACACACACACACACACACACACACACACACACACACACACACATATATATATATATACTAATTACATATATGAACTAATATATATATATATATATATATATATATATAATTTAAAGTTATTTGTTTCTATTCCCAAGAAATAAAAATGTTAGTTCAAGAGTAGATCCTTACTTTAATGCTGAATTTTAGTACTTACATTGATGTGTGATATGAACACCATCTAGTGAAAAATCATAAACTTCCTTGACATTTTCTTTTTAATCTATTTTTTTTTCAAAAATCTTGGGTATTAGTGAAATTACCTTCATAGTAACTTATTTCTTTAAAAAGGGATTATGTATATTAATTCCATACCAATTTGCTGTGTTATAAAGCAAAACAAGGAGTAGATTCCAGGAAAGGTGGGGCATAAAGAAGCCTAGTATATGTTTCTTCTTTCACAAGGAAGCATCAAAGCAATGGGAAGATAGAAACATTTAAGTTGAATGATTGAGGAAGACTATTAAAACTTAGCATGAAATGGAGTCTTGAGCTAAAAACAGAGCAGGGGAAAAAACAGACCAGAAATCTTGGCTCTGGTTCCTCATCAAAAGGGAGTCTGTATTGCAAGGAAAGGAGGAATGGGAGATGCCAGTATATTCCATTATCATGGGCTCTAGAAACCTAGCTACAGATAGGTCAGTAGTCCTCAAAAACTTGGAGCTCAGTCTGTGGGTGGGGTTTGCCTAGAGTCTTCACAGTAACTTTCCTTTAGAGAAAGAATCCCCATGTTTTCCTTCTAATCCCAGGGGTCAGGCTGCTATACCTTGACACAATCTGAGAAGGGGCCATTGTCAGAATTCTTACTTCCTAGGGACCAGAAGCTTCTGAATATCACTGTTTCTGGGATTGGCATTCTGATAGGCCAGTACAATAAGCTGCAGCACCATTGTACCCACCTCCCCGGCCAATCGAAAAACCCACAGCAGAAGTACTGTGGCCCAAACACTCAAGACTAAATTTACATTGCACATCCTTCTGTACCATGGGTGTTTTATTCCCTTTACTGCTACTGGGACTCTCAGTACCACAAGCCTTTCAGAGGTAGGGATGATCCATGAAATCCATAAAGAGATACCCATCAAACATTATGTTCCCAGCAACATCATTTTCATCTCTAGAGTAGCCACAGACCATGCGTTTCACATCTCATGTTATATGCACCATACCTGCCTGGCTGCTAGAACATTATCACCTCTGTACAAGCCTCAGGCAGATGGTTCTTTTTCCAATTGTAAATAATACTGCAATAAAATCCACCATGTATAGCTGGAGATCCTATAGGAAGATGGCATGTTATGGTGGTCTGAATGAAAATGGCTCTCATAGACTCATAGGGAACAGTAATATTTGGAAGTGTAGCCTTGTTATGTTAGGTGTGGCCTTTTGGGAGCAGGTGTGGTCTTGTTGGAGGTAGTGTGTCACCGAGGGCAGGCCTTGAGGTTTCAGAAGCTCAAGCCAGGCCCAGTGTCTTATTGTCCCTTCCCTGCTGCCTGTGGATCAAGATGTAGAACTCTCAGCTACCTCTTCAGAACAATGTCTGTGTGCTGCTATGTTTCTCACTGTCTTGATAATGGACTAAATCTCTGAACTTTAAGTTAGCCCAATTAAATGTTTTCCTTTATAAGAGTTTCTGTGGCTATGGTGACTCTTCACATCAACAGAGACCTTAATTAAGATACATGCTATGTCATGTCCAACAAGAAGCAAAATCACCATAACCTATGAAACTGATATCCTAAGAAACTTCTTTAGGAGAGTGCCTTGTACTATGAAAACTTTCTTATAAAGTTGGTAGAGTCAACTGATCTACAACATGAGCAATAGGGACACAAGAAATATAAAAAACAAGTAACTTAATCACTTTAGTGAATACAGTAACTGTCTAGTGGCCAGGCTGAAAGAAAAGGTTATTGATAAAATGCTTGATAAAAATTAAAAACAATGAGATAGTTCAATGAAAATTAGAAAATGAGTCATAATTTGAATGAGAATTAGAAATCACCAAAAATAACTCAACAGAAAATTTGCAAATAAAGTACTCAATAAATAAAATTTAAAACACAGTTGAGTCTCAACAGGAGAATCTCTTATAAGTTCTGTCATGCAGAAGAAAGAAGCTTTGAACCTGAAGATAAGTCTCTTGAAGTATCTTTGTCAAACCAAAATTAAAAAACAAACAAACAAATAAACAAAAAAAAAAACGGAAAATAATTTTTAAAAAATGAAGAAAGCCCAAGCCTTAAAACTATTACCCAGTCATGCATTTACATACACAACTAAAACTAGCACATATTTCATTTCTCTGTACAAAAGAAACATAAAGTGCGGTCTTGGTGGGCAATAAAATTTGTTTTTGATGGGTGAATCATTTAATTTATTTTCCCAGACTTGAAACTAAATGTACTAAATCACAGTCTCTTGATGGGTAAGGAGATCTATGTTTTGTACATTTTGATCTGTGTCCCAGCACACTTAATTTAGAAAGCCTTGGTAGATTATTGAAGAACATTTACGTTGTTTTGTTTCATAATTTTAGGTCTCTAATAAGCCTATGTATGGCAAACATGGCATTGCAGATCTTGCCCTCTTCCTTTTCTCTTTCTTGTTAAACTATTCGATTTCCTTATTAGGCACTTCCACATTCCTAAAGCTAGATACCAAGGTCTATTTCCTTTCTTATGCTTGGTTCATTGCTGAGACTGATCACCAGATCCAACTACCAAAACAGCAAAATCAGGTTAAAATTCCTTATTTGGCTATCTTTTTTTTCCCCCTCCTTTTTAATTTTTGATACTTTATGTACATTTCCAATGTTTCCCCTTTTCTGAGTCTCCTCTTTGGATACCCCCCATCCCCTCCCCAACCCGCCTCTAGGAGGGAATTCCACCTCCCACCCCACCCCCCGTCCACCCATCCCCATATTCCCGCCTTGACAGTCCCCTTTACTGAGGCCTCTAACATCCTCAGGCCCAAGGGCCTTTCCTCTCTCCCTGATGGCCATCCAGGTCAATCTCTGCCACATATGTGGTCCAAACCATAAGTCCATCAATGTGTATTCTTTGGTTGGTGGTCCAAACTCCAGGAGGACCGGGGGCGGGGGGTCAGGCCCATTGACTCTCTTGCTCCCTCCATGGGGCTGCAAATTCCCTCAGCTCCTTCAGATCTTCCTCCAACTCTTCCATCTGGGACCTCACTCTCAGTCCAGCGGTTACTGTTAAGTGAAACTTGGGCGTTCTGAACTTTTGGGCTAATATCCGCTTATCAGTGAGTACATACCATGTTCCTTCTTTTGTGACTGAGTTACCTCGCTCAGGATGATATTTTCAAGTTCCAT
>CM052709.1:98396876-98415566 GCA_028551405.1 Uromys caudimaculatus | reverse complement strand
CATTTCTTTAGGTGCTTCTCAGCCCTGCGAATTTCCTTAGTTGAGAATTCTCTGCTTAGTACCAAAGCTAAGTCAGGATCAGATAAACCATCTAAATAGTCCCATAATGCCTAAAGAAATAGAGGCAGTCATCAAAAGTCTCCCATCCAAAAAAAGCCCAGGTCCAGATGGGTTCACTGCAGAATTCTATCATTTGGCTATCTTAATTAACATGCCCAATCAGAACTTACAAATCCATTCTAGCTAATTCTAACACAGACCTCCCTTTTTTTCCCTCATAAAATTACATCTGCAAAGGTATTTGCTGCTTTTTCTGCCCTATTCAGATTCAGCCACCTTGTATCTTTTTCTTGATTAATAAATTATATATTTGTGTTGGAAAATTGTGTTTGGGTATGATCTGTGCATAATCCATTTAAAGGAGAGCACTCTGCAGTGCATAGGTCCCTTCAATAGTTAGATTCTATCTAGATCATTCAAGTATTAGTGAGAAATACAAACTGTAATGGGGGAGGGATAGAAACAGAGACCATTCATTAATTTATCCAGCAACTTTTTGAGAACCTCATACAAGTTTAGCAAAAGCAGACTTGAAATATTGGAGACAGATTAAGTCCATCTTAGACATGCCTGGTATTTCATGAGGGAAATGGATAGGAAACAACTTAAAAATGCTAACAAGTAATTTTCATATGTGACTATTGCTATACAGACAAGACACTCAAGAGTATGACAGAGAGTCATAGTGTATGTAGATCATTGTGTGTGTTGAGCGATTTAGATAGGTTGTCCAGAGAAAGCCTTTCTAAGGGATTGACATTTACTCAGACTTAAAGAAGGAGGAGCCAGTCTTATAAAATTCCTAGGGGAAAGGGTTAATGCTCCAAGCTGGAGTAACAGCTGCTCTAAAAAGACTAACATCAATAAGTTCAAACAGCAGAAGGATGATACTATGTCCAGAGGACAGAAAATAGATTATAAAGATGTACTTGTGAAGGTGCGAGATTAAGATCAAGCCAAAGCATTCGGGACACAATGGACAATTTGTATTTTATCCTGAGTATTATTACTTAGTACAAAAAAGGAAATGCAAAGCAGAGGTAACTACTCTCTTAAAGAAGAGGCAGGTACCACTGAGAAATATTTCAGGGGTGGGGGGAAATGAAAGAGCCCTGTATATGGAACAGGAAGGTGGAAGGAATCCTAGGCTGATTCCTGGATTTTTGGTTTAGTTCACAGTATTAATTATTCTGACCATTTCTGAAAAGAACAGCTTAAGGAATAAAAGTTTTATTTTAGTTTCTAGTTTGAGGGTACAGCTTACTGTGTGGGAGGGGAGTGGTATCAGGGGCCTGAAGCACATGCTCCTGTTGCATGTCCAAGGTAAATGCAGGTGTTCAGCTCATTCTTTCCATTTTTGCAGCTCAGGGCTGTAGCTCATAGAAGAGTCCTATCCTGTTATCCCTTAGAATGGATCTTATTACCTTCAGTAATCCAATTGAGACAGTCTCTCACAAAATATCCAGTGGTTTGTCATATAGGTGTCTAGATCCTGTCATGCTGAAAATCCATGTTAAACATGATAACTATTATGTAACATTATCAGAAAAATAATAAGAGAAAGAGTAGGTTTGTGGGTTCAGCCTGTTGAGTCTGATCTGACCATTCGGTATTTGTTATATTTATAGAGCCATGCCAGAGAAATGTATGCATTATAGTATTTGTTTATAACAGAAGACTAAAACACCAATGATTTAAACAAGCTGAGAGTTTATATTTTCCTTACATGAATAAAGCTGAGTTAGAATCCAAGACTGTTGAGTGCTCAGGTCATAACATACTGAAGTGACTCAATGATGTCAGGAAGAGGTTAAAGCCATTGAAATGAATATTTACGGTTACAGTTCCCATAGAGTCCTTCAAGGATATGCAAGGAAGTACTAGGCTTGTTGAGAAGACAGAAGTGGGAATGATTCCAGTCTATACTGGACTTTCTATAAGAAAGGTGAAGCTGACGTAAGACTGATACACTTGCACAATGTCCAGGAGTCTTCAGGTATGAGGGTTATCCATAGCTGTGTGTGTTAGAATTCAGGAGCTTCCCAAGCCTACCCTAGGAGATTAGCTTCAAAGGCCGCATTATTATCTACAGCAGCCAAATGTGACACATTTCTACTGTTTCTATGAGATTCATATTTTCCTTAAGTGACATAAGTATTCTTTAAAGGAACTCTCCACCCAAATCAATCTCTGTTGGTATCTTCCTGTCTCTCTGCCTCTATCTCTCTCTTATGTCCCCACTCCTAACGGGTCTTTTGCTCCCCTTTCCCAAATAAATCTTTTGTATGAGATCTGTTGCCTAGTTTGATCTCTCCCAAAGCATCCTTGGCTCCAACTCACCAACATACACTGCTTCTAAATCCTAACAGTGTGGCCTTGGATAAATTATTTGTAGAATTATTTTCTGGGTATGTAAAAATTAAAGAAAGTAGATGGGATGGGGTTTGGCTGGAGTTAGGATTAATTGGTTTGTATATGCAAGGCAGACTACCAGGCAAATTGCTTGTATCTCTAGGGATTAGTTAGTTATGAGATGCAGTCTTACCCAGGTCAGGATGAAGCTCTCCATAATATTTCAAATCAAAGAACAAATGATGATTAAAATAGGGCTGGTAGCACAGCATAATTCACATAATAGGGATATTCCCATATTATAGCTGCCAATGTCTTTTGCATTTACCCAAATAAAAGGCTGTTACCTCATAGCAATGTTGAGAAAGGGTAGGAAGGAATAAAAGAGATGAAAGGAAATGCAGTAGTAAGCACATACTGTTCTTTACCAAAAGAGGCTGTTGAAAAGGGAAAGGAGGAAACTGGAATACAGACAGGATTAAGTGGCTATCCTTTTTCTTTCTATAGAACAGGGTCTCTTGTAGCCTTGAACTCATCAGGTTGCTGAAAGAAGATTACCTTGAACATCTGATGCTTTAGCTGACACCTGAGTGCTGGGACTACAGTCACACATTAACAAACACGTTTCTGTGGTACTGGGGTTACCAACACAAGCTCCTTTAATTCAAGGTAGACACTCTTCCAAGTGAACTACATCTAAGCCCCAAAGGATTTTTATTGTAGATGTTGATAAAAAGATATATACTTAGTGTATCTAGAAGAGCTGATATATTTAGAGCTGATTTTTTAATGAAAGCAAAGATGTTCAAATAGTAATTGGATGTAGATATTCATCTATTTAGATGCACTAATTCATTTTTATCTGTCTTTATTTTTAATTAAATTTTTTCATAAATATATTCTTATCACATTTTTCCCTTGCCAATGTTCTCCCAGATCCTCTCCATGCTCCCACACATCCCACCCTACACCACATCTTTCTCTCTTTCTCTTTAAAAAATAAATACAAATATGACTAAAGAAAAAAATAGCAAAACAATACACACACACACACACACACACACACACACACACACACACACACACCAAAAATGGAAAACAAAATATAGATGCAAAAGACCAATAAGACAAAAATACCCCCAAAAAATGAGGCAAAAAGTCTACAAAAATATTGATTTTATTTTGCATTGGACAACTATTCCTGGGTATGGGGCCTACCTTGACGTATGATCAATGTATACAGTGAGACTTTTTGTAAAATACTAATTTTTCCTTTGCAAGAGGGTATCAATTGCTGATGACTTTTTGGTTAGTGATGGGAATTCCTCCTCTCAGTTCTGGTACCCTGTCTGGCCTGAACCTGTGCAGGACTCATTTGTGCTGCCAGTTTCTGTCAGTACCTATGTGCATCAGTCCTATTGTGTGTGTCTGGTAAACACTGTTTTGAATGTGCATCTCATGGAAATCTTTGATATACCAACTTGAGGTAAGCCAGCAGTGATAACATCATTGATTTCTTGTTCTGACATTTATCTAGTAAATGTAAAGGGAGAGCAATGCATTTGATGTTGAAATGATTAAGATACAAATAATTAAAATTCGTCTGTTTCTCTATACAAAGCTGACCACAGGATTGATATCTACAACAAAGGAAGGCCAGTTCAGAGCATTGTTTCTTTTTTCTTTAATTGCATTAGATAAACAAAACCTTGTTTGTTTGTACAACTTAAGGAATTGGTTTTACAAATAACAATGTAGGAAAATTTTGTTTTCCTCCAGCTCTTATGTTTTAGAAGAAGAAATGGTTAACATGGGGCTTTGTTTAAAAAAGGTAGAGAAATTACTGGAACATGTTGAGAATGTGAGGAGCACCTCTGAACAAAAAAGTGTGAAGAATAGCCTCATTGGGATTCCTTTATAATACACCTGTCAGACTGGGTGATATGGGAAGAATTTAGAGGCCATTCAGAGACTTATATATTAATGTTACTTGTACTTTTATGGACAACAAAATTATTGTGATTCAAGCAGAATTTAAAGAGAAAAATGTCTCTTCATTTCTTCCTAATCCTTGACAGTGACCTTGTTATGTCATTGATATTGTCAGGATTCCTCCACTTGACATCTAATAAATCTGATTCTAAATTGGTTTGTAGTCGAATTTTGAAAAGGATCAATAGATTCATTTGCACTGATTCTCACTCTGCAGGCAAAAACGTGCCTGTACATGCAAAGAACTAGATTAGCAGATTTGATTCATAACTTCTTGGCTGTCTCAGAAAAGCAGTACACCTGGAAGGCTGTATAACATTTGAAGAATTAAATTAGAGGCACCACTGCCTGGACATGATGCTTTCATCTGCACCTAATCTACAGCAACAAGTAAATGGGTGGCTGATTTCTCTTGCCATTAACAGACACCATCCTTGTGTTGTAGTCACACACAAAAAATCCTTAAGCACTGTAATTTTTAATAAAATAACAATTACTGTAGAATTGAATGCAATGGTATCCTTGTATTCATAACTTTATATAAGGAGTGAGTATACCAAGGAGGTGGGGCTATCTTGTTTAATTTAAGCTGATGAATTTTAGAGAAATTGATTAGGAAACGTCATGAATATGGAACCCAGTATGACTTTGTTTGCTACTTATATATCATTGAGTTCACTTCAAATGGCATTGATATACTCTTTACCATGGACTGTTTTGTTGCAGATAAAAGTGTGCACAAGGCAGGGCATTTTTATTCTCTCAAGTAATGTCTAATTTAATGTAGCATTACAGAAATCCAGAACTGGTCAAAATGCAGAGAACAACTGACCATGGGTGTATAGCCCCAAATGATAGATCTACAACACACCCTAGAACTTAGGCTCAGGGAATATGGAAGAAAAGAAGATAGAAAGATTGTTAAGAGCCTGAAAGGGAGAATGTCTACTGTAAGGTAGTATTTTCTATATATGACAGGAAAGGCATATCCAGGAAACAAGCTCAAACAAGACCTGAAAAATGATACTTCCAATCAATATGCCAGCATAGATGAGGGAAATCTTATAAAGTCCCAGTCCTAGATGGAACTACAGAATATTGATAGTTGCCAGAAAAAAAAAACCCAGTTTTCTCAAGGGACAAGCCCTCTGATTGCTTGTTAAATTTCAATTTCAAGAGGTCAGCCCTAAATGCACTAAACAGTAAATGAAACACTAAATGAAATGGGCAGATTGTATTTAAATATTGTATTTAAACACACACACACACACACACACACACACATGTGCACGTGTAATAATAATTAAATAATAAGCAATCATGAGTTTGAGGAATAAGGGAGACACAGGAGGTACTGGAGGGAGAAGAGGATGGAAGCCATATAGTATATAGTGCTCATATATAAAATTCTCAAAATATTGAAAAATAAATTGAAGAAGAGAATAGCATAAGGTGGAACAAATAAACAACTGCAATGAAAGTCCCAATGTTCTTAAGTGGCTATGTCAGAAATGTAGCAATGAGCCCCAAAGGTATTCAATATGGGTAAGGTAGAAGTGATAGGTTTCTAAGATGAGAGAGATATATTTGTGCAGTAAGCAGAGATGGTAGGCTGATATTTTAGGATAAGAATATAGCCATAAGTAAAGGGGATGCAAAGTGAAAAAAAACTTTATCACTGAGAAGTGTGCCAGCATCATTGAAGTAGAATTGAGAAGAGACAGAATAAGGTTGTAGTCAGTGTGTAGAAGTTGTTAAAGGCAAAGGTCAGAAGCATGAGTTTAATATCATACCAATATACATGAATGTCAGTGTGTTATGCAGGAATATGAGATCAATATGAGTAAATGATGAGATAAGTTACTGAATAGAGTTTATACCACATATGAATCCATGTGACTGTATTCCCCCTACACTCTTGAGGAAGAGAGGACCTAATTGGCTTTATATTTACTTATAAAGCTAGTGTTTAGACAACATGAAGTTATACCTGTAAAATGGGGAAAGGATTTCAAACTAGAATTCTAAGAAGTGTTTAATTGAATGTTTCTCAAGTATGTGAGTAATATTTGGATATTACTATATACTATAAAATTCAGCAATTTATCTCCATTTTATATTTCATAGAATGGTTCTTAAATGTGTGTTGTGGCAAAATGATGAGAATATATAGCTATGGAAAGAATAATATAGGGAAAACAGTGGGGCTTACCCATAAATGCAATGAGAAGAGAACTCTTGTCATCTTAGTAATGGAATGGTCTAAACAGGATCTGAAATTCAGGGTACATAATTTAATTTGTTGCACTATGTTGTTAGAAACTATACACTATTTTCCTTCCCATAAGTGCTTTTGTTTTTTCATGTAGCCACTGGCTGCTTAGACTGTATACTTCAATAAATATTGTCAAAGAATATGACATTAGATTTGAAGAGGAACAGAAATTTGAAATGAGTAAAACGTGGTAGCCATTACTGCTCTATACAAGTGCAGTCAAGCACACAGATTTCAGAAAGCATATATTTTTAGGGGTGTCTTCAGGGCATCTTCAAATAAATAATTCATTTTAGTGCTGTACATGGTTGAGATTCTGCATGACATTATCTTGCAATTTCTGAGCTTCCTTATTTCTTGAATCCTGCCTAAAGTTCTTCCATGCCTTCATTTCCCCCAACTTCTTCAATATGTGTGTTAAGGGTCTAATCTCCAATTTTAAGCCCATTCCTGTATGAAATACTCATGGTGTTTTCTACATTCTGGAAAGGATCACGACTCACAGATATTTTGGTAGTTTGAAGGTGTTATAAATTTTAGTAGAATTTTGGATATATGAGATTTTTGAGATGAAACAGATTTATGAGCTCATCTAGTATCCCCTAATTTTGTAGTTGAGACACTGAAAATGTTCTCTCTGGTTCCCTAAAAAGACACAGATTGTATGCTCCAACTAGTAATTAGAGGAGAGTGAGTAAGGTTCTATTTACATAGGTAAGGACAGGTTATAGCCATTTATATGTATGAAGAGATGAAAACTAAAATCACAGAGAAGACAGTTGAGTAGAGTGTCATCAACTAGGAGCAGTATACTTCAAGAGACGTAAGTAGCCACCTGTACAAACTTCAAAGGACAGGCCCTTGCTTTACTGTCTTTCTGCCCTTTGACCTCCCATCAGTACCTTTCAAGTGAATCTGAGAAACGGATATCAAAGGGGGCTGTTACACAGTCCTTCCAATTCCATATAGGAATAATGAAATCACAGAAAGTTCTAACATATTTAGGATCTAGTTATTTGGATCAAGGTCTCACACTTGCAAGTGCTTTCACCCATCAAGCCACCTTGCCAGCTCCAAAATCATTAGTTTTACCAATGAAAGAAGAAAATATTTTAACCTTAACTCAGAGTAATAGAAATAACATTTCTCTTTGTAAAAATTATTACATACTGATTTTCCTGTGGTAATTTACATGTCTTCATCAATATATGAAACCAACATCAACTAATAACATGTAATGTGGCTGTCAATGTGCTTCATGAGATGTAGATACAAGGGTGTCATTCATTGTCCTTGCTGTCCTAGAGTTCATAGCCCAACTTAAATAATCAAGTGAAATTTTTTTTCTTGTAGCCCAGCATGATTTTATTGAACTGTTAGTCATTGTGTTCCTGGGTAAAGCTAATATTTGCTAGAGCAAAACATAATTTGGAAAGTAAATCTTCCCAAATCTGAAAGTGAATTCTAAAGAATAAAGAAAGCTTCTGCTTTCTTTTTTTAGGGTTAGGTAGATATTCTGCATGTCATTAAGAAAGGTTCACACTTTGTGTGTGCACATGTTAATATATGAGGACATATGCTTATCCTATCTGTGTGGTTTTTTTCTATGTACATTTCATATATATGAAATTTTAATACAAGTACCACTGCTCAGGAATGAGTCAGTAAATAAGCTTAATCAAAAGAGGATTTGCTCACTATGGCTTCCATCAATCTGTGCAATACAGCTCAATCTGCTTCCAGATGCAGTGCAAATAAAACGCTTGTTCCTAAGGCTCTTCTCCACTGAGTCAGGAAGAAAGTTGACTAATTCACTTGAAGCTGGTGACCTCTGAATGGACAACTCTTGGTGACTTCCCATAAATCTCTTATGGCTGTTTCTCAAAAATACAGATTGTTTTACATAAACATTGGGGAAGGTATTATGTACCTCACTCCCAGTGCCCACTTGAAAGCAAAGTATCAATGGAGACATTAGGCTTTTTTGGTGCTCCCTGAGTATATTATATTTTAGCTATAATGCCAAATATTGAATATAATGTCTCATTTTGTACTCGAATAACAATTTTACTACAAATCACATTTGAGGAAACTGAGGTTTAGGGATGGTGAATAACAAGCCTACACTAGCACATGTAATTTAAACCATCCAAAAAACTGGAGTGAGAACTGAGGTTTGATCAATCTCTACAATTTGTGATTTTGATGGAGAAGTCTATATGATGTTCTGTTTTTTCTTTCTTCTACTTCTCTGTTCTATACCATTTTTTCCTTGTTGATTTTACATAATCACAAATACTAAGCATGAGATCTGAGAACAATTTCACTACATTTAAGACAAACACCCACTCTAAAAAAACTTATCTTCTTGGTACTATGCAATAGTACAATTATAATTTAATGAAACTTATTAAAATTCTAACTCTAGCTTACTAACATCATTTCGAATAAAATCAAATGGATTTCCTTCTAGATGATTTCAAGAAAAGGTATATAGTAGATAGAAAAGAATTCAGGATTAGGGATCAGAAGTCTTGGATTTGAATTATTTCACCTTCTAATTGTTTTACCTGTGTACTTTATTTTGAAATCTAGTTTTCAAAACCTGTGAGGTCACTTCCATTTCCAATCTTAAATTCTCTGATTTGGGATCACTATTAGCTAATTTAGAACCTTCTAGAGTGGTCACTGTGTTTCTGTGCACTGTCTCTGATGCTATTAAAAACAAACTTTAAACTTGTTAAAATTATTCGATGCCATATTTTAAAGGTATAATGAAAAAGAATTTATTCAGAAACATTGCCATGGGTTTGCATTCAGCTTTGAATATTAGAATGGCAAGTGGGAAATTACATTGAAGCAAAGAGCAGAAATTTTTGTGTGAGAAATGACCAAGAAGAAACATTAGGTATGGGGTGTGGTTGAGGTTATGGCTAAACCAATCGAATAAGATTCTTTCTGAAGACAGCAAGGTGATCACATATTACTGGGGAATGGTAGAAGATGAATATTGAATATGCTATTGTTGGCAATGTAAAAGTAACTTTTATTGGCCTCATGTAATTGTCGTCTTGGAGACTTGCTGCTGAATAAGCTCACCCTTTCTAGAACTCTGGCTGCCTAGTTCAACTCAGCTGTTCTGGCTTAAATTGCTCTCCAAACTGACTGATTCAAATTGCCTTCTCTTAGTTGACTTGTTCTGTTTGGCTTCCAACTAACTCTGGCAGTCATCCTAATCTTGCTCCTTCTCATTCTCTGGCTTGTTCTATATTCACCTGTGTCTAGCTTGTTCTCTCATCAACCTGTCTCTGTAAAACTGTCCCAGTAATACTGCCTCCTCTCTCTCTCTCTCTCTCTCTCTCTCTCTCTCTCTCTCTCTCTCTCTCTCCTCTCTCTCTCTTGTACTGCTCTCTTATGGAGCCTCTTTTTCCCTGTTTGTTACCTGAGAGTTGGGCATATCATATCTCTGGCTCATTCTGTCAATTTTTTCTCTGATACATCACTTTGTCCCCTCAATTAGATGTCACTTTAAACATAGCTGCTTCCTTCTATAAATTAACCTTACCTACATTGTTTGGAATTAAAGGTGTGCACTAAAGCATGTCTGTAGTCCAGCTGTATTCATCACATTGGCCTAAAAGATATGAATCCTTGCCAGAACAGCCATGTTGCTGGATTAAAATTCCTCTACAAGGCAGTATCTCTGGAGAGAAAGCAGGTTCCTGTTGAACTGTATTAGTCATGTTCTTGCAAAAGTAGATTTTATAAAGACATGCAAAGATGGGACTAGAAGGTTCAAGAGTATGACAAATATTTGAATAAGCAAAGGATTGTTGCTAGTGTATAAGGTATGAATTTGGTGCTTTGAAAAGCAGACCATATTGGAGAATGTGAAATTATAATAATCATGCTATGATGAACTTTATCTGTAGGTTTATTTCTTTAAAAGTATTAGAAAATAGGTGGAAAATAGGACTTAATTACAACTATCTATGTCCCACACTGTGGCAGATGAATAGTAGAGATTCAGAACCAGGTGCTGTCATGACATATGCATCTTCCTGGGGTTGGTAGCAAAGGAGCTTGGAGACAGAAGGACATCATTAGGTGTTCATGTAATCTCCCTTTTAATTAAGTGGTACATGAAGGCAAGAGGATGTGTGTGGGAGAGGAAATAATTCAGATGCCAGAATCCAGAATAGAAAACATTCAAATCCTACACTCTAGGGAAGATAAAAATACATTAATGCACAAATGTTGATTCTATTCTTGATACTATCATTTTAATTCATTTTTCAAGAGCTGAAGAGTGTTTTTCATTTCTGTAATCTTAGCTCGGAGTGGTATTTCTGCTTGGCTTTTAAAAACTTCCCTTAAGTCATGATTTAATATGATGACTATATTCTGAAATAAAAGTGAGCTTCTAGATGAAGTCTGAATGGGACACATTGTGCTCACCAGTGGTGTAGTCTGTGAAACAAAGCCAGGACCATATGGCTTAAAACTCAATAAGGCAAGTGATGTGGCAAAATATCCCTCTATCCATAATATACCCCAAATTAGAGGACAGATTCTCTATCCCTCCTTGAAAAGAACATATTTCTGATTTCTCTTATGACATGGTTGAGAAAGTATGACTTATTTTTAGTGATTTTTAGTTTCCAGCCCATTTTTGCTCATTGCTACCTGCTTTGTTAAGGAAGCACACCCACTCAGTATTGCAAGAACAGGGACATGCACTTCTTTATTGCTGCTTCCACAAAAATGCTTGCTGGAGTCAGAACAGTCTTTTACCAAAAATATAACAAAAATGTTCCTATTTTCAATGAATCATTTTAACATCTATTTTCATATAATTATGCAAAAGAATTTTAGGGCTGGTTTAGTGGTTAAGAGCACTGTTTGCTCTTCCAGAGGACCAGGGTTTGATTCCCAGAACGCATGTGGTGACTTACAACCATTTGTGATTGGGTTGCAAGGGATCTGATGGTCTTTTCTGGTCTCTCTAGTCACCAGACACCCACTTGATGCACATATATACATGTAGGTGAAACACATATACGCATAACATAAAAATAAATAAATCCTTTTAAAATAACTTTAAAAACAAAGCAAGAAAACATCTTCCTATCCTTTCTCTCTCACCCTAGATAAAACTTGCAAATGATGAGAAACTCCAATTAAACTCAGTGGATCACATAACAAAGGAAGACCTGGAAGTAGAGAGGACTTTCTGAGAGGAGTTACAGCAAGAGAAAGTCAATTAAGAGAGGGAACTGGAGTGAAGATGAGAAAAATTCATTGTATAAAATTCATTGTATGAACCTGACAAACAATAAGATCTTTTAAAATTAATATTAAAATTTTGAAATATTTTTAAATAGAGAACTTGTTTTGTGATGCTCAAATGCTATAATGAGCACAATATTCTTTTTAATGTAAAGTTATTCTTTCATGGTTAAGCATGACTGAAAGAAACTAGTATTTATTTGGTGTAATTAAGAAGATACTTCAGGAGGAGTATGTAATAATGTTATAGGTAGTTATTGCTTATGGGTGTTTGCTCTATGAACTTTACCATTTTTCTTTATATTTATTTATGAGCAGAGACTTAAAAAATACCCAACAACATAGGTATGACCTGAACTGATATTTGGATATTTGAAACAGTGTGCTTTCCCCCTTCTATCTTTTCTCTCCTCTCTCAGACAACACATACACACACAGACACCCTTCTTGCCTTCTGGGTCTTTAATTGACATTTGTTTCCTTTTGTATATATACCTATATCGCTTTCGCCCCTTTATATCTCATTTATTTTTACTACTGTTTCTTCTTGATATTTCTAAATTCCACCTCTTTTTTATTGTCTTAAAATTGGTCCTCCTACTTTTTTTGTATTTTATTTCATTTCTTATCTAGTCATAACAGCTATTTTTCAACTTATTTCCCCCCCTTTCCATACCACTCTCTCATTTTCTAGTCTAAATAGAAAGAAAAATATTTCTGTCCACAAGGTTAGTAGGTAGACTCCCCTGATGTAGTGTATGGAGGTTCTCCTTCTCTAAGTTATAGCATCTCACTAGCCCTACATAACGTGCCTCCCCATGACCAGACTACTTTGCTTTCTCCATTGAAGAAAAAGGGATCAAAACTGTCTTAGAGTTTCTAATTCTGCAATGGAACACCATGACCAAAGAGTAAGTTGTGGGGAAAAGGGTTTATTCAGCTTACACTTCCACATCACTGTACATCACCAAGGGACAGGAACTCTAAGAGATCAGGAACCTGGAGGCAGGAGCTGATGCAAAGGCCATGGAGGAGTGCTGCTTTCTGGCTTGCTTCACATGGCTTCTTCAGCCTGTTTTCCTACAGAACCTAGGACCATGGTCCCAGGATAGCATCACCCATAATGGGCTGGGCCCTCCACCATTGATCACTAATTAAGAAAATGCCCTACAACAGGATCTTATGGAGGCATTTTCTCAATTGAGACTCCTCTCTTTCTGTTTACTCTTGCTTGTGTCAAGTTGACATAAAACCAGTTAATACAAAACTTCACAGATCTTGCTGGATATATGAAGCAGTTTAAGTTTGCCAACACATTTATTAAGCTAAAATGGGATTGAATATGACTATAATAAGATTAACAGGATTAGATCTACTACTGTTTAAAACTAGTATGATTTATCTAAATGAAACACACTTAAAGAACCATGTGTATATATCAGAGTAGGTAATACTCATGATTTAAAAGTAATTTAGGACTAGGGAAACCACTCAATATCCCTTCTACTTGCTGAGTTAATGTGTGAGGTTCTGAGTTTCATCTTAAGCAATTGAAAAGGAAATGGAGAGAGAGAGAGAAAAGAGAGAGAGAGAGAGGGAGAGAGAGAGAGAGAGGGAGAGAGAGAAAGAGAGAGAGAGAGAGAGAGAGAGAGAGAGAGAGAGAGAGAGAATAGAAAGAACACCAAAAAAGAAATTTGTGCTTAAAAGAAGTTATTTCAAAAATATCTTTAAGTTACAATGTAGAAACTGAATGTCACACTTTCTCATGTCACTGCTTGATTCCTCCCTTATGAACATGAACACTGGTGAACTTTTAATTCCTCATTACTCTTTTATTTTTGCCTGTGTCTTTATGTCAATTAAAAAATAAAACTGGTGCTAATTGGGCAATGGATAAAATGAATATAATATCACTGTTTTGAATGGGTGCACTAGAAAAAATTATTTCCAAACATAGACTTAAAATTAAAACTAAAATCATGTGGTCCTAAGAGTTGCTAAGAGAAATGATATTCTCTGTGACTTCTTATGTAGAAACCATTACCTCAGAAGAGGAAATCCATTTCAGTTCGAGTGAATTAGGTAGTTTTTCTTAAATGACTGTAATGAAGACTTGGAGCTGTTGCCAAAAGGAAAGAAAACTAAATAATTTAAATGCATGAAAGTTAAATCAAATTCTAAAAAAAAAAAAAGTGGGTAAATTTATATATAATTTTGGAGCAGGGCATGAAAATGTACACTAAGAAAACCTCAAGTAAATAATTAACATATCAAAATATTTTCAAGTAAAATGGACAATAGTTTTGAATAAAAGTTGAGAAAACATTTGCAGAAATCAAATTTATTAGGAGTGATGGAACTATTCATCATTTTGAGTGTGGTAATGAATCTACCTAATATGTTAGCTTGTCATTTACAAACTGTCATTTAGAATACTCTTTTGTTTTCTTTCCCATTTCTGAGCATTTTAAATCTCAAAGAAAAGTAATATCTAAATGATTAAGAAGTTAACTGCTAGAGTTAGGTATTCTATCAAGAAAGGAACAGGAGGAACACTGGTCACAATAAATACTAATTAGTTATCTTTTTCACATTTGTACAACCAAAACATGCGTGACCTTCAAATAAGATGAGATTTTATGTCAGAGAAGTGGACTAATCATAGTCTCATGCCCATCTGTCTGTGGACAAAATATATTCCCTCAAATGCCCTATATAAGCGTTTTGTTTGTAGTTGTCAGCATAAGAGCCATTTGTGCAAGGCTCTTAGGATTTGCTTTCTTCTGATCAGCTGGCATCTGTTAATAATACTCTCATCTCACCCACCATTTTCTTCTTTACCAACTGGTTCCTAGGTTCTATGAACAGACCAAGAGTTTATCCAGTAATTGTAACACTTCTGGGGGGGGGGTGTATGTGCATTAAAATCTAGTAGATTATATAAATCAAATAGGAGAGGTAGGTACATTAATATACTTTTACCTATATCAAGCTGTTAAGAGTGAGTAAATCGGATTTCTTTTAGAAAACCATGAAAATCAGCCACAAAGTAAGTGAACTAAGGATTTGAATAGATCACACAGAAAAGAAAATATAACAAACTGTGTAAAAATACTCAGTTACCCCATGATTAAAGAAATGCAAAAATAATACCTCAGGGCACAATTTCCTTTTTTATCTGACAAAGACCAAAACCTTGATGATGTCAAATAATACACACACATGGTCCATATGGAATCCCATGATAAGGAGCAAGTTGTTACAATAAATTAAAATTTTATATACATATATTGATTTATAAATATGGCAAATTATAACATTTGAAAATGATCCTGGCTTTATAAATGAACCATAATTAATATCCTTAAGACTTAGCATCTTACCCTGTCTCGAAAAAACCAAAAAAAAAAAAAAAAAAAAGACTTAGCATCTCCAAGAAGAATAGGGTGAAATGCTTACAGGCAGAGATGAAAAGGGAACAGAAAACCAGATTGCTGAATGTTGATGATAGGGTTGGAAGACTGTCATGGATCCCTAACTAGGCCTGTGTTCTGATAAAGAAGATGAGTTAGGGACTTTCATAAAATGGGGTCTTTGTTGATCTACAAAGTTAGTGGATAGAGAAATGCCATGTAGCTATAGACAGAGACAAGGGAAACTGAGGATCTTATCCTGGGCTTTGGTGAAAACAAAACAGTAAAATTCTACATTAAGAATTTACATGGACAAGCCTCCAATTGCTTAGGTTTATAATCCAAATCTTAATTCTTGGTAATATGGGAAATCTCAGTTTGAAAATTTATTTTAAAGAAAATCCTGGCTGATATTATCTTTGAATACCTTGATGTTATAAGAGAAAAAACCACTTGGAACAGAGTCATAAAATTGCCATGTTAAGACCCTAGAGATTGATCAGATAACCTGAAATGTGTATAGCTTGGTATAAATGAGAAAGAATAGAATTAGATTCCTAAGGGTATCAGATATAAGGATTCCTACTGAATAATGATGTGCAATAATTTTGTTCAGTATGTTTGAAGATAGAATGGAGAGAATGAAAAACTAATACAAGATGAAGAGTTTTTAATTGTGATCAATACAGGTGTTGTAAATACTAAATTAACTCATATAGCAAGATTAAAGAGTTTTTAGCATAAGAAACAGAAAATAAGCAACATACAATGTAAAGATTATATAATTTGGACTTTAGAAGTAAAAGTATTGATGTACTTCTCATCATTCTAACCTACCCTGGAAGTGCAAAACAACACTGAAATTCCATCTCTCCAGAGTGACTATCACCAAAACAGCAGTGGCTACATGCTGTTGAGAATGCAGAGGAGAAAAGATCCTTATGGGCTACTGGTAAGTATATAAGCTCCCATGGCTACCAGAGAAGTCAATGTGGAACTTCTTCAAACTAAAACTAGGTATGTGATTCTGCTTTATCATTCCTGGGGATATAACCAAGGAAGTCTAATTCAGTTTACTAACGAGACACCTATTTATCCATGTTGACTGTGGCACTATTTACAACAGTGAAAATAACCACTAACTTAGTAGCCTATCAATAGATAAGTGCATAAAGAAAATTGGGTAGATATACACAATGGGCTATTTTTCAGCTACAGGAATATCAAGTGTTTTCTCTCATATGTTATGATGGTTTGAATGAGAATGGCACCCCTAGGCTCATAGATTTGAATATTTGGTCACCAGGGAGAGGCACTATTTGAATGGATTGGGAAGTGTGGCCTTGTTAGAGAAAGTGTCAGTTGGGGTGGACTTTGAGGTTTCAAAAAGCCCATTCCAAGCGCAAACAAAGTCTTCCTTCCTGCTGCCTGTGGAACCAATTATATAACTCTCAGCTACTTCTCCAGCACCATATCTGCCTGTGGTCTGCCATGCTCCCCACCATGATGAAAATGGACTAAACCTTTGAAACTGTAAGCAAGCCCAAATTAAATGCTTTCATTTATAAGAGTTGCTGTGTTCATGGTGTCTTGCCTCAGGAATAGAACACTGATAGACATGTAAAAATCTAGATTAAAGAAGCACATAGATATACAACATGCAGATATAGCACAAAATAGAATGGAGGCTATCTAGGAAGAAGAAAGGGGGGACTAACAAGAGGAGGGATGGGGACAGTAGAGAACAATGGGATTTGAGCATTATCTGTCCATGATGCAACTGAAGAGGAATGTCATCGTGATGCCATTTTGTACTGAATATGCACTAACTAAAAAATGCATAAGGAATGTTGGAAGTAATTGAAACACATAATTTTCTGTAACTGATAAAAAACATGGTTTTCCAGTGAAACAGACTGAATAAGATGATGAAACAGACAGAATAATGAAATGAAACTCATATATAAATAAGTTGCATTAGAACTCTGAAAACAGAAAACTAGATTTACAGGTATCCAGGAGAAAAACTAGACAGAGCCCATACTACTGAACAATAATAGGATTTTGATACATAGAAAATCTTCTTTTCAGACTCAATTAAGCTCAATTCTAAAATGGTTAGTGCTTTTGCTTAGTTTAAAACTTTGTCAGGTTGGACTAGAGAGATGGCTCAGTGGTGAAGAGCAGTTGTTGCTCTTGCAGAAGACTTGGGTTTGGTCCCCAGCAATGACATAATGGCTCATTGCCATCCCTAACTCCAATTCCTGAGGATCCAATGCCCCTTCTAATGTCCATGGGCACCACACACGGAGGCAAAATAGTTCATACATATAAAAAAAGTAAAAATTATAGAAAGCTTTGTTTTGGTGAATTATAAAGTCTAAAAATTTCATATTAAAGAATAAGGAAAGAAAGACCAAAACTTAGGCAGGAAATGGAAGAGCTAAATAACATTATGAGATTAAAATTTGCACAAAGCTACTTGCATGTGGATATAGAGCTCAGCAGAAAAGCTGTTGTGCTAACAGTGACAAAGGATTCTACACTACCCAGAAAATACAAAGATATATGCACAAGAAGAATATTCAGAAAAGCACTTTATGAAACAGGAGGGGACATAAATAATTATCTCTGGATAGTTGGTACTTTAGCATTCAAACTTTTGCCTAAATTTGTGATTAATTCAATGTTTCCACATTTCTTTAGCAAGTTTCAAATTTTATAGTTGTATAATAATGAATCTATCTCTCAGCATTGAACTATATTCTTATTCATAAATATATATGGAGTTTGGAAAACATAAAAGATATAAGGGATTTTGTCTGATATTGTCAATTTTCTCGGTGTTTATCAATTTTCTGGGTGTTTGAAAAATGTATTCTAGTAATGCTTAGTTTTTAAATAGTTGTAAATAAGTTATTGATGATTCTATAGCAAATTGAAATTCTTTACACTAAGTATATTTATTTGTTTAAACATCTGTTTTCTAATTACAATTCTAAAGAAACCACTCTGTAATTTACCTGCAGTAAGTGAAACAACTCATTACTTTTATGAATAATGATATCTGAACCATTTCTATCATTTAAATTTATGATTTCTTCCCATAAAAATGAGAGTGTCCATGATGTTGCTAAATAAGAATGACAGTTGAATTAGTCCTATACCATTGTCATCATCATGATTATCAAGATCATGATCATAAACATCACCATCATTGTTGGCTCCCTTGCCAGCAGGTCCAGGCGAGAGGAGAGAACCTGGTCCAGCCGGGTATGTCCGGGTGGAGCAGAATGGCAAGTGTCGGTG
>CM052709.1:98358477-98396776 GCA_028551405.1 Uromys caudimaculatus | reverse complement strand
CAGAGGCAGGGCCAAGCAAGT
Source organism: Uromys caudimaculatus (assembly GCA_028551405.1). NCBI lineage: Eukaryota > Metazoa > Chordata > Mammalia > Rodentia > Muridae > Uromys > Uromys caudimaculatus. The sequence goes on along the minus strand of CM052709.1, from coordinate 98,396,755 downwards.
CTTGCTGAGTCACCTCAATACAGAAGTGACTGAGACAGGTCTCAAAACTTGAGCCAGGCTAAAGCTCTCCTACAAGGCCGCAGAAACTGGAGCCAGGTTCAGGTTTGTCCTCAAGGCCCAAACCAGGGACAGAGTGGGGCCCAATACATCATCACCATTGTATTCTTATTCCTCCCTCCTCCTCCTTCCCCTCCTCCTCTTCCTCCTCCTCCTCCTCCTCTTCCTCCTCTTCCTCCTCCTCCTCTTCCTCCTCCTCCTCTTCCTCTTCCTCTTCCTCCCCCTCCTTCTCCTCTTCCTCTCCTTTTTATTCTTCTTCTTTCTCCTCCCCTTACCATTCCTCTTCCTCATTCTGCTCCTCCTCCTTTATCTTCCTCTTCTTGAAATGGGGTCTCAAGTATTCCTGTCTTGTTCTAGGTTTTGTTTTTTAAACTGCTAGTTTATGTCTGATGTCCTCTGTTCACACCATCTGCCTTCCCAACCTCTTAAGTCCTAATGTACCATCTGAGGGTTTGATTTGTTCCTCCTATTTCCTTCAGTATCAAATGAGCTCACAGTAAAACTTGGAGGTTTATAAATGTGATTAAACGTAAGGCTTCTGAACTTCCTGCTGCTACTTTACTTAGAATGGCCAGGCCTAAACTGTTATCAATTGAGCTAACTCAATTGTCTCCCTTTTCTGTTCTCTGTTGCTTACCTGCTCCCTGCCTTCTCCTTCATTCTTTTTGCCTGGCAATTTTAACTTCTAACACAAGTTAATACATGAACATTGTAAAATTTTAGACCTTAGCTTTACCATAAAGATAAATGATAGAGGGAAAAACTAAAAGAACAAATCAAAGAAACAAAAACCCAAACAACTGTCTGCTTGTCTGTTTCTCTCCTGATATGGAGACTGTGTTATACAAGCCAACCCCCCTTTAAGACTCAACAATCACTGCCCTAACCTAGTATTGAAACTGGGGACTCAATTATTTCCATAGTAACCACCCATGAATAAAGGGTACTTATCTTCTAAGTGTGAACTCTATTCCAGGGGTAGTTCCATGCAATTGCTCTTCAGCATCCTTCAGTGTTGAAGGATATCTGTGAGTGGTCATCCTTGATGTCCTAAATTTAGTTACAAAATCCAGAAGGTAGAAAGAAAATAAGGGAAGGAAATCAGTTAATAGTTGAAAAAAAGTAACAGAAAGTCTTTATGTTGAAACTTTAACTTCCGTCTCAGCTGATAATGAGGGTCACTGAATTCTTTAGACATATAAACTTTTCACTGTTAATCTCAAGTAGTCCAAAAGGAACAATTATTCCTGTTTAAGGACTGCACTAAAGCTTCCTATACCTTGCATTATTATTTCCTCTTTTCTGTAGCCAATATAGTTTTCATTGCTTTCATCCCCCACAGTTTATGAAAAATACTGTGACCTGTCTAAGAACAACGCTGCTGCTGGGAGTTCACAGCTCTCATTGTGGGACCTGCTGCTTTCTTTTCCTGGCCATTAATAGCAATGGTTCAATAAACCACTTAAGTTCAGAGAAAGATCCTGCAGTCTTTTAGAGCTTGAATTTAACATCATTTACCTACAGTTCATCAATTACCCACAGGGAGAATTGAACTATGAAGAACAGTGACCATTATTGGAGAAATATGACAGATAAGGGCTTCTTGGGTAATGATGAAGATCTATTGATCTGGACTGGGCTTCTTGGGGAGCAAGAGGGTGAAAAAGGCCCAATAATTAATGTCTAGACTGGTCCAGATTAGGTAATAGGACAGCATGGAATCTGAATTATGACAGTTCATTCCTTGGAGATATTTTGATAAACTGAGGCAACTAACTTTCTGTTAGAAAACATGCTTTGATATTCTTTCTCATTTTGCCTCTTGGTGAATTTTCCAGAACTTGGGACTATCTTGTACGTGTTTCATATTAAATCTTAATTTAATATCCTGTATCTGTTTGCTTTTGCATCACCCTTTTGTGTAATTATTTCAAAATAGAGCTCATTAGATAACTTCAAGCTGCAATTCCCAAAGAGGGAAAGTACATTTTTATTAATCATTTTTTTTGGTAATTTAATGGGAAAGCTTTATGCTTGTCTTCCCCTAGGAAGATAAGTAGATGGATTTATGTCAAGAATTATCCTATGCTTGAACTGGGAGGTTTATGTGCAGATTGTAAGACTTGTTGTGGCTGGCCCACAGAGAGACAGTATTTTGCAGATCACCATGCAAGCCATAAACATAGGGACCAAGTCAGCATCCAAGAAAGAACAGCACAGCATTCCAGGCCTCTTTGGATAAAATTGTAACTCTGTAATTTGGGGACAAATTTGTTTTGTCAAAGGAACACTTATGGACTTATTTTTCTTTGAATTTTTCCTTAGGGAATAAAGAAAATTCACTTATTTAATCTGGATGAGAATATTGTAGAGGAATTTGGCAGGTGTAAATGTAAAGAATATAGTGCCCATGCCCAAATAAGTATGCATATATAGGTATAGAAATATTTATGTAAGCTCTCTGTTGCCTATAATCTACTATGAAACTGTGTGCCCTATCTCAGAGAATTAATACTCATGGTGTTCTGGGATTTTAATGTTATGATACTTTTGTTTGTAGGTTTGCCTTTTAAATATAGATAGATAGAAACATTAAAATTAATTTTAAGGACATCCTGATGATTGCAATATCCCTGATATATTTTCTTTTCAAACAGTCTATAAATGCATTTATGGTTACTATAAAATGGTCTACTGCCTTAGTTTGTAGAAACACATTTATAGTGGTCAATGCCTGCTAAGATCTTGAAAAATGCTTCTGAGTCCATCCTCTTTCAACTGAAATAGGAACTTTTTAAAAGAAAACTCACATGTACACAAGTATGCATATTATACAAACGCATGTCTCTACATGGGTTTCTGAAGGTCATTTATAGAAAGCTAGAATTACCAACCAGAACCCCACCCAAGAGCACCCATGAACTGAACTACCAACCAAAGAATAAATACACATAAAGGAATCCATGGCTTCAGCTGCTTGTGTAGTAGAGGACTGCCTTATCTGTCATCAGTGGGATGGGTGGCGCTTGGTCCTGTGCAGGCTTGATGCCCCAAAGTAGGGGAATGCTAGGGTGGTGAGGCAGGAGTGGGTGAATAGGTGGGTGAGCTCCTTCATAGTAACAGGGAGAGCGGGTAAGATAGGGGGTTTGTGGAGGGGAAACTAAGAAGGGGGATAACATTTGAAATGTAAATAAATAAAATAACAAATTAAAAAAAGAAAGCTAGAATTATGCAAGTGATCACTTTTCTTTCATATCTAAAGGAGCACTTTGTTAACAGTGAAGATTTCTGGTAGGTAAGGATGTAACTAATACTAAGTATATATTAACAACTAATTCTCCCTGAAACCTGACTTAGTATGTCTATGACTTGAGAAAGAAGATGAAACAAGTTTCCTCACAGTCTGTCATTGAGATCATTGGCCAGCATATTAACAAAAGGACCAAACTTTTCATTTTCTCATGGCATGGAGTGCACTGATGGGCATTTGTAATTACTAAGCTCAGTTTTACTCATTGCCTGGTTCTCAGTGAGTTTCTGAAGAGAATGTAGCTGGAAATTAAATATTTTTACAAAGACAGAAATAAGTCAGTAGCTTGAGATTTGGATTGAGGTTCAGTTATTTCTTGTGAAGAATACAGACTACAGTAAGCTGTAAGAAGATAGAAACTACTGTATGACCATTTCTGAGATTAGCACACATTAGGCACTCAGTAAAACTTGAATACTGCTACTTTACTTCCTCCTGGTGATATAGTTCTGGCTTTCTGACTGTCCTTTTCCCTCAAGATTGTAAAATCAGCAGTTGTATTGAGTACAGATTCCTTTAATCATTCATTACCCTCACCAGTTTGGTCCACATGAGCTGAACTTAATCACACAGCAATACTTAACTATAAGTGATATTAAAATTTAGACTGTCTCCAAATTCAGCAAAAAGATAAGGGAGATTTGATAGTTTTCAGAGACTGTTCCACAGTGATGCTGTTATTATATTACCAGAAATATTAAACCTTTAATTTTCTTATGACAGTGAATACTCTGATGCATATTTGTTATTGCTTAAAATAATTCCTTAAAAATAATAATTCCTTAAAAAATATTTTCCTTTATTTACTTCTTTGTTTGTGTGCACATGCGTGCATGCCCACGTGTGTGCATTCATGTGTGTGTAGACACGAGTGCTATGGTATCTGTACGGAAATCAGAGGAAAAGGGTGAGTCGGGTCTCTGCTTCTACCACATGGGTCTTGGGAATGGATCTCAGGTCATCAGACTTAGTGATGTACACTCTAACCCATTGAGAAATCTTGCCAATCTCATAGTCTTTTCTTCTTGAAACTATCTTCTATCATCATAATTATTATTTTTTTTATTTTCCTGTCTTCTGCTGCTTAGTTCAGGTTCTTTTCAGAGATTGTTTCTTTGTTTGGTCAGACTTTTAATTCCAAAAGGATCCATCTTTTACTCTAAACACAATGCCTATGATTAAAGAAAATCCTGACATACAGTTTTCCTTCCAATTTGATGTTTCTGAAATTTAAATAACAATCCCACTAAATTCTAGACCCATAGGTCTAATGGCCTAACAAATATTTCAATTTAGAAGGCTCAGAGGCACCTCAAATCAATCTTATTGAAAAAATAATCATTACTCTCTACCAGACTCCTTATGTATCATCCATCTTGATGTATGGTGAGGCTTTGACTTGTAATTTTATAATCTTTTCCTTCTTCTACACACCATTCAGTCATTTCATTCTACAGTTTCTAGCTACTCATATTTTTGGATCTATCATCTGTTCTCTTGCCCGAGTTTAGGCTTTTATCAGTTTGTTTCCTTGCTTGGGTTTTAAATCTTTGTTTATTAATAGCTTACCCATTCACTCAGATAAGGTATTTATTTTTTGTCTCCAACTTATTTCTACAAAGAGAATCAGAAGGAAGTGGCATAGAGGCTTTAAAGTAGTGCAGATATACAGAATTAAATTGGGATGTGTAACCAATATTGTGACATTGGAGAGAAGACTATAAGTTGTCAACTCCTTGGTAGAAGCAGGAGTCTCAGGAGGACAGACTCAAGCACAATAGGGACTGGAAAAGAAAAGGAACATTACAGGCCCACTCTCTAATCAGGGATGTTGGTCAAGGAGAAGGGCTAACATATTGAATGTTATGGTTTGAATATGAAATGTACCATATATACTAATAGTTTGAACTCTTGTTTCACAGATGGTGGAAAGCCGTTCAAACTTTAGGAGGTGGAGCCTAGCTGAAAAAAGCAAGTCACATAGTGTTAGTCACTGTGTCTATATGTTGTTGGGGACCGTTTTTGTGTCTCTGTTTCTGCCCACCATGAAGTGAACAGCTTCCTTCTTTATACACTGTCACCACCATGAGGTTCTCTGTCTTACCATGGGCCTCAAATTAAAAGAGTCAATGACTATGGAATGAAACTTCTGAAACCATAACTCACACTAAGTCTCTCCTTCTGTGAATTGTATGTCAGGTGTTTTGTCACCCTGATGAGGAAAAACAAGTAATAGACTGAACAAGATGGGGATCTGAATTTCTGTGAGATATATACTTCCCAGTCAAAGCAGACCAATTGAACTAGCGTGAATAAAAGTGGACTGCAGTGAAACCTAGAAAGCATTTGTCCTAGTTGAGCATTCAGTTAGGTCTATTAAGTATCCTAAATAATAATCAGAACGTGGAAGTTTCAAAGAATCAAATGTCTCTGAGAATTCTTTTCAACCTCTAGAACTGGTTGGCAAAGAATGGGCTGCCTTATGAAAGAATACCTACTGTTTGAAATGATTCTAACAAGACTGCCCTCATGCTGTGAAGCCATTGCTCTGTCTATTTCCCCACAACATAAATGAAAGGATTAGACTATGCCAAGTTCCTTTCTAATTCTAAAGTTTATATTTATATCTCTAAACTCTCAAGTTTACAGTTTATATTACCTCTCAGTATGAAACTTGTGCCTTGGTTACAGTTTTGGCTGTGTGACTCACTATATCCTCCTGTGCATTAGGTATTAATCTGCAGATATTTTCCTTGTGTTGCATGCTATATGCTACAAGAAGACCCAAGTCTTATTCACATTCAACAAATGTTCCTCCCTTTTCTCTGTTTGTTTTTCTCTAGTTTGCTCTTCTCTGTATGTTCCTTGCTGAATTGAGCTGCCAGCTAACTCAACCAATTCATTCGATCAGACATTTTTCTTTGACTGGTTAGGTCTTTTAGAGGAACAGGAAAGATTTAGGCACCCTGGAGTGAAGTTTGCAAGTTCTGAGATTTAGCATAGGTGAATAGAGCTTCTGAAAGCCAGACCTTCCTGCAGAGACCAAAGCCAGGCAGTAGCCATGGAAGAGCTAACTGTGGAAGCTTCTAGCTGAGAAGGCAGCACATCTTAGATTTGTTGTCAGATGTAACATTTGGAAGTGGTAAATCATTGCAGGAGCCAGTGTGCTTGGCAACTGTGTCTCTGCCTAGGTTTCTGGCAATGCAAGCTGTGGTTTCATCATCTCATACGGTTCTGCTGGGGACATGTGAGCCATCAGTGACTGATCATTTGGGGAAAACCTGACAGAAAACAGAAATTTTCCTTACTTTCCCTTTCTATAATGAAGTGAGCAGAAGCTGAATGAAATAAAGTTGTCTCATTTCTTATACAGATGACTCACAGGCTTTCTGATTCATGCCAGTAAAATCACTCTGCCACTAGCAGAAATATGCCAGGGCCCAAGAAAAATCGTGCTCTGTGCACCAACTTCCCCCATTCTCCTGAGGCCTGGGACATGGTGATGTTGCCCTTCCACCTTGGAGCTAGAGCAGCAAGTCATTGCAGGATGACTTTTTCTGACTGTAGAATTACCCTCTGGGATAAGATACTATTAATCAGCCCTGTTCATGACATCATTAGTAGCTGCATATAAGGAATATATTATAGCCTTGTTATACCCACAATTAAAAGTGCTTCTGTACTCTACATCCATTAGGTAAGACAAAGATACATGGAAGGAAAGCCTGTGCTTCCCAAACAGATGCCTTTGTAATTGTGCCCTTAAAAAGAATGTGCTGTCATGATCTGTGTTTTGTCTCTTTTCCATCTGCTTTTTGTCGAGTTGTTTTAGTAGCAGCCATCTTCTACCCTTGGCTTAGTTTTAAAGCTTGATGTGATAAGGGTATTGTCAATAGTTTGAATAAAAACAGAATGTAGTTGTGTGATGTTATTGCCATGCCCTCACCCCATTACATCATTCTATGCCTTGGGAGCTGATCATATTAGATAAGAATGAAATCCACTTAGATATTTAGTCTAGAATATGTGTAGGTGGGCTATTAGCTTTGTAGGGAGATAGACAGAATCTCATGTACTCCATGCTGGCCTGGAACTTTGTGTATAGTTATGGATGACCTTGAACTTCTGACCCATCAGTTGTCTTCTACCAAAGAAGTGCAGGGATGGTAGGTGTGTGCTACCATGCCTAGGCTTTAGGTGGCCTGTATCTAAATTCACAGTAAAATCCAAAATTAACTTGATACTCATATTTTTTTCATTCAAAGTTGAATATCAAGAGAAATACATTTAGCTTATCTCTTGAGAGTTTTATTGTTGTTTATCTGTTTTTGAGAAGTAAAATTGCAATTTGTCAAAAGCAGGTTTTTACTTAATAAATTAAAATCAGGATCACTTGTTTGCTTTGATTTTTTTCTTTCATTGGTCTCTTCTTTAAGAGCAGAGGCCTAGAAGCAAGAAGTAAACCACCTAAGACCTTAGAAAAAAAGAATCACAGTAAAGCACATACCTTAGGATTTCATGTTTTAGACCTATTTTCAGCTCTTTTTAAACTTAGTCTACTTATTCACTTTATATTCTATTTGCAAACTCCCAACCTCTTTCTCCCAGTCTCCCTTCCATTTCTCCTTAGAGAAGGGGATGCCCATGCCCTGGGTACCAACCTACTCTGACACATCAAGTCTCCTCAGGACTAAGCATATCCTCTCCCACAGAGGCCAAACAAGACACCCCAGCTAGAAGCTTCCAAAGGGAAGCAACTGAGTCCCAGTAAGAGACAATCCCCATTCCAGTTGTGGGGGGACCCACATGAAGACAAAGCTTCACATCTGCAATAAATCTATAGGGGACAGGTTTGGTCCATGTATGCTCTTTGGTTGGTAATATAGTCTCTGCAAGTAAACATTGGCCCAAGTTAATTGACTTTGTAGGTCTTTTTTGTGGTGTTCTTGACTCCTCTGGTTCCCTCAATCCTTCTCTCTACTTTTCCACAAGACTCTCTGAGCTCTGCCTAATCTTTGGCTATGGGTCTCTGCATCTGTTTCCATCAGCTGTTGGATAAAGTCTCTCAGATGGCAGTGCTAGTCTCCTGTGTGCAAGAATAGCAGAGTATCATTAATAGTGTCAGGGGTTGGCTCTCTCCCATGGGTGGGCCTCAAGTTGGGCCAGTTATTGTTTGGCCATTGCCTCAATCTCTTCTCCATCTTTATCCCTATACATCTTGTAGGCAGGAAAAATTTTGGGCTGAAGGTTTGGGCCGAAGGTTTAGGACTTCAGTGGAAGTCCTGCCTGGCTACAGGAGGTGACCACTTCAGGCTCCTTATCCTCCAGTGCTAGAAGTCTCAGCTAGGGTCATCCCCATATCCTCTCAGGAGTATCAGCTATCCCAAGTCTCCAGCTTGTCTCACATATGCTCTCCCACAACTGAGTTCTCTTCTCTCTTCTAGCACTTTCTACCCCTACCCCTGCTCTTTCAATATTTGATCCCCCCACCTCTGTTACCCTCCCCAACCCCTCTCATCCAGTTCCCTCTATCTACTTCTTGTGTCTATTTTATTTCCCTTTCTGAGTTAGATTCAAGTACCACCTTTGAGCCCATCCATTTGCCTGCAAACATCATGATGTCTTTGTTTTCAATAGCTGAGTAGTATTCCAAATGTGTAGATGTAACCATATTTTTTTATCCATTCTTCAGTAGAGGAACATCTAGGATTTTTCCACTTTCTGGCTATTATGAATAAAGATGCTATGAACATAGTTGAACAAGTGTTCTTGTGGGATGGTGGAATATTTTTTAGGTATGTGCCCAGGAGTGGTATAGATGGTTCTTGAGGTAGAACTATTCCCAATTTTCTGAGAAAACACCAATTGATTTCCAAAGTGGTTGTACAAGTTTGCAATCCCACCAATAATGCAGGAGTGTTCCCCTTGCTTCACATCCTTGCCAGCATATGTTGCTTCTTGAGTTTTAAATCTTAGCCATTCTGATGGGTATAAGGTAGAATCTCAGGGTCATTTGATGTGCATTTCCCTGATAACAATGGATGCTGGAGATTTCTTTTCTTTTGATTTTTAAGAAGGATTGTGAAAGATTACTTAACTTAAATTTTTTATTTTTTATTTTACTAGTTATTTTGTTTATTTACATTTCAAATGTTATCCCCCTCCCCAGTTTCCCATCCGAAAACCTACCATTCCACCCCTCCTACCACTTCCACCTCAAGGGTGCTCCCCTAGCAATGCACCCACTCCTGCCCTACCACCCTAACATTCCCCTACACTGGGGCATTAAGCCTTCACAGGACCCAAGGCTTCTCCTCTCATTGATGGCAAATAAGGCCATCCTCTGCTACATATGCAGCTGGAGCCATGGGTCCCTTATGTGTATTCTTTGGTTGGTGGTTTAGTCCCTGGGAGCTCTGGTGGGGGGATCTGGTTGGTTTATATTGTTGTTCTTCCTATGGGGTTGCAAACCCCTTCAGCTCCTTCAGTCCTTCCCCTAACTCCTCCATTGGGAATCCCGTGCTCAGTATGATGGCTGTCTGCAAGCATTCACATCTGTATTGGTAAGGCTCTGACAGAGACATCCATATCAGGCTCCTGTCAGCAAGCACTTCATGGTATCAGCAAGTGTCCAGACTTGGTGGCTGCATATGGGATGGATCCCCAGGTGGGGCAGTCTCTGGATGGCCTTTCCTTCAATCTCTGCTCAACTCTTTAACCCTGTATTTTCTTTAGACAGGAGCAATTCTGGATTAAAATTTTGTGAAGGGTGGGTGGTGCAATCCCTCAACTGGGGACCATGCCTAACCTTTGAATACGGTCTCTATAGGTTCTCTTTCTCCTTTGCTGGGTATTTTGGCTAATGTCATCTCCGTTGGGTCCTGGGAGCCTCTTGCTTATCTGGCATCTGGGACTTTCTGGTGGCTACACCCAATTCGCCACCCCCCATTGCCACACACCTCTGTTAATTTCCTGACCCTCTGCATATCTTGCCTGTCTTCTTCCACGCCTAATCTTGCCTCTCTTTTTCCTCTCCCCCTGCTGTTGTCCTCCCAAGTCCCTTCCACACTCAATCTCCCATGATAATTTTGTTCACCCTTCTAAGAAGGACCGAGGCACCCACACTTTGCTCTTCCTTTTTCTTGACCTTTATATCGTCTGTAAGTTGTATACTGATATTCCAAGCTTTTTTCCTAATATCCACTTATCAGTGAGTACGTGTGTGTTCTTTTGTGACTGTATTATCTCACTCAGGATGATATTTTCTAGTTCCATCCATTTGCCTAAGAATTTCATGAAGTCATTGTTTTAATGGCTGAGTAGTATTCCATCGTGTAAATGTACCATATTTTCTGTATTCATTCTTCTGTTAAGGGATATCTGAGTTGTTTCCAGCTTCTCGCTATTATAAATAAGGCTGCTATGAACATAGAGGAGCATGTGTCCTTCTTATATGTTGGAGCATCTTTTGCCCAGGAGTGGTATAGCTGGGTCCTCAGGTAATATTATATCCAATTTTCCGAGGAACCACCAGACTGATTTCCAGAGTGGTTGTACCAGCTTGCAAATCCCACCATCAATGGAGAAGTGTTGTTCCTCTTTCTCCACATCCTCACCAGCATCTGCTGTTACCTGAGTTCTTTATCTTAGCAATTCTGACTGGTGTGAGGTAGAATCTCAGGGTCGTTTTGATTTGCATTTCCCTCATGACTAAAGATGTTGAACATTTGCTTCTCAGCCTTGTGAGAGTCCTCAGTTCAGAATTCTCTGTTTAGCTCTGAGCCCCATTTTTTAACAGGGTTATTTGGTTCTCTGGAGTCTATCTTCTTGAATTCTTTGTATATTTTGGATATTAGCCCTCTATTGGATATAGGGTTAGGAAAGATAATTTCCCAATCTGTGGTTTGCTATTTTGTCTTATTGACAGTGTCCTTGGCCTTACAGAAGCTTTTCAATTTTATGAGCTCCCATTTGTTGTTGTTGATCTTAGAGCATAAGCCATTGGTGTTCTGTTTAGGAAGTTGTCCCCTGTGCCCAAGTATTTGAGGATCTTCCTCACTTTCTTTTCAGTTAGATTCAGTGTATCTGGTTTTATGCGAAGGTCCTTGATCCGCTTGGACTTGAGCTTTGTACAAGGAAATAAGAATGGATCAATTTGCATTCTTCTACATGTAGACTACCCGTTGAACCAGCACCATTTGTTGAAAGTACTGTCTTTTTTAAATTACTGGATGGTTTTAGCTTGTTTGCCAAAGATCAAGTGACCATAGGTGCATGAGTTCATTTCTGGGTCTTCAATTTTGTTCCATTGATCTACTTACCTGTCTCTGTATCAATACTATTCAGTGTTTCTCTGCTATTAGAGATTTTGCTGTTGAGAATACTGTTTAGTTCTGTATCCCATTTTTAATTGGGCTATTTGATTTATTGATGTCTAATTTTTTTGAGATCTTTCTCTATTTTGGATATTAGCCCTCTTTTGGATGTAGGGTTGGTAAAGATTTTTTCCCATTCTGTAGGCTATTGTTTTGTCCTATTGACAGCATCTGTCCTTTGACTTATAGAAACTTTTCAGTTTCAGGGAGTCCCACTTATAATTGTTGATTTTAGTGCCTGAGCTGTTGGTGTTCTGTTCAGGAAGTTGTCTCCTGTACCAATGTGTTCAAGGCTATCCCCATTTTTCTCTTCTATTAGATTTAGTGTACTAGTTTTTATGTTGAGGTCTTTGTTTAAGATCATTTGTTTAGATAAATATTTGCTGCATTTAAATTGATTAAGGAAGGGTATCTGTGAGAGTCTTCAGGGTGGGAACTAAGCCTTTTATGTTTGCATTATCACTTAGTACAGTACCATGGTCTGAGTTCAATCTTTGTTGAGTTCAAAGCAATAAACAAAAAGATCACTGAGTACACAGGAGTGCTTACTTGAATATTAGAAAATCAAAATGTGCTCCCATCCATACAAAGATAGCATATTGTCCTGACATACCTGGGATTTATTTCTTTGTTAATTAAAATAAAATGACCTTTCAATTTTCTACCCGCTTCATACATTTATATAATGAATCTTAACTGTTTTCACTCCCCATTCCACTCTTTTATGCCCCTTTTACCTCAGTTGAGACCCTTTTTCTCAACAGCATTCCTCCTACTTGGATGTTAACTTTTTGTGTGTGGTCTTATAAGTTTAATTAGGGTTTCTTGGCTGAGCACACATTAGAAGCTTGCATTTTTGTTTGTTTGTTTGTTTGATTGATTGATTGTTTTACTGGATAAAGAGAAATTAACCAGTGGCTACACCAACAACTTTGGCCACTAGCAGAATCTCATTGAGCATAGACACACTCCATAGTCATTTTGGTGGAAACAAAAACAATAACATCAACAGAATTGCCGAGTGGCTATTGTAGCTATCCCACAATGAACTAGAACTAGCTAACTACTGTTTTCTCCTAAATCATAAATTTTGTAAGAGGTCATAAGAAACAACATCATTAAACTTACTTTATTATTTTCTGGAACGTTCAATGTAAGTGGTAGATTTGTTAAAATTTTTTTACCATTCCAATGGTAATAAGTACATAGTATTTTCTAGTAGAGTTTTTATTTGTGTTTTTGTTGTTAGTGTGTTTCTTTTGAAATGTCTGAAAATATACTGCCATTATGTTAAGGTGGTTGATATGTGGTCTGACAAAGCTGAAGATTTGAAGTGATGTTGGCACTGTCTCTCATTCCCTCATCTCTCCTCCTTCTCTTCTTCTTTTTCTTCTTTTCTTCTGTTTAGTCTTGAGATGTTGGTGGCTTGCTTTGGTTGGGATCAATGGACCAAAGAGGGAAGTACATGAAATTAAAAACTATTTAATTGAAATGCTAGGATATACTGATACACTGTTGGTAGATACAGAATGCAGATGAAATAAACCAAAATAACAGTTTTCTGGGTTGAACGATTACATACTTGAAAATACTATTTGCTGAGGTAGAGAAAGAAAGGATTTAGAGATCTCCCTAGCAATAGAGCAGGTGTGTTGTATTTTGAATTTAATATTTTTATTTTAAAAAGTATCTTATTATATTTATGTCATCACGTATTTATGAGTATGCATATATGCCATAGAAGTCAGAGAACAACTTGAGGGAGTCCTTATCCTCCTTTTACTAGGTGGATCCCAGGGACAGAACTCTGGTTATCCATCTTTGGGGACTGGGTTTTATAACAATACTTTTCCTGGGTAGCTACCAGAAAATCTTCAGTGTGAAACTGTAGCATAAGGCTGATTATTTGTCACCCAACTCCACAGAACTGTCAAATAGAGCATTTGGAAATGACAGCCATCTAATCAACATGTGTGCCACTGATTTAGTATTCACTGATTGTTAAAACAGAAGTGTCTTTGCTTCTTGATAAAGTTCATGCTGTCACATAATTCTTGTCTGCAAAGCAAGAGTCCCTGAAAGGTGAGTGTTTAAGAAGGAACAAGGTAGTATGACAGTTCCAGGCAGATGTATGGATATATGTACATTTAATGCAGAGCTGGGAACATAATTGGGAAACACTTATACTTTGTTTTTCTTTTGTGCAGCCCTGCCTCACAAACAACTTATTGAAATAGAAAACAAATTATTTTAATCAAGGAATCTAATTCAGAAATGTTAGCTTTTTAAACTATGGAATTTTTCTTGATGTAAAATTCCCATATTTCTAGAATATTAGTTATCATTGTTTTCTGAGTGCATGTCTCTGAATTGAAAGGAAAATACAGTTTAAAAAGGAAGCTCTTTTTGTTTCAAAATACCCTTCATATATATGGCTCTGAAGAATAATCATATAGTTTGTTGCTGATTTTATTTTAAGCAGTAAGGCAGTTTGGTAAAGGTTAGGCATGTTCATATCAGAGCTATTGTTGTGTTTGTTTTGCTATTGTTGCTGTTTGTTGTTGAGAATGAGACCCTAAGCATGCTTATGAGCCAATAAATTCACTTTTAACATTTTCAAACCAACCCATTTGATAAGTTTTGCACTACTATAATGGAATAACTAAGATGGGGTAATTTATAAAACCCAAACTAAATAAAACAAGCAAGCAGGATCTTATTTACTGGGAATCACATTTCAAGGTGCTGGCACTAGGGATGGTGAAGTTATTTATTCTTTCCATGCCTCCCTATGGTGGAACAGAGAAGGACACTAAGCTACTTGCACTTGAAACTTTTATAAAGGCTCAATCATATTAACGTAGGATTTGTTCTAATGCTTTCTTTATCTGTCTGCTTAAGACTTCATTTCTTTTTTTTTAATAAGATATTTTCTTTATTTACATTTCAAATGTTATCTCCTTTCCCGACCCCTGACCCCAGAAATCCCCTATCACATCCCCTTCCTGCTGCTTCTATGAAGTTGTGCTCTCACCCACCCGCCCACTACCAGTCCTCTCCACATTCCCCTACACTGGGGCATCAAACACCCACAGGCCCAAGGGCCTCATCTCCCCTTGATGTCCGACAAGGTCATCCTCTGCTACATATGCAGCTGGAGCCATGGGTCCCTCCATGTGTACTCCTTGGTTGGTGGTTTAGACCCTGGGAGCTCTGGTTGGTTGATATTTGTTGTTCTTCCTATGGGGTTGCAAACTCCTTCAGCTCCTTCAATCCTTTCTCTAATTCATCCATTGGGAACCTCATGATCAGTCCAATGGTTGGCTGTGAGCATCTGCCTCTGTATCGGTCAGGCTCTGGCAGAGCCTCTCAGGAGACAGTCATATCAGGCTCCTATCAGCATGCACTTCTTGGCATCCACAATAGTGTCTGGGTTTGGTGACTGTATATGGGATGGATCCCAAGGTGGGGCAGTCTCTGGATGGCCTTTCCTTCAGTCTCTGCTCCACACTTTGTCTCTGTATCTCCTCCCATGGGAATTTTGTTCCCCCTTCTAAGAAGGACCGAAGCACCCACATATTGGTCTTCATTCGTCTTGAGCTTCATGTGGTCTGTGAATTATATCATGGGCATTCTGAGCTTTTGGGCTAATATCCACTTATCAGTAAGTGCATACTATGTGTGGTTTTTGTTATTGGGTTACCTCACTCAGAATGATATTTTCTAGTTCATGAATTCATTGTTTTTAATAGCGCGTAGTACTCCATTGTGTAAATGTACCACATTTTCAGTATCCATTCCTCTGCTGTAGGACATCTGGGTTCTTTCCAGCTTCTGGCTATTATAAATAAGGCTGCTATGAACAGAGTAGAGTATGTGTCCTTGTTATATGTTGGGGCATCTTTTTGGTATGTGCACAGGAGTG
Organism: Uromys caudimaculatus; assembly: GCA_028551405.1. Lineage (NCBI taxonomy): Eukaryota > Metazoa > Chordata > Mammalia > Rodentia > Muridae > Uromys > Uromys caudimaculatus. Next base: position 98,381,088 of record CM052709.1, on the reverse strand, counting down.
GTATAGCTATGTCCTCAGGTAATACTATGTCCAATTTTCTGAGGAACTGCCAGAGGCTTCATTACTTAATATGATCAAATTATAAATGTCTGAAATTTGGAGGAAACAATTTATAGCATTCTCTCCTATTTCACAAATATGTTATTCTCACAACATATCAAAAATATTCATTAGCCTTTTAAACCTCAACTAGCCCAGCAACAACTTCAAAGCTCAAGTACAAAGTCTCTTCCGAGTGTTCTGTGAGTGAGACTCACAGTATAATTCATTTATAGGCAAATATTCCTATGGCTGTAGACCTATGAAATCAGATGCTCTGTTTTCTCCAGAACTGTATAATTCAAAAAGCAGCTGTTAGTTTAAAAAAATAAAAATGAGTGAAAGGCCAGGCATGATGTTGTATGTTTATAATCCCAGTATTCAGGAGGTTGAGGCAAGAGAATTAGATGGAATGAAATTCAGTCTCAGCTATGAGACTATCTCAACACAACAACAATGATGATGACTATGATGATGAAGAAGATGACAGTGCCAACAAAAACAAAGTAACAACAGCATATAAAAAGCCCCCCAAATGGTGGGATAAGCATAGAATAGTGATCCCCATTCTAAAAGGAAGGGAAAATAACAGGTCACAAATAAGTGCAAAGTCCACAAGTGTTTATCTCTGTGTGTAGAACTATGAAAGAGGAAGAAAAGATCTTAGAGGAGGTAGGGAGAGAGTACTAGGATACATGTGACATGAAAGGGAAGAAAGCCTATTGTAGGTCTGTCTAGATTTTCTTGGACTTGCCTTTCTAATCATATTTCTGAATAACTTAAGCCTTGACTTTCTGAAGCAAATGCTGTTTCTATATTCTCCTTTAGATTAGGGATTGTTAATTTTCTCCTTCCAGAACATCTGGTTCTCATCTGTATTTGGTCAAAGGAAGCTCCAGTGGGTGGGACTGGGAAGGAGTTTAGCATGGGTGTCTTCTCAGTTCAATTCCTGATTCAAGTACAACATTGGTATGTGCAGAGGGGGCCCTCGGAGACTTCATTTTTTCATACACTGTCTCCTCAGCACTTCAATGATGTAGATTAAAGCTTTCTAGGGTCTATGTATTCACTAAAGTTTGGTGATGAACTAAAGAAATGTAATTCTGAGCCAGTTGCAAGGATTAAGCATTATTATCTTAAAAGTATCATAAAAACATATGTTGATGGCTCTCCATCTATTCATATATAGGCGTTACTAATTGGACTCAATGGGTTCTTTTATAAAATAAGAAGTGAGATTGAGAGTTGGGTCAAGAGCACTTTTCACTTTTGCAAAAGGCTAGGTCCAGTTCTCAGCACTCACAAGGCAGCTAACAACTACCTACAAATTCAGCTCCAGGTGATCAAACATCCTTTTGTGTTCTCTAAGAGGAACTGCATGCATATGGTTTACATTCAAGTAAACCACTCATACATATAAAATAAAAATAAATATTTTTAAAAAGAAGAAATTGAAATAGTATGTCTATGATCCCTTTGGGTTTGGCCCCATACCCAAAAGCATTCGAGAAAAAAAAAATGTACTCCATGCTCCATAGGCTTAAAAATATGATACTCAGTTAGGAGGGGATATGGATGTTGGTATAGACTTGGACTGAGTTTAAAGAATGGTAAATATGAGCAAAATACATTGTATAAAATTCTCAAAGAATTGCTAATTTTTTTTTTTTTTTTAAAGCAGATGACATGAAGTTGGAAGGGGAATGTGGTTAGGGATAGTCTGGAAGGAATAAGGGATGAATGGTGGACACAACCAAGGTTAATTGCATACCTGTACAGAATTCTCAAGTCTTAAATACAAATTATTTTTTAAAAGTAACAAGGTCAACTTTAGCTGGTCACTTATGAGAAGTCTTTTGGGATTTCCCTTACCACATTTCTCCAACCTCTGTGAGTTAAAAGTGTTCCATGGTCATAGGCTAGCCACAACTTTCCCATCCGCAGTCCTCAAAGCGTCTTTATTGTGAACTGTCTTCATCAGAATCCTCAAATTTTGTTTTTCCTCTTCCCTTTCCTCTTCTTTGTGTGTTTGCAATGGAATTTTCCAGAGCTGCATGATCCATGGTCATGTAATAGTTCTGACAGCTAGTGAAATTTATGCTTGTGTATTTTTGTGTTTTAATATATTTTTCAATTTTAATAGTGAATGTGTTACTTAGCTATGAGTATAACCTAGAGAATTAAGTACATTTTAGAATGTTGATTGATATTTTTTTAAGTATAAAAAATCCTGACCAAAATGTTAACAACCTTTGGTGCAAGCTATTGCAGCCTGTTTTGCAGCTGGAATTATTAGATTCCACAGGATAAATTACTATTATTTCTGCTCCCCAAATTTTGATCACTATTTAAACTTATGAAAAGCTGTACTACTGATTACCTTTAAAATAAACAAAAAGAAATTTTAATAAGATTAAACTAGATGAATTCTTTGGTATTTCCCAATACACAATTGATAATCATAATCTAGTCTCAAGTATTTTCTTAACATCCTTATATATCAAGTTTCTGCTTTGTTCAACCATAGCCCACAGTTAGAAGGAGAACACAGTTAAGGCGTGCAGACCACTGGTTCATATATGCTGGCATTAAAAAAATGTAAAAATTAACTCTGACTGTTATTTCCACAAATTTGTCTAAAGGTAATGAGAAATTAAATTTAGACCAGGATCAAAATTTCTTCTATAGTATAACCATGGTATAACAATTGTTAGGATTTTTCCCTTTTTAGGACTAAATGGTATCTTCTCTCCCTCTCCCTCCCTCCCTCCCTCCCTCCCTCTCTCTCTCTCTCTCTCTCTCTCTCTCTCTCTCTCTCTCTCTCTCTTTCTCTCTTTCTGTGTGTGTGTTTTGATGTGTGTGTCTGTTCCTTATCCAGTCACCTGCTAGCAGATTCTTAGATATAGATTAATTTATTATATTTTAAACAATGACAAAATTCTAAAATAAAGTTATCTATCTATCTGGATATAGATATACTTTTTTTCTTGCATCCCAACTTGAAAATTGTGTTTGCTCATTATATGACTAGAGTAAAACTGTGGTATCTGTACTTTTTCCAGTTATTTGATTAGATTAGTTAAATAGAAGATAATAGAGTAGCAACAAGCTTTGACAGACCTCAACTAAGAACAATAAAGGATTTGTTGTCTGTTTGGGATATAGATGGAGCAATCTGATATGTAACGTTAGGTTTTCTGCTAACTCTAGAAAACAGGTAGGCACTGAAGTGTTTACCATATGTCATCCCCAATTCCCTGTAAGTGTTAGTTATAGAGATCAAAATGTGCTTTCAAATTTTGAATATTGATGTATATTCTTATTTACAGCCCTAGGGTTGGTGTTAAAAGAACTAAGAATACAAATAAATGGACTTGTGTTTCTGTCAGGTCCATTTTGATGAGGTTAATGATTTGTGACATGAACCTGAAAAAGCTTCTATAATTGACGTAAGTCCAAAGTAGCAATTTGATTATAGAACTTGCAATTGTGGCTTTCCCTTAAACTAATTCCACCTGGGGAATGATGTCATAATGCCTCACTGTCTATATCTCTCATGTTTATAAAGAGAAAGCAGTATTCACTGATATTTAACATGTGAGGATCTGAATGGACCACTTGGATTGCTTTCATGTACAGATAACTCATACTTCAACCAGAGTAAGGGAATGCTGCTGGCTATAATCCTAGGAATCTTTCAACTCTCTTTTCAATTCTTCCTTTTTTATAAGGAAAGATGTAATTCAAAAAAGGTTGTTGGGTGCCACCGCCAGGAAAGAATTTGGTAGCACCTGAGGAGCTATCCTTTGCATAAGTTTCAGTATCAAAATGAAAGTAAGTAAAAATATCTATTTGGACCAATTTCAGTATGTGCTCTAGTGGAAATTTTATCTTGATACAATTTATGTAGATAGCTCAGATCTGAGTTAGGGAGTAGTAGGTCTGGCTACCAATCTAGGCCATCTTATTTTGAACACTTTTCTTTGGGCACTGCAATGTCTGTCAATCAGTAGGATGGGAGAAGAGATATAGAAAAATGCCATGGGGATTATGAGTTACTATGTGGTGTAGTAATACCATCATCCTCAGGATATAAGAGCTATCCAACTCAAATGTTTCTATTTTCTGCCAATATATGGAATAACAAAATGTTCTTCAATCCCACGAGACACATTGGCATTTCTGATAGTGATGTAAGTATAGGAAACTGAGTTCTATACAGAACTAATACAGAAACCAATCTGTATTTGTTTCAGCTGCTTCAACTGCTATAACAAAATGCAATTGCCTGGTTGTTTAGTGAGTAGAAATTTAGGTCTGATAGTTTTAGGGGTTGAAGACTGAGGCATTGGCAGATATGGTGTCTGCTGAGGATTTGCTTACTAATAGATGCTGACTTCTTGCTGAGTTCTCATGTAATCAGAAAGCTAAGACAGTATCAGAACACTTCCTTTTATAAAGACTTTGTCCTCATGATCTAATTGCTTCCTATTACAATCACCTTGGGTGTTGGAATTTCATCAAAAGAGTTTTGGGAAAACTTAGAGATTTAGACTTGATTGCCACCTCATAAAATGCTTCCAGTTTTTAATGTACCCAACAAGGTTTGCAGAGTAAGTGCAACATAATTAGCTGTGAGTATATTTAATAAACTCTACTGGTCTGAGAATTCAGAAATACATGAAACATTGAGTTTCTTTTTCCCTAGGTGATAGTATCCATGCCTTTGAATTTTAATTTCACCTAATGATTTTAAATATCTTTTATTATGATCTAAGTGTCTATTGTTTTTAATATATATTAAACCTGTACATGTGGCCTATGAGTGTACTTCAAAACAATGTCTCTAAGGACTGATCTCATAATATTTGTTTCATAAACCTACAGTGTGTACTTTGTAACTTCAGTCTAAGTCCTGTAGGTACTTTGTATCTTCAACTTAAAAATGTAGGCAGCCAACTTTGAGCAGTCTCTCTAGATTTGTTTTTCTACTTTAGTAATCCATACATCCTGCTCTTCTGTCATTTAGGTATTTGCTACTTTTCCTCTCCATCTTTACTTTCACATTAAACATTCATTTTCTTTAGTGCAAACTATTTCCTAAATACTGCTTTCTCTTAAACTATCTTACCTTAAAGTCAGATATTATGATAGAATTTCTTCGATGATTTCCTTCCCAAAATATTTTGAGCAATTACTATATATAGAACATTAATAGCGTAGAAATGGAATTTTGCAAATAGTCTTAAGATAGTCTATCTTTAAGCTAACAATGTTACCTTGCCTTCACTTTTATAGTAGAAAATAATATTACACAGAAATTAAAGAAACTATTAATTCTACAGGTCCTTTCTTTACATATTTGCTTTACATATACAATGGAGTTCAGTATTAAAGTTAACTATTCAGAAAACACAAATGTAAGTAGTTCATAATTTGAAGAACATACCTTTGTTTTTCAAAAGTTGATATTAGTTTTCACATGACAGAATTTGTGCTGTCCCACAGCATGGTTGCCACATCCCCTTTATGACTTTGTCACAACATTTACGCATAAGGTGAATACAGACTAACTCAGGCAAGTTAAAGGAATCTGGTGATCTTAAGTTTTAACAGGATGCCAAAAACCTGATTTTTTAATCACCAGTATATCTCATTAAAGTAACTATATTGGCATTGTCAATAGTCACCAATAATAATGCAGGTATGCTCTCTAAAGGAAGTAATTTGGATGACATCTTTTCATCCCAATGCCAGTTATAATGCTAAGCACATCCCTGTCCTTAAGAGCTAAGCTGCTCTAAATGGATGAAACAGACTTTGGAGAAAATATTCACCTTTTATCTGAAATTCTAGGGATCAATAATGTTGCAAAATTTATTTGTTTTATGTATGCTTGTGGAATTATTGCTTTTATCATCCTGGCACAGTTTTAAACATGAGACATTATTGAATAAATCATATAAAAACATGTCACAAAGCTTATATTCTAATTGGGAATACAAAACAGAATTGTCTGCTGACATTTTAGTTTTGCATAATTAGGAAAATTATGGTTCCTGGGATTGCCTTATTCGATAATTACCCATCTAGGCATGTGTTTATTGTTCCTACTTCTATGTTCTAAATATGCATAGATAAAAAGATATAGCTCTTCTTAGAAAGTTCTCAGGCTGTTAAGAGAGCAATCATTACACAAAAAATGTACAAAAATGAGTCCAACAAAGTATTTCTATTGTCAATAATGAAGGTTTACAGGTACTACAGAAAAATATGGAGAAATTAGGGAAGGTTTAAAAGAGGTTTGGGATAAGCCATGCAGAGTTGCCAAAGAGAGAGTAAAGGGATCTCTTTCAATGAAGCAAATGTCTGACAGTGTAAAGTGGAGTCATAAGAGAACTTGATGGGCAAAAATTAGGAAAAAACAAATGAATTTTTGGTATTAAATAAAAACTATGGTAAGGGCGATATAATTAAAAATTGTTTAAAAATTATATATACTATATGCATATATGCCAGATCTAAGTAGAATAATTGTATCTTGAGAAAGAAATTACATATACTAAAATGATATATCTTTTTTCTAAAACCCTGGCTTGTGATTTATTTCATAATACCAGTTGTAGCCAAGCTTCTATCTGGGCACTCACTTTTCACTGAATTTCATCATTAATATCACTAATTATAAATGTTTGGGCAAGTAACTATGCTTACAGGTGTTCAAAACATTATGGTGGAATTTTGGTTTAATATGAGAACTAAAAGCACTCCTTTAAAAGAATAATGCCCTATCAGAGTGCCAGCACGTTTACAAAGTATGAATTTTTGTGTGCTTCTTTTATTCTTTATTAATTCTTTCAGTGCTCCTTTCTTTGTGGTCATAGTCAGAATGAAAAGTTGTAACTTACACTCTCAAAGATAAAGCTGACAGTGAAATCAGTTAATCCATGTTAGTATAACTTGTAAATGTCCCAAATTGCTGGTTGTGTTGTAGCCTTTACAATGAAAATCAATGAGTGAAATTGGCCAGAACAAATAAGGTAACAAAGGGTAATGATGAATGACAGAAAGAGAAAGAAACTTGCAATTTAGAAAGCAACACAGCCATTGCAGTTAGCTCAGCACAGCAATATGATGAGATACATCAGATAGCTAATTATGTATCATAAAGAAGTGGGATAGAATTTTACTGTTTTCTCTAGTGGGGTTCAAAGAACAGATTCTTATTGAGAAGTGGTTTGTGTGAAAGAAAATCAAGGTGTCATTTAAATTAGAAATATATAGAAAGACATTTGCACAAGACATTTAGGAGATTGAGACATAACTGGAAGTCTTCCAGGAAGACTTTAATTTACCAGACTGAAAAACAAATCAATTGCTAATTATCCAAGTAACCAAGTGAACAAGGTGTTCTTGATGCTTTCTCCAGAAGAGTAGTATAGTATGACTTGATAAACACAAAGCTGAATATGATTCTTTATAATTAAGCAGTTGTAGTAAAGACACAACTCTGTGCCTGTTGATTTTTCTCAAAAGTTCATCCCTTGGAAACTTAAAATGTGCACCCACTTGCTAGTAGTATATTGAGGTAGAGCCTGTGGGTAGTAATCAGGATTAGAAGGTTGGAGCCCCAGTGGTATTAGGTAGCATACATTGTAGCATGTGATATATTTTGCCAAGAAGGATCTCATCAGATAGTGGTACCTTGAGGAATAACTTCTGTTATTACCAATTATCGAGTCTTAGACATTTTGGTATAGAAACAGAAAACCATCTGTCAGGTGATGTCAGTGATAACAAACATGATTAAGTTATTGTAGGTAAAATTGGTGATTGATACTTTTTTCAGAACCAGAACTTTGCAATCCAATGCTTATTTATGATCAACATAACTATTCTCATCAATTTGGAGGTTGAATACCAAATATTCAAAAGTCCTATGACAAAGTAAGTAGTTAGAAGATTTCATCATGCTTATTAACTCCAAGAACTAGTAGAAACATGTCAGACTGAAAGACATTTAAACAAGAACAACAGGCTATCGAATCAACTGATCATTAAATCAAGCTCCCCAAACCTAGTGTAGAGCCTGTGTTCAAACAATAAGCTATAGTAAAAGAATCTTTCAGTGATGGGATGGCAAACTATCTAAGCTTGTTGACTTGAAGTAGCTCTCCCTTTTCTTCTCCTGTGCCTAAAAGAACAATAAATAGAAACATAATTTACTGGAGTTTTTTTCAGACAACAATATGGAAAGAGCAGTAACTTCAAACTGTGGGATGAAAAACCCATCTTTAGTGGAAATATATGTTTAGTTCGCTCTTGGCACATAGCAGAGACCCATGTATGTCTCCTACTTAGACTTATTATAAAGTTACAAACCTTTGTCTCAGTGTCCCTTATTTACAGAAATCCCTCCATAAGTTTCTGATAGAAACTTTCAAATGTGTTACTATGATAGCGAGCTTGAGTAAATTTGCAAATGTAAGGAAGGTATTACAAGCACAATTTCAACTGAAACTGGCCCTTTCCATTCCAACTTCATCTTCCTAACACTTCTGTGAGTACTAGGATGCCTAATGAATGACTTAGGGATCTGCCTTGAAGAAAGTTGACTTGAAGTCTTTAGTTGCCTCTCACTGAGATATGATTTGAGGCTTGGAGTGTGTTGTTGAATGGCAAGTTATACAATGGTGCTGCTGTTATGAAGGGTATTAACAAAGGATTACAATCATGCCCAGGTTCATAGGCACATGTCATGTTTGATTTATATGATGCCCAGCACTTGAAAAGGTCCTGTAGTGGTCTGACTGCCTCCATCATACTCTTAAATTTTTAAATCATTTTTTCCAGCAAAGACTTCATGCATTCTATCACTACTTTGGGCTACAAATAGTTCTTCATAGATGTAAGTGTAAGTCCAGAGGATATATACCACACTCAGCTCATTCTTAGCATATTTCAGACATGACTCTTACCTATGTGTTTGAGTGATCTATTGAGACTTATTGAACTAATGAGTACTTTTCAATAGCTGTTTGCATTCTTTTTATGGTTATTATTTATACATAAATTTTGACCTTTATTATTTATACATAATTTTGACCTTATAAAAAGATGTTAAGTTTAATAAGATCATCAGCATACTGTAAAGCAATTTAAATCTTATTTCATGAGGAAACATGTTTCCATTTCTTTAAAATAAAAATTCAGAGAATTAGGGAGGAGCTTGAATGGAAAAATGCTTCAGAATTACTTAAAAGTTGTCAAAAGCTAAAGGAATATTGTTATTGAAAAGGTCAATGACTCTTTGGAGGAATCCTGGGTTTAAGACATATGCTCAAAATTTTTAACTCAATTTACTCATGATTGAGAATTCAGAAAATTGCAAAAGTAATAAAAGTATTTAAGTATGTAAAAATTAATAGTAAAGAAGTATTTTCTGTTTCTGGTCACATCAAAAGTAATGAAAGAAATTTTTTTGACTTACTGAATAAGTATGCTTTTGACTTAAGCAAATGTTGAAAAACAATAATTTACTCACATAATTAGATACTTGAGTACTGCATACACACACACATAAACACACACACACGTACACACACACGCACACACACACACACACACGCGAACAAATATAATTAGGTACTTCACAAATGTGAATTGACCTGAAACTTTATAATTAATTCATATATAAGAAAATTTGGTACATTTCCTAAATTGAATAACATAAAATTTATAGTGAAGTTAAAGATAGCCTGTCTTTATTTTTATTACTTATTAGAACTACAAAAAATCCTTCTCAGAGTTGAGAGTGGATTATCTTTTTCATATGTAAAAAATATAAAATGTTATGTTGTTCTATAAAAGAGCTATCAAAGGTTATGTATACAAAGATGTACCAAACATATTGAACAGTAACACTTAATTTAAAAACTTATTCTTTTCTGTATCTGGTCATATTGGTGTTTTTTTTATATTGGTGGTTTTAAGCCACTTAAAATATACAATCATTTCTGACTTCCTTTGTCATTTTGAGTAACTCTTTATTATGGAGAAATATAAGGCATGTAGTATTCATAAATATCCTTTAACCCAATCCCTTCTTTGTGAAGTTCAGAGATGTGACTATTGAGTTGAGAACCTGGTTCTAGAAGGTAGGTTTGACTTTTTCTATTATCTTCTAACATTCATTTATTCTATTGAGATATCAAATGCCAGTCACTCCCTAAGGTCTTAGAGAATCAGTTTCAATCAGAACAGTCTTTGGGGAGTTCATACTCTATGTTATGGAAGGTAGAAAATCAGGAGCAATACATAGGGAGTTCTGGGACAGAACTTCTCCCTGACCTATGTAGGTTGAGTGCTTGTGGACAAGACCCACATATCATAGACATTTTGAATGACATTTTGGAAATTTTTCTGCCACTCCAGAATGCCTAGTGCTGCAAAATCAGTCACAGTAATCAATTCCTTCATTTCCTCTTAGAACATTTCACTGTTTACAGTCATTTTAGTAGACACTTACATGTGAATGTTTTACTAACTTCACTAACAGATTCTACTCTTGTTTAGAGAGAGATGATATAGTGCCAGTGCCTGATACTGGAAGTGAATAAGGAGAAAGGTAGATGAATAGAGATGTCTTGGGTTTTAAATAATCAATACCATTGATTCCAGTTGCACCTTATACATCTACAGATGCTAGCAAGTACTTTTATCTTGTTTAGAATTGACAATGTTGTTATCACTATGTTCTGAGGAATTACTCTTACCCTCTATACAGCATCACTGTTTAAAACTAGATAAATGTTAAGTTTTTATACTGAAGTTCCACGTTTGCCCTCAGTACTGTCGAGAATGGTTTAGAAAAAAGCCCAAGCTACTATTTGCTTTCAATCTAATTATTTGAACATGTCCCCTGACAAAAGTATAGCTCTCTTTAGAAGTATAAAGAACAAGGGTCAGAATCAAACAGTTCTGCAGGCTCTGTTCCTTCAATTAAAATAATAATGTAAAAGTCTTTTGAAAACCACAATGTGGTACATGACAAAATTTTCACTTGGTGTTCACGGAGTCTTTTAAAATAATTGTGTATAAAGGACTCAGATCCACCTCTGGTCTTTTAAGTTATCTTTTTGCTACCTTATAATCTACTCTACCTGAATTAGTCAGAGTGACCTTTACAAATAAAAATTGAATTGGTCATTCCTCTTCTTAAGATTTTATGATTCCTCTTCATCATTTAATGAGATGTAAATGTCTTGTGCTTTGCCTGTTCTTCTGGTGAATTTCATGCTGGTTTCTTACCATCATGCTATTTTCTAGCTCAGCTTTATCCTTCTGCTTTTAGAAAAAAATGTTTTCCACAGATAGATTATCTGCCCCTATCACTTTAGATTTCTAGAACTCATATATATATTTTGGTTTTAGACAGGGTTTCTCTGTGTAGCCCTGGCTGTCCTGGAACTCACTCTGTAGACAAGACTGGCCTCAAACTCAGAAATCCACCTGCCTCTGCCACCCAAGTGCTGGGATAAAGGTGTGCGCCACCACTGCCCAGCTAGAACTCATATTTTGATATTGTCTTATGTGTCTTCTCCAAAGATAGACATTCTTAAAACACTTCTTTACAATATGTCTGATAGTCATGTTCTTTCTCAATACTTTATGTTTCCCCAAAGCACTGATCAAAACATGGAATTTTAAACCATACAAGAAGCACATGCCTTTAATCTCAACACTTGTGAGGTAAGCCTAATCTACAAGGAAAGTTTTAGGAAAGCCATGGCTGCATAGTAGTCCCTTTCTTAAAAATAAACCAGTAATTTAAAATGTATTTATTTATGTTGGCTTCATGCTCATCCACTCACCAAATTATTTATGGCACACCTATTGTATTGTACAGGACACTGGTGTAAAAGACAAAAATCCTGATGAAATCTAAGTTTCTTAAGGAAAGATAGTTGGTCAAAGTCCCTCCAAATAAATTACAACAATACATTCATTTCACATGGTATAAGGTCTAATTTTTTACCAAAAGAGAAGGAAGAACAGTGAATTACAGAATACAGTGAAACAGACTTGGAAGACAGACTTGAAGGAGGTAAGAGGTTTGCTATTTATTTTTAAGTTCTGCAGAAAAGCATTCTCAGGAGAAGAAAAGGCCAGAACAAAAGTTCTTGATAGAAGAATGCCTGATATGTTAGAGGAAGGGCACAGAGGCCAGAACACTGGAAAAATGTGGTAGGGAGAGCAAAAGATGAGAGATAATGTTAATTAGAGGGTGCTTATGAGAAGATGGGGGACTTTTCAGGTGTCTGATAGGTTGATTTTTATTCAAGGACAGAGGGAGAGCTACTGAATCTTTCTAACCCTGATTGTCAGTGTAGCAATATTCCTTTGGAGACTTGTTGAGAGGATTGTCGGTGTTTTAGGAAACAAAGAAAGCTCATTTAGGGAACTGTTGGAGGACATCGGTATAATGCTTAACCCCTGAGCGAGTATGTGTTATGCCTGACACTGACCTGTAAAATACAAATGTTCTGATAAAAACTTCAGTTCCTTGTGGGAAGATAGAAAGTTAAAATCACTTGAGGTAAGTTATATAACATGTTAGAATAATGGATAATCTGATTATTAAAAAAAAAAAACAGAAAGAACAGCATTAAAGAATAAAACGTTGATGCTTTATTGAGGATAATGATAATGCTTTATTTAAAGCTTTAATGGGGATGATTTGGAGCTTGCATCTAGTAGACAGGATAATGAGAATTAGTCAGTCTGAACACAGTGTGACAGTGCAAATTTCCAGGTGTCCCAATAGTTTGGAATGAATGTATGATATAGGGAAACAAGAGAAGACTCAAAGACCTCAGCAAAGATATTTCACTCATTAAAAGAAATGGGGAAGGTGGCTTGGAGAAAATAGTCTGAGGGGGTCAGGGAAGGTGCCTAATTTGTGGTAGAGAAAGTTTGAGATACCCTCTTATTACTATCAAAGTCAATATGTCTAATAGACCATTGGAAAAGAGCTTAGGGTGTGCAACTCATAGGCCTAGAAGTGGCATTTAAACATATCAAATGTAATAAAATCAACTAGGAGGTGATAATGTAGAGATAAGGAAAGGAAGGAAGTATATCAAGGATTTCAAATATTAAGAGTAGGAGAAGTGCTGGTTTTAGTCAAGGAAACTGAAACCTGACACTATTTCTATGAGCTCCTAAAGCTGATAACAAAATTAAAAATGAGTTTTGAATAGCATGGATAGAGCATGCATGTCCAATGCATCTGTTTTGTTGACTTTTCCTCATTTGACATGTCACAAGAGGGCATAAGTCCTGTCTCTCTTGCAAGATTTTGGAGCCCTGATTCCAGGGCTTCGTACTTATCAAAGATCAGTAATTATTTGGTGAATAAAGTTGAAGATGATGCAATAACAAAGAAATGATTGGACTAGATATGCCTGCTGCTAAGCAATTACTACAGATTATAAACAAATTTGAAAATGTATACATGAAAAAAGCAAAAGGTGATAGTATAGAGAAGGTGCAATATTAAGTCAGTTGATCTAAGTCCATCACTTTCAACACAATATCCTGCAATATGTAGTATTCTAAAGACTTAAGATTTTTAATGCTGACTTGATACCTGTGGTAGAAAATATGTATGTATATCACCCTTTCTAGGAAGGAAAATTCACCAAGGCAGGGAAGGATTTCTTTTATTTTCATTCTGATTTATATCAAACACCAACAAAAGTACCTAGAACTGAGTCGTTGAATGGATGAGTGATTATAAAGTTAGGACTGGGTTTTTATCAATTCAATAAGGCCTCTCAAGTCTATTTAAGAGTGTGAACAGTATTGTAGCAGCATTAAAGTGAAGTTATTAGAGGTGCTACATGAGAAAGTGGTGCTGCATGAAGCCAGTGTGTATTAGAGCATAATTCATTTCTAGACTGAAAGACTAGAAACAGAGATCAGCCAAAAGCCTGTGGGGATAATACTTTTGTGTGGGTGTGATAAGATTTGAAGTAGGATTACATTAGTGGGAAGAGTAGAAAATACAACAGAGTTTACAAAGACAAAACAAAACAGATAGGGCCTGATGATTTGATCACTGGTAAATAAAGCCAACTTTCTACCATTGGGATATAATAAAGGATGGAAGAAGGGTAAAAGCTATTGCTTTGTTTGAGGGAGAGTATAATATTCAATTGTCAAGATAGGTTTGAGGGATTGTTATAATCCTCAAGAACATAAATAAACTCATTTAAACAAAAATTAAGGGTAAACAGAATATCCCAAAGTGCCTGCAAAAGGAATATCTGAAGCCACAAAAATGATCAATGTAAACAAGGATGACATTATAGAGTAAAAGAAGTGTGTGTCAAAAGGAAACTTGTGGATGTGAACAAGAATTCTTAGAAAACACCCATGTCTAAAAAGACTGATTGACTGAACTACAGTAATATGAGAGGTTAGAATGCTGCTGGTTCATAAATTAACAATCTTGGGCTAGCTTTAGCCTCCTACATAGACCATACATAGTGAATACTAACTATCTGTTTTTTGGAACAAACATCCTGTCACTAATAAATAAAAAACATTTAAAATAGGAATAGAAGAAGGTGAAGAGTCCCAGCTCCAAGGCCCAGAAAATGTTTTTAACAAAATCATAGAAGAAAACGTTTGCAATCTAAAAAAGAGAGATGAGTGTGAACATACAAGAACGTTATAGTATACCAATCAGACTAGACCAGAAAAGAAAAGAAAATCTTCCTGCCACAAAATAATCAAAACACAAACTCTACATGACAAAGTAAGAATATTAAAAGTGGCAAGAGAAAAAGGCCAAGTAACATATAAAGGTAGACCTATCAAATTTACAGCTGACTTCTCACTAGCGACTCTAAAAGCTACAAAGGCCAGGATATGTATCTTGGAACCTCTAAAAAACCCACAGATGCCAACCTAGCCTACTATATATAGCAAAACTCTCAACCACCATAGATGAAGAAAACAAGATATTTCAAGACATATCTAAATTTAAACAATATCTATACACAAATCCATCCCTATAGAAAATACTAGAAGGAAAACTTCAACTGAAGTAAGACAACTACATCAAAGAAAACACAAGAAAAAAGTAACACCATACCAGCAAAAACAAGGGAAACACACACACACACACACACACACACACACACACACACACACACACACACAAAATATCACCAACATCAATATAACAGGTATTAACAATCATTGGTCACTAATATCTTTCAACATCAATGGAGTAAATTCCCCAATAAAAAGATACAGGCTAACAGAATGGATGTGAAAAAATGATCTATCATTCTGCTGCATACAAGAAACACACTTCAGCAATAAAGATAGACATTACCTCAGAGTAAAGGGATGGAAAAAGGTTTTCCAAACAAACAGACCCAAAAAGCAAGCTGAAGTAGCCATTTTAATATCTGATAAAATAGACTTTCAACTAAAATTAATCAAAAGAGACAGAGAAGAACATTTCATACTCATCAAAGGAAAAACCTACCAAGATGATATCTCAGTTCTGAAAGTCTATGCCCCAAACACAAGGGCACCCACATTTGTAAACGAAACATTGCTAAAGCTTACGTCACACATCAAATTCCACACATTAATAGTGGAAGACTTCAATGTCCCATTCTCATCAATTGACAGGTCATATAGACAAGAACTAAAAAGAGAAAGAATGAACTAACAGACATTATTAGTCAAATGGACCGGATAGACAGCTATAGAATATTTCACCAAAACACAAAAGAATATACCTTCTTCTCAGCATCTAATATATCCTTCTCCAAAATTGACCATATAGTCGGTCACAAAGCAAGTATCAACAGAAACAAGAAAATTTAAATAATGCCTTATATCTTATAGATTAAAGCTGTACTTCAACAATAATAGAAACACCAGAAAGCCTACAAACTCATGGAAGCTGAACAACTCTGTACTCAGTGATCTCTGGATAAAAGAAGAAAAGAGGAAAGAAATTAAAAACTTTTTAGGAAAATGAAGAATCAACAAACCCAAACATATGGGACAAATTAAAAGCAGTGCTAATAGGAAAGTTCATAGCATTAAGTACATTCATAAAGAAATTAGAAAGTTCTTCTATCAACAATTTAAAAGTATACATGGAAGTTCTTGAAAAAAAGAAGCAAGCACACTGAAGAGGAGTAAAAGGCAGGAAATAATCAAAATCATGGCTGAAATCAATCAGAGACAAAGAAATCAATACAAAGAACCAATGAAACCATAAGCTCATTCTTTGAGCAAATCAACAAGATGGACAAACTCTTAGCTAAACTAACCAAAAGACAGGCAGTATTAAAATAAAGAAAGTCAGAAAGAGAGACATAATAAGAGACAGTGAGGAATCACTGTCTTTAATTTAAAGAATCTCTTGATCTTACTTCAAAAGTCTGTCCTCCCCAAAATTGGAAAATCTTAATGAAATGGATGATTTTCTAGACAAATACCACTCACCAAAAATAAATCAAGATCAAGTAAACTATTTAAACAATCTTATAACCCCTAAGGAAATAGAAGCAGACATCAAAAGTCTCCCAATCAAAAATGCTCAGGGCCAGATAGATGGTTTTAGTGTAAAATTCTACCAGACTTTCAAAGAAGAGCTAATAGAAATACTTCTCAAACTATTCCATGAAATAAGAACATAGAGAACACTATAAATCTCATTCTACGAAGCCATAGTCACCCTGGTACCTAAACCACATAACAAAGAAAGAGAATTTCAGACCAGTTTCTGTTATGAACATGTGTGGTTCCTCATTCTGTCTCATCACTACGGTGTGTGAATGCTGCTTGGGCAGACGAAATGAAAGGCATTAGGCTACTAATGTAGCCTGAGAAGAGGGCTCTAGCCTGGGTGAGGAAAAAGGCAGGCTGAGGCTTAGGAGGCAAGGGTTCCCATACTCCAAGGCATCTAGTTGCTACTGGGAACTGCATGGAGTTGGAAAAGAGGGGGCGAAGTGTGTGTGTGTGGGGGGGTATTCTGGCTTAGCTCAGGGGTAAGTGTCCGTGTCAAGAGGGCAGAATTGCCCTCTGCAGGAGACTTAGGTGGTGCAGCTCTGTATGACAAAGACTTCCTTCCACAGTGGTTCTTGATGAAAGAGACGGTCCTTGCATATTCAAACTGTTTATTCATTGTTTATCATGAAAAAATGGGTGCATATGAGTTTACTCTAGGTGGACCAGAGATTAAATACCTTTTGCAAGAAGAAATGCTCAGTAAGGGAAGCTTACTGGCTAAACTCTTGAGGCCAGCCCATCTAGATACATTAGCATGGAGAACTCTGTGTTCTGTGCTATGTGACTGATGGTTATGATCTTTATGTGGGATGTCATGGTCACATGTTTCACGACAGGAACCAGGTTGGGAGGAAATGAAATGCCTACCATTCTCAGATACGATAAGTACCAGGGTTTCTGAATGTGCTCAACTATCCCAGTTTTTGTCTGGTGACAGGGTTCCACTTGCCCCACAAACATTGATGCAAAAATACTCAATAAAATACTCACAAATTGAATCTAGAAATACATAAAACATCACTGAATATGATCAAGTAGGTTTCATCCTAAGAATGCAGGGATGGTTCAGCATACAAAAATCCATCAACATAATCCACCATATAAACAAACTGAAAAAAATCACATGATCATTTCATTAGATACTGAAAAAGACTTTGAAAAAAAATACAAAACACCTTCATGTTAAAAGTATTAGAGAGATGAGGGATACAAGGTACATACCTAAACATAATAAATGTATACATAGCAAGCCAATAGCCAACATCATGCTAAATGGAGAGAAACTTAAAGTAATTACACTAAAATTAGGGGCAAGACAAGACTTCCCACTCTCCCTCTATCTATTCAAGATAATACTTGACATGCTACCTAGAGCAATAAGATAACTAAAGGAGATTAAGGGCATATAAATTAGAAAAGAAGAAATCAAAGTATAGCTATTTGTGGATAATGTGATACTATACATAAGCACCCCAAAAATTCTACCAGAGAACTCCTACAGCTGATAAACACCTTCCGCAAAGTGGCTGGATACAAAATTAACCTAAAGAAAGAGGTATCCCTGCTTTATATAAATGATAAATGGGCTGAGAAAGAAATTAGGGAATAACACCATTTATAGTAGCCACAAATAATATAAATATCTTGGTGTAACTCTAACCAAGCAAGTGAATGTCCTATATGATAAGATATTCAAATCCCTGAAGAAGGAATTTGAAGAAGACTTCAGACGATGGAAAGATCTACCATGTTCATGGGTTGATAGGATTAACATAGTGAAGATGGCCATCCTATCAAAAGCAATTCACAGATTCTATGCAATTCCCACCAAAATTCCAACACAATTCTTTACAGAGCTTGACAAAGAAATTCTCAATTACCTATGGAAAAAACTAAAAACCCAAGAGAGCAAAAACAATTCTGAACAATAGAAGAACTTCAGGAGGTATCACCATCCCTTACCTCAAGCTATAGTAAAGTGCAATAGTAATAAAAACTGCATGGTTTGGCACAGGAACAGACAGGTTGATCAATTAAATTGAATTGAAGACCTTGAAATAAACCCACAGACACACAGACACTTGATTTTTCACGAAAAAGGCAAAACCATACAGTGAAAAAAAGAAAGTATCTTCAACAAATGGTGCTGGTCTAACTGGATGACTACATGTAGAAAATGCAAAGAGATCCATATCTGTCACCCTGCACAAAACTAAAGTCCAAGTGGATCAAAGACCTCAAAGTAAAACCCAAAACACCAAATCTAATAGAATAGAGAGTGAGGAATAGCCTTGAACTCTTTGGTACAGGAGACAATTTCCTCAATAGAACAATAATGGCTCAGGCTCTAAGATCAACAATTAATAAATGAGACCTCAT
Organism: Uromys caudimaculatus; assembly: GCA_028551405.1. Lineage (NCBI taxonomy): Eukaryota > Metazoa > Chordata > Mammalia > Rodentia > Muridae > Uromys > Uromys caudimaculatus. The sequence continues at coordinate 98,362,062 of CM052709.1, read as the reverse complement.
GAAACTGAAAAGCTTCTGTAAAGCAAAGGACACCATCAATAGGACAAAATGGCAGCCTAAGGACTGAGAAAAGATCTTCAACAATCCTACATCTGACAGAGGGCTAATATCCAAAATTTATAAAGAACTCAAGAAGTTATGCACCAACAACCCAATTAACCAAATTAAAAATGTGGTACATTCTATAGGTTCCCTCTGCCCTATGAGAGGCTCCCAGGACTTGAAAGGGGATGATCTTAGCTGAAATGCCTAACAATTAGGAGATAAAATCTGAAGAGACCATCTGCAGTAGATAGACAAGGCCCTAGTGGAGGATGGGCTCACCAACCTACCTTCAAAATTTTTGACCCCAAATTGTTCCTGACTAAAAGAAATACAGGGATAAAAATGGAGTAAAGATTGAAGGAAAGGCCATCCAGTAAATGGCCCAACTTGTGATTTATCCCATGGGCAGGTACCAATCCCTGACACTATTATTGATGCAGTGTTTTACTTGTAGACAGGAGCCTAGCATGGCTGTCCTCTGAGAGGCTCTTCCAGCAGCTGACTGACACAGATGCACTTACTTACAGCCAACATGCTCGACTAAGTTCATAGCTACCTTATTTATAATAGCCAGAAGCTAGAAACAACCAAGATGTCCCTTAACAGAGGAATGGAAACAGAAAATGTGGTACATTTACAAAATGGAGTACTACACAGCTATTAAAAACAATAACTTCATGAAATTCACAGGCAAGTGGATGGAACTAGAAAATATCATGCTGAGTAAGATAACCCAATCACAAAAGAATACACGTGGTGTGTACTCACTGATAAGTGGATATTAGGCAAAAAGCTTGGAATACCCACAATACAATTCACAGACCACATGAAGCTTAAGAACAAGGAAAATCAAAGTGTGTATGCTTCAGTTCTACTTAGAAGGGGGAACAAAATAATCATGGGAGGCAGAGGGGGAGGGAAAAGGGGGGAGGATCAGGTGTGGGAAGAGATCAGGGAGAAGTACAGAAGGTCAGGAAATTGAAAAGTAAGCAGCAGTGGGGGAGGGGAACTGGGGCTAGCCACTAGAATGTCCCAGATGCCAGGAAAGCAGGAGGTTCTCAGGACCCAATGGGGATGGCATTAGCTGAAATAGCCAACTAACGGGAGAGAGAACCTGTAGAGACCATGTGGAGAGGTTAGGCACAGCCCCTGGTTGAGGGAGCCAGCCACCCACCCATCTCAAAAATTAACCCAGAATTGTTCCTATCTAAAGGAAATACAGGGTCAGAGAATGGAGCAGAGATTAAAGGAAAGACCATCCAGAGACTGCCCTACCTGGGGTTCCAGCCCATCCATAGACACCAAACCCAGACACTATTGCTGATGCCAAGAAGTGCTTGCTAACAGGAGCCTAGTATGACTGTCCTCTGACAGGCTCTGCCAGAGCTTGACCAATACAGGTATGGATGCTCGCAGCCAACTATTGGACTGAGCACAGGGGCCCCAATGGGAGAGTTGGGAAAGGACTGAAGGAGCTGAAGGGGTTTGCAATCCCATAGGAAGAACAACAATTTCAACCAGCCAGACTCCCCAGAGTTCCCAGGGACAAAATCACCAACCAAAGAGTACACAGGGAGGGAACTATGACTCCAGCTGCTTATGTACCAGAGGATTGTCATATCTGACATCAATGAGAGGAGAGGCCCTTGGCTCTGTGAAGAATTGATACCCCAACATAGGGAATGTTAGGGCAATGAGGCGGGAATGGGTGGGTGGGTGAGGGAGCTCCTTCATAGAACCTGTGGGGAGGGCAGATGGGATAGGGGGTTTTGGAGGAGAAATCAGGAAGGAAGATAACATTTGAAATGTAAATAAATTAAATAACCAATAAAAATAAAAATCAAGCCAATAAAAGCAGATATAAATAAAAATAAATTTTCAAAATGTCAAAAAAAAAAGAAAAGAAAATGTGGTACATCTACACAATGGAATACTATTTAGCTATTAAACACAAAGACATCATAAATTTTCAGGCAAATGGATGGAACTTCAGAATATCATCCTGAGTGTGGTAACCCAGTTCCAAAATGACATGCATGGTATGTATTTAGTTATAAAAGTGGATATTAGCCATAAAATGCAGGATACCCACGATACACTCCATAGATAGACCCAAAGAAGCAAATAAGAAGGAAGGCCCAAGTGAGGTGGCTTGAATCTCACTAGAAGGGGAAATAAAGTAGTCCTAGAAGGCAGATGGAGGGAGGGAACTGGGTAGGAAAGAAGATGGGAAGGGGAACTGGGGGGCATTCAGGATCAGGTGGAGGCATCTTGAGGATGCGACAGAGACCTGGGATAAGGGAGGCACCCCAGAATCAATGGTCATGACCATAGCTGTAACTGAGAGGACTGGGGATATGTGACCTGAAGAGGCTATCTCCTGTATCCAGGCAGGGTCCACAGTGAAGCAATAGGGACACCAACCTACCCGCAATACTTTCAAGCCAAAAGTTATTCTGTCTACAAGAAATACAGAGACAGGGGATGAAGTAGAGACTGAGGGAATGGTCAAACAATAACTGGCCCAACTTGAGACTTATCACATGGGCAAGCATCAATCTCTGACACTATTAATGATACTCTGTTATGTTTGCAGACAGGAGTCTAGTATGGCTGTCCTCTCAGAGGCTCCACACAACAGCTGACTCAGAAGTTTGCAGACACCCACAGCCAAACAGCAGATGGAGCTTGGGGACTTTTTTTTTTTTTTTTTTAATTTTTGATACTTTATTTACATTTCCAATGTTTCCCCTTTTCTGGGTCTCCTCTTTGGAAACCCCCTATCCCCTCCCCATCCCTGCCTCTATGGGGGAATTCCACCTCCCACCCACCGGCCCACCCATCCCCATATTCCCACCTTGACATTCCCCTTTACTGGGGCCTCTAACACCCTCAGGCCCAAGGGCCTCTCCTCTCTCCCTGATGGCCTTCGAGGTCATCCTCTGCCACATATGTGGTCCGAACCAAGGGTCCATAGATGTGTATTCTTTGATTGGTGGTCCAAACTCCAGGACGACCGGGGGGATCAGGCCCATTGACGCTCTTGCTCCCTCCATGGGGCTGCAAATTCCCTCAGCTCCTTCAGATCTTTCTCAAACTCCTCCATCTGGGACCTCACTCTCAGTCCAGCGGTTACTGTTAAGTGAAACTTGGGCATTCTGAACTTTTGGGCTAATATCCGCTTATCAGTGAGTACATACCATGTTCTTCTTTTGTGACTGAGTTACCTCGCTCAGGATGATATTTTCAAGTTCCATCCATTTGCCTGCAGATTTCATTAAGTCATTGATTTTAATAGCTGAGTAGTACTCCATTGTGTAGATGTACCACATTTTCTGTATCCATTCCTCTGATGAGGGACATCTGGGTTGTTTCCAGCTTCTGGCTATTATAAATATGGCTGCTATGAACATGGTGGAGCATGTGTCTTTATTACATGTTGGAGCATCTTCTGGGTATATGCCCAGAAGAGGTATAGCTGGGTCCTCAGGTAGTATTATGTCCATTTTTCTGAGGGTCCGCCAAACTGATTTCCAGAGT
>CM052709.1:98347131-98357977 GCA_028551405.1 Uromys caudimaculatus | reverse complement strand
TTTTCCCAATCTGTTGGTTGCCGTTTTGTCCTATTGACAGTGTCCTTTGCCTCACAGAAGCTTTGCAATTTCATGAGGTCCCATTTGTCTATTCTTGATCTTAGAGCATAAGCCACCGGTGTTCTGTTCAGGAACTTTTCCCCCATACCCAGGTGATTAAGAGTTTTCCCCACTTTCTCTTCTATTAGATTCAGTGTAACTGGTTTTATGTGGAGGTCTTTGATCTACTTGGACTTGAGCTTTGTACAAGGAGATAGGAATGGATCAATTTGCATTCTTCTACATGTAGACCGCCAGTTGAACCAGCACCATTTGTTGAAAATGCTGTCTTTTTTCCAGTGAGTGGTTTTAGCTCCTTTGTCAAAAATCAAGCTTGGGGACTCTTATGGAAGAACAGGAGGAAGGATTGCAAGCCCCAAAGGGTATAGAAACTCCATAAGAAGACCAACAGAGTCAAGTAACCTGGACACTTGGGGATCTCAGAGGCTGAACCACCAACCAAAGAGCATTCATGGGCTGGACCTAGTCTTTTCTCCATATATGTATCATATACGCAACTTCATCTTCATGTGGGTCCAGAAGAACTAGAGCAGGAGCTATCCCAAAAGCTGTTGCCTGTATGTGGGATATGTTCTTCTAGCTGGGCTGCCTTGTCTGGCCTAAGTAGGAGAGTATGTGACTATCCCATCAGACTTGATGTGCCAGGGTGGGAGGATACAGAGGGGGACAGCTACCTTCTCAGAGAAGGGGAGGGGGTATGGGTGAAAGATTATGGGTGGCCCAAGGGGAAGAGTGGAAGAGCTGGCCCCACCACCGGTCTTCCTTGAGGTGGCATGGGTGTGAGGGTGACCCTTGCCACCCTCAGTAGTTGGAAAAGCTAGTCCGAGAGTGGATGAGCTAGGTTGTAGTATTTGGGTGGGTCCTGTATATCACCTGGGCAGCACAGTAGAGCTGGCCCTAGTGGAGGGGGCTCAGGTGACCCACTATGATGGCCCTTATTACCTGTGTAGTCAGGAGGGCTTAAAGTGGAATCTTCTGGCTTGTTTAGAAATTCAATTATGTCAAATGATGTGCTGGGACACACGGGTGATGTTTTGTCAAAACAGAAATATGAAAGAATGTTTTCCTGAAGCAGACACAGGTAAAAGGATGCCTTGCTATAGCAAATACATAAAAGGTCACATGATATTCAGAAAAATGTAAATATGATTCCACAGCAGTGGGAGCTAGAGCACCAGTTTGCTTTGCTCTACCTCTCTATTCTTTGCTAACTATGTGCATACATTGGTTCACCTTACATTGCATTGCTGAGCTCCACTTGTGGTGGTGACACCATTGAGAAAAATTCATCAAAGAACTTTTTTTTTCTCTTTTCTTTTAAATTGTATATTGTCTTTATTTACATTTCAAATGTTATCCCCTTTCCTGGTTTTCCCCCCACCCCGGAATCCTCCTATCCCATATCCCTCCCTCTGCTTCTATAAGGGTGTTCCCCCACCCACTCACTCCCTACTCCCTACCTTGGCATTCCCCTACACTGGAGCATCAAGCCTTCACAGGACCAAGGGCCTCTCCTCCCACTGATGCCTGATAAGGCCATCCTCTGCTACATATGCAACTGGAGCCATCGGTCCCTCCATGTGTACTCTTTAGTTGGTGATTTAGTCCCTGGGAGCTCTGGGGCATCTGGTGGGTTGATATTGTTCTTCCTATGGGGTTGCAAACCGCTTCAGCTCCTTCAGTCCTTTCTCTAACTCCTCCATTGGGGACCCTGTGCTCAGTCCAATGGTTGGCTGTGAGCATCCGCCTCTGTATTTGTCAGACTCTGGCAGAGCCTCTCAGGAGACAGTTGTATCAGGCTCCTATCAGCAAGCACTTCTTGCATCCACAATAGTGTCTGGGTTTGGTGACTGTATGTGGGATTGTTCCCCAGGTGGGGCAGTCTCTGGATGGCCTTTCCTTCAGTCTCTGCTCTACATTTTGTCTCCGTATTTCCTCCCATGAGTATTTTGTTCCCCCTTCTAAGAAGGACCAAAGCATCCACACTTTGGTCTTTCTTCTTCTTGAGCTTCATGCAGTCTTTGAATTCTATCTTGGAGAAAGAGGAACACTCTTCCATTTTTGGTGGGATTGCAATCTGGTACAACTACTCAGAAAATCAGTCTTGTGGTTTCTCAGAAAATTGGACATAGTATTACCTGAGGACACAGCTATACCACTCCTGGACATATGCCCAAAATATTCTCCAACATGTAACAAGGACACATGCTCCACTATGTTCATAGCAGCCTTATTTATAATATCCAGAAGCTGGAAAGAACCCAGATGTTCCTCAACAGAGGAATGGATACAGAAAATGTGGTACATTTACAAAATGGAATACTACTCAGCTATTAAAAACAATGACTTCATGAAATTCTTAGGCAAATGGATGGAACTAGAAAATATCATCCTGAGTGAGGTAACCCAGTCACAAAAGAACACACATGGTATGCACTCACTGATAAGTGAATATTAGCCCAAAAGCTTGCCCAAAGAACTTCTTATGAGGTTCCCATGGCTTGCTTTTGTGGCCTCAGGTTGGTTGGCAAGCCTTTTGGCTTCTTCTGGATTGAACTGCTCTTGGTGTGAGTTGACTCCTGAGAGGGCTAGATTGTAGCTGCTGAACCATATTTGGTATTTTCTACTGGACTGAACTGCTGATATCTTGACAGCAAATATTGTACTCCACAAAGAACTATTTCTAAACAGGTCTACTTCCCTTGTGTCCTAATAACTTTTCTCTTCCACTACCTTTGGTGGGTGGTAGGCTAGAAAAGAGGTTGAATCCTTAAATAAAGTAAGTTGGAGAAAAAGTTATGTCTACAAGAACTCGCCCAGTAGTCATGAGAGCTGTCCCCTCAGTTGATCTGGAGAGCAGGCCCTGCACCTCACCTGGGCAACATAGTGTAGCTGGCACCGATAGCAAAGGTATGGGTGAGCCAGCCTGGAGGGTGTGAGAATGGAAGAGCTCTGTTACAGCCCCTCATGGACTGTAGCACTTGGGAGAATGGGTTCTGAGCCTTGACTGGGTAGCACAATGGAGCTGGCTCTGGAAGCATGGGTATGGGTGAGCTGGCCTTGAAGGCATGAAAGCAGAAGAGCATACCTTACCTCCTGCTAATGGCAGCATTGGGTGGCTTAGGCAGAGCAGAGTTGGAGAGCTCCCCTTTGTGGTGTGGATAAGGGAGAGCTGGTGGGCTGATCAGCTCTGCTATCACCCAGGTCCAGGTCCTGGGCTCTGAGATCGCCCACCCCAAAATCTATGTCATCTGCAAATGTCTGTGATGTACAGAAGGGCCAGTCCTGCTGTTCCAAAGCTGCAGGATCTTCATGATACAGGGCAACAACAGGATAACTGGCAGAAGTTCCAGTGAAGATCCAATATTGATGGTGTCACAGAAGCCAGGGATTTTGAACCAGACAGATGACTCAATGCAATATGCACGTGAAGATGTGTAAACAGGGGGATATACTGTGAAACACACTGTGACATTCTACAACTTTCATAATGAGATGTTTTCTATGCTTTGTTGTTGTTTACTTGTTTTTATTTTTTTATTTTGGTGGGAGTTTGCAAGGGGAATGGGCAGATATGAGAGGGTGGGAAGATGAACGGGACTGGGGTGCATGATATAAAACACACAAAGCATCTATAAAAAGTTTAAGAAAATAAAAAACACTCTAAAGAACAATAAAAAAATATGTATGTTTGACACAATTTAGCTGCCTTAACATGTATTGGGGAGGATGCTTGCAATGTCTGTGGACCTATACAAGAGCAATCTATTTATTGCCTAATACTTGATTTGCACTTAATAAAATAAATTTTATTTGATATGTTTTGAAAAAAGCACAGGTGTGGCAGCATATCCTTATATCCCAACACTGATGTATGGAAAACAGACATTTATGGATCTATGGGATTTGCTTGACTGTCTAGCTGAGATGGTGATTTTCCGGTTCCGTAAGATACATTGTCTCTAAGCATAGGGTACAGAAGCTATTGAGAAAAGCATCCTGATATCAACTTCTTACCTCCATAATTGACTGCATGGTGAAGTACACCGATACACATGCATACATCACACACACACACACACACACACACACACACGCACACGCACACGCACGCACACACACACACACACACACACACACACTGCTTGTATACATGCACACAAGCACACACACCTCCAATTTCATCTATTTTAGTCTGATAATGTATGGCCAATATTTCTCTACAGATTCATTTAATGCTTTATTGTTTCTATCTCCTATAGACATGTTTTAATAATTGACACATTTAAAAACATAAAAAATTGAAAACTGAAAAGATGTGAAACTTGAAAGCAAGATAAAGACTCTGAGGAAAAGAAAGAGATAGGACTATGCAACATACCAGCTGCTGAGGGTTGCGGGTCTTTATGTGTACAAAGCAGCCAGAATTAAGTCATTTCTACAGCCAAAAGAAAGTGAAAATGTCATACATAAATCCAAATCTCAGTTCATGAATGAAACAAGAGATGAATTTGAAATTATACAATAGGAAAAAGAACCTCAAACATGTGCTGCCCACTGTCTGGAATGAAGCATTCAGCAAGCTGTGAAAACTGAGAAGTGGTTAAGTTTCAGCCTTAAGAATGAGGAAACAATTCAGGCTATTCTGGATCAGTGAAGCTGAGAATTTTATTAAAAGATTTCCTTCTGGAGTTGGGAGAAGTCTGGTAGAAGAAACTCAAAACTGTTAAGGAAACATAAAAACCCTTCATGTAAAATAAATCTACAAGCTCAAGTCCCCAAATACATGAATGAATCTGAAGTAAAAGCAACTGGTCAATGAAACTAATAATTAGAATTGTTGTATATAAAGTTGTTATTTTAAACTTGGATGGAGCTTTTGGGCACACTATTAAGGGAATTGTAGAAGGTAGGATGATGGCAGGCTTGCAGCTCTCACCTCATTGCCCTATGGTAATTGAACGATGAGAATGCAAACACACAGAACCTGTACCCACAGTATCTTCAGAGGCAAGGGAGTGTACATGCTAATTTACTAGGGCATGCAATACAGAACGTGGGGTCAAGCAGAGCTATCAAAGTAGAGTGTGCTACAAAACAAACAAAACAAAACAGAACAAAACAACCACAATGACTGTGGTAGGAGGGACACTGAACTGTGAAACCTGCCAACCAGACACTGAGGTGTGAAATATGCTTTTGAGAGCTTTCTTTGTTTGCTCATAATTAATGATGGAGGAAAATTATTATTCATGTGCTCATTAAAATAATAACCTCCCTCTAACTCTAATAAAAGAAAGCATTTAATTGGGGCTTACTTACAGTTACAGAATCTTAGCCCATTATTTTCATAGTAGGAAGCATAGTAGGAAACATGGAGGCATCCTGGCAGACATGGTATTGGAGAAGTAGCTGAAAGTTCTACATCTAGATCTGTAGAAGCAGGAAGAGAGGGCTTCTGAGCCTAGCTTGGGCATTTGAAACCTGAAAGCCCACCTCTAGTGACATACTTCCCCCACCAAGGCTACATTAGACCTCTTAATCCTTCTCAAATAGTGCCACTCCATGATGTCTATGCCTTCAAATATGAACCTATGGAAGCCATTCTTACATCAACTATTCATTTTCACCTGTGCACAATAAATAACTTGGTTACACTTTACTAAATGAAGCTCATTGCCCAGTAAACAGAACATTTATATTCTATCTGCTTTCCTATTGAAAAACTCCTCAAAGAAACAGCAATACAACATCAGACATTTCCATTAAAATTTAATATTATATGAGTCACAGACTATGATGCCTCAACTCTTACCAAAAATAATAAAACAAGTATAAAAATTAAACTAAACTCTAAGTAAATTTAAATTGTGAAATATTTGTTACAATATTGTGCAGTTTAACACAGTGTATCAAACATAGGTGGAAAACTAAAATTATGAGGAAGTATCATGTTTATCATAGATTAGAAATTGATAAGAGCAATTTTTAGATACTACCAATTTCAGGAACTTGAAGTTAATATAAAATATTATAAACTGTAGAATAATGCATCTATATTGTTCTCTGATCATGTACTCTGTAATATTCTCTGGCTGTGAAGCCTACAAAATACAATGACTTGAATTACAAAATACCCTCAGTGATGCAATACTGGCACTCTTGGGTGTCAATAACAGCTGTCTAGTCAGACTTAAAGTCCACTGAATAAGTGGGAATTTAGACCTGGTGCTGTACACCAAGCCACCTATCCAAGGCTAGAGAAGTAATGCACCCTAGTAGAGAAATGATTTATGTAATTTTTCAAACATATAAATTATTACTGTATTATAAATATTTATACCCACAGATAAGTGTAGAGCTCATCTCCTCATCAGTAAAACTTCTTTGTAGCATATGGAGACAATTATAGAAATCTACAACTGGTCAAAATACAGAAAAAAATGACCATGCAATACCCTATCCCAGTGCTACATCTGCAACTCATAACTAAATTCAAGGCTCAGGGAACATAACAGAACTGGTGGGAGAAAGATTCTAAAGTCCAGAAGACCAGAATGACTGCTCTCAGATAGTGTCTGTTGGGCTTGATGGAGTGACTACAGTCATAAAATCTCAGTTTCACAAGTCCCTACCCCTAGATGAAATTCCCTTCATCTGTTGTCACAGCAATTAAAGGCTGCAGAGAAGGGCATACCTAGTTTTCTCCAGGGATAAACCCTTGATTTTCCAGTACCAGCCCTAACCACTTTAACCCAAAGGTTTTGAACCAAATCCCTTGAACTCATGACTTCATGACCCTTAGGTTATTCAATGTCCTTCTTTGGAATATCTTTTCTTTTTCATATATTCACATACAGCACATGCCTCCAAGAGAACTTATCTACAAGCACTGTAGCCCTCAGTACTCTTCTCTGTCTATAATTCTGAAGCATTTACAGTATATACTAAAATGTCTTGTCTTTGGTAACTAATAATTAGCATTTGTATCTGGGTGTGTCTCTTGAGATTAGGGCCCTAAAGAAGATTATGTAGCATATAAGAACATCTCTGGGATACACTGAAATATTTTGGGCCTATTTCAAGAATAGGGATATAGGTTGAGGACAGGATGCTACAGATATTTGTTCAGCTATGTGAATAACAAGAGAAAAATGAGAATGTCTAGCAAGCATATGAATATCTGAGATGTGAAACATTAGCTTAAAAACATAGTTTTGGTTATATCTAGTGATAAAGCACATAGATGTAGGCCTTAGGCCCTTGGGAGAACCTAATAATATTCTGTTAGGTGGACACAGAGTTAAATTGACTCTATCATTATGTTCATAGATTGGTGTACCTCTCAAGCCTTATCAGAGAGGCTACTTCTTGCACTACAGAGTAATTAACACAGAGATCCACAACTGGTCAAAGAATATATGAGGCTGGGAAGTTTTCAGCCCTAACTGGGACACCTATATCACACTCCTAAACTCCTACCTCCAAATCTTAGCAGTTACCTCAGAAGAGAGGCATGAAAGATTTAAGGGCCGAAGCCAATAGCAATAGATGACTGCAGCAAACATTGTTTCTAGGACAAAATGAACAGTTGAACATATGAATCTACAGTGGATATGCTAACTTGCACATGACTCATATAAGCTCAAGTGAAATAAAACCCCCAAATAAATAAGGGTGTAGGCATGAAGTGCCTCTACTAGCTGAGCAGATATTGGCCATTGATAATTGCCTGTTCCTATGAAGTAGTCAGTGTGCCCCACACATTCTCTTCATCCTGCAGCAGGGCTAGGTAACTGCCAAAGTATTTGTTCAGGTTTGCCTCTGTGACATTTCATGTAAATTGACTGAATGATTACACTAAATATTTTTTCTTTTTTTATTTGATTAAAATGTATTTCATAATTTCTCTCCATTTCTGAAGTAGAAATTTCTGGTTTCTTTGGAGACTCAGTTGTGTCATGTGAGGTTTTTCTGGAAATTGTCTTCTGAGAGGATATTTTTCCTGAAGCAGATATATGGGAGGCTGTTTTGCTGAGAACAGGCATGTGGTATTTTTCTGGAAGCTGCGTGGAAAGGGGGCATGTGATGTTTTGCTAGAGCAGACTCTTGAGAGACTATGTGATGTTTGGAAAGGGTATAAATATAACCAAACAGACAGTGGATGATGCTGTGTGGTATTGGTTCACCTTGCCACTCTTTGCTGGTCATTGTTTGTCATGACTTCATAGAGAGAAACACCACCCAAGAACTTCTGGAGGTGTTCCTTGGGGCAATCATGGTTTCTTCTGGATTGAACTGCCATTGTTGATCAGTGAATGATGTTTGAGAGTGGATTGAACAACCGCTGCTGATTCAGGTGAACTGAACTGCTGATATCCTGACAACTTAGATTGGATTTGCTTCATAGAACTAGTTCTAAATAGGTCTATATCTTCCTTTGTCCTATTAACCTTCCCTTTCCATTACCACTGGTAGGTGGTGGGCTAAAAAGGAGGAGAATGCATTTAAGTATATTTATTAAAGTAGGTTTTGAAAAATTAAGCCTACACATTTCTCCACAATTTCCTCCAGGCTACCCTCAAATTTGTGGCCTCTTTTTTCTTTATTATTGTTACATATATAAATGCAACTTGTTTAGTCCACTCACTGTTGCTTGCATGCATATGAATTTAGGGCTGACTACTTGGTGTTAGATACCCATTTAGAGGACTGATACATTTAAAACACAACTCCTAAAACTAAGTCTCAGGAACATCATGGATGCTTGGCCAGAAAGATTGTAAGAGCATGATGATAGGAAAGTCTGCTGAAAGATGATATCTTTTATGCATGAGGAAAAACTATATGCATGGACTCCCAACAATATGCCTTAAACAAGTCTTGAACAATGACAACAACAGTTGACATGTCAATAGGGTTGGGGGGAAATTTCACATGACTTCATCTTAGAGGTACAGACAATTAACAACTGCTGAGGAAAGGGGAATAGTTATATATTTTAAGTTTACTTTTTATTTATGGAATTAATCCCATGTCATCTCAAATAGTGTATTTTATATGTTGTCAAATTTCGCTCTGCCAGCCTTAAGGTATTATTGAAAAATAAAAGTTATATATAATTCTGACATGGAACATGTTGTTTTCCAATGCTACATACATTGTGAAATGACTATATATGAAATGACTACAATCAGCGACTAAATATATACTTATCAGATAAAATGCTTATCTTTGTGTATGAGGGAAACATTTAAGATTGACTATTCTTTTCAAATGTATCCTATGGTATGATTAATTCTAGTTATATTGTTCAACTACTCTCCATAAATTATTCATCTTCCTAATCTGACTAAACCTTGCACCTTTGATTCAACATTTTCCTAACTCTGTACACTCCTGGCAAACATTATTTTATGCAAATTTTAGAGTCTCCTGTTTCAGGGCTTAATAGTTTATCTATTTATTATTACTATTTTAACTTATCTATTTATTATTACTATTACTTGTATGTATGTGTACATGTGTGTGTGAGCAGGTATGTGTGTCTGTGTGTGTACATACATGGCATCCATATATGTCACAGTGCATATATAGAAGTCAGAGGACAGCCTTCATTAGTCAGTTTTCTTCTTCTACCATAGACTCCTTCTAGTCATTGGACTTAGGTAGTCAGACATGTGTAACAAGAACTTTTACCTGCAGAGCAACATCATCAGCCTGATAGTAAAAACTTGGCATCTTTTTCTTTGGCCTATTTATTTTTAATGCTTGCTGTCCTTTTAATCTTCCTCTACCTGCATTTTTTTTTTTCTGTAGCAGAGTGTATATAGCCTAGCTATATTGTTAGCCATCCACGTGTTCTTAAGATATTGAGTGGTGATCATTAGACTAATGAAAATATTGCTATGGTGTTGAGTGTTAAGGTAATCAATAGAAACTCATCATCTTGTTATTTTTCTAGCCAAGACATTAAGTGCCTTAAGTTAAGGGTGGGCACAGTTTGTTCCTCCTAAGTTATTACAGAACCAGCAGTTCTTATTCTGCAAGCACACACTGCAGGGGGGTCTGGACCGATACAGCTACTGGGTTAGGTGGCAAATTCTCTGTTATCTCAAAATAGCTTGTTGTGATTCCTGTCTGAGATTTCTAGAACAGGTTACATTTAAATTGCACCATGATTTTTAGAGTCTTTAAGTGCTTCCCCGACATCTTAACTAAATTTGTCAATAGCAGGTGGTATTTGTACTCATCTTCAATTCCAAACACTCACCATATTCTGGTTGTAGAACACTCTGCACCAGTAGAACATTGCAGAATGTGCAGTGACAACTTTTTATGATCTGCTTTATATTTGTAGTCTTTAAAAAAATTTACACCCCTCCCATTTGTGAACACTTCAGTGACTCCTGGATTGGATTCATCCAGAGATATAGGAGCCTGGCTTAGACACATGAATGGGATGCCTTTGCTACTGTACTATATTTCACTATCTTAGAAAAGAAGGGACATCTCAGCACTTTCCTCCCAAAGAAAGGAGTTGCAAAAACAAAACTCCAGGATAACAAAACAAAAGAAAACAATTTAAAAAAAGTCCCCAAATCAAAACTTTTAATTCCAAGCTTATGCCCTTTTGAAACTCATTTCTTTTAGGGTTCTTAGAGAAGTACATTTTCCCCTCTCTTTGAAGCTTTGCTTAGCTCCAAAATGACAAAGATCAGTTTATATGTGGTTCGATGGGCCCCAAGACTGCAAGAAACCATGACATTGAAGTTCAAGAAATGGA
>CM052709.1:98322937-98347031 GCA_028551405.1 Uromys caudimaculatus | reverse complement strand
TCCTCTAGTTCAGACCACTAACCAAAGAATACACATCTATGGACCCATGATTTGGACTACATATGAGGCAGAAGAATCACCTCGATGGCCACCAGGGAGAAAGGAGAGGACTTTGGGCCTGAGGGTGCTAGTGGCCCCAGTAAAAGGGAATGTCAAGGTGGGAATATGGGAATGGGTGGGCGGGTAGGTGGGAGGAGGAGTTCCCTCACAGAGACGGGGAGGGGGAGGGGACACGGGGTTTCCAAAGAAAAGGGGAATCATCAGAAATGTAAATAAAGTATCAAAAAAAAAAAGGTTTTACTTTAAAAAAAAAAAAAAAGGAATATAGCTGTAATCTTAAACTATCTATTCTCCCATGCCCTTAACCAAGAGAAATGAATGGTTTTTTTAATATATGTAATGTTAATCATTTGATTTAAACAGCAAATATAGATAGAAAACAATGTAATAAAGCAAATATATACTAAAAGAAAAAAAAAAAGAAAAAAAAAAAAAGAACTCTGGTGCCAAATAGCACTACTTGCATTTCCCAGCTAGCTGCCCAACTCAAGGGTTTCTCTTGGCTTCTTCTGTGGGTGGAAGTTCCTATGCTGAAACAATCATTTGCACTTCTCTCACTTGCAAATGGAGAGACCAACTCACTTCCCAGCACTTAGACTTTATAAATAATAAATCTATGACCCTAGGCTTCCATATCAACCCAAACAGATCATTTCCCCAACCTCTGGAATACATTTGAAATGACATTAAAATTTTAAGAGGGTTAAAATATTGGTTAGGTGGGAACTACCATCAGAAGTGCAGATTTTTTTAGATTCTTTTTTCAGAAGTGGTCAATAACATTTTCATCATTGGCTTTTGTGGTTTCTATAGAACTTTTTGAGTAGAAACAGCATTGAATGGAAACATATTAAAGTCTATCTATCTCATCAGACAGTCATTGATTTTATTTTAAAAAGCCAAAAATTTCATGAAATTGACATTTGGGTTAGATAAAAAATGGCTATTTTGTTGATATAATTTTACTTTAGCCTGACAATATAGTAGTATTGATTAACATATTTACTTACTCTAGATTATTTTTTACAAATGTTTAGTTATTTTTATTCTTTGACAGTTTATTTGGTATATAATTTATAAGGGTCATTTGAGGCTTCCCCCATTAGCCTCCCTCTTTTTCCTCCCATTCCTATTGAGCTCTATTGTCTTCTCAGCAAGTCTATCTCTGACTTGCAAGTCTTAATTTAGTTTAGTTCTGATTTGTTTGCAATGTACTGAGTTTAATTTTGGTTGCTTACATAAACATGGGTGGGTGGTTATTTACTAAAGCATGGACATTTTATAGTTGACTAAACCATCAAAGAAAATAATTCTACCTTCCCTTGCAACTTTTAACTACGCGATCTTTTCCAGGATGAATAAGGTCTTATAATACCCACTGCTATTCATGAGAACTGTTGATGAGTCCATTTTGTGCAGGTTTTGTCAGATTACTCTTAATGCAATGAAAGGCCTGACATGAAACATTCATATATTAAAAAGATGAAATTCAGATTTTATGTTCATCAGTTTTAAAAACATAAGTCACTCTGATGCAATAAGCTTTATTATATTGTAGATATGTTTATCTCAGTCTGATGGAGTCCAAACCTGACTTACTGCAAAATCTGTGAAGGGTTACCTGACTTCTGTGTGTACCATTTGTCTATTTAATAGAACAGGAATAGATGATTTTCCCCTTTTGTCCCTCAACTTTCATTTAAAAATACAATAAGAATGCATGATACTATATTTCAAACTATTTTTCTTATAAAATTTATTTTATTCTGCAAAAGAACCCTACTTAACAGGAAATAGTAATGCTAAGTAGCCTTATACTATGATGCAGGAGATTTGAGAATTGTTGTACTTTTTAAAAGCTCCTCTCCTTCTCCAAGTAGGTACACCTAGAGTTGTGCAGACAACAAAAGTGTTGCCTTGGGCAGCTCTAAAAAGAAAAGAATAAAAAAGGGATATCAGATTGGCAGCTTCAGGTCAGGACCAGCTTAGTCCAAAGCAGATAACCTCAGAAAATGCAGAGTCCCTTGGTACAACTTGAAGGTAAGAAACTGAAGCCCACCAAGAGTTTGTAACTAGGAAACAGTTATGTTTTAGAAGATACTCAAAATGCCTGATTTGTTCCTAAAACCATACCCACTTACTTCCTCTTGGTGGCAAAATAACTGAAGGTGCCAAGAAGTCTCTAATATAAACTATTTGATTTACTTTGAATTAATTGATTCAAACATATGCAAAAGATTGGTTTTGTCTGGGTCTATAGGATTATGTTCATATTTTTATTTCCATTGGAATTCTAAAATGAATTGAGTTTTTGCTTCTCTCCCTAAAAAATCAGACAGCTCTTCTGATTATCTTCTGAAAATGTTTATTAACATACAAACACTAGACATTACTATAGATGAAAACCTTTAAAAACTACTCAACAAAATTAGTACTGGAGTCAGAAATCTTGGCCCTTCTGTGATGTTTCCTCTGTTGTTTCTATGGGACTACTGTAAAAGGTCAGCTTTTACAATGTGTAAGGTTTTTAATCTGTCATCTTCCAAATTAACATCAGAAGGTCAGAAAGAAAGACAAGAAGTTGACTACTTCCCATAAAATACAGATAATTTTTTGTTTATCTTTCTTTGCATTGACAGGTGCTTCTGTACAGTGACATCATGCACAGCTGTTATTTTCATGACAGATGTGCTGAGGGTGTAACTTGCTTCCCTCTGTAGTTCACCTGCTGCGGAGACTGCTCTCACTCCCTTATAGTCTCTTGTTTGCTCAGACCTAACATTTATGAGAACTGCCCTTTTTTTTTATTACTTGTGTTACTTAATAAAAATGCTGCAGTGGCTTGCTGTGAACAATTGAGGGATATGCTTCTTTCTAAGAGAGTTTCAATGGCACATATATATGGAAACAGAAATGGACATGGCCCTCTTAAGAGCAAGGATCATGACATTTACTTTGTTTTAGTTTCATAGGACATCTAGTATAATGAAGAGACACGGAGCAAGAGACTAACAAATCTTTAGTGATTTGGAATGAACAGTTTGAGCTGTGTTCCTGATATGAACTGACAATGGATTTTTCTGGACACAGCCATCATCCTCCAGGCAGGTTTCTGATGCACAGAGCAATGGTGGAGTTATTTTAATGGTTTCAGACAAACAATGGTGTAGCGTAGTTCAATTATAGATGGCCAACAATACGGCCAGTCATATTTTATTATTTAAGCAGACATTTACAGCACTATTTCTCAGACACAATGAGAAGTAAGTTGTGTTCCCTGTCTCCGTGGAGCAAACTATCAAATCCTCCAGGTCATCTACAAGGACATTTTTATACATAAATCTTATAGAAGCAATTTTTTGATGCAGTTGAATATATATTTTATTTCATAATTTAAAGGCAAATCTTGAACGGTAAATTGATGCCATTGCCTTATTTAGAAAGTATTATTTGAATAGATTTTCCTCCAAATGTTTATTTGGCCAGTTTAATGTTCACATAAATGATGTTTATGCTTTCTACACTAATGTGTGTGAGTAGAGCCCACAAGGTGGTAAATAATCTAAGTAAGTTCTCACTCAATATTAACCTTTTCAAAGAAGAGGTAGCCATCGAACATAACATTTCTTTGCACCATGTCTCATAGAACCTTATGTTGAAATATATATGAATGTCTTCACATTTGAAAGTAAGGATGCTATAGGCTGAACGTTTGTGTCATGTTCCAGTTCTAATGCCCAAGATGATGATGTTGTGGGGAAGAACTTTGTGAAACAGAACTACCAAGGGGGCAGAGTCTTCATGAATGCGACTGGTGTCTTTATAACAGATCCATAACTCTCAGATGTCTACTATGAAAACCCACACTGAGCAGACAGCTCTCTGTGAACCACAAAGCCAGTCTTTCATTGGAGTCTGAATTTGCTAATTCTCTGATCTAGGACTTCTCAGTCAGAACCACAAAAAATAAGTTTTGGTTGTTCTAGTATGCCCACATTAAAGATTCCATTAAAATGTATGGAAATTGACCTTTAGATTTTTGGAAATTGATAAAAGTTCTTGGACAATGATAGTATTTTAGTAGCAGGAGGTTGACTACCATTATTATTCTCTTTGCATTTAGAACAATGTTTTGGGGTTAAAGATAATAATAATAATAATAATAATAATAATAATAATAATTAATAATAATAGGACAGGCATTAGTATAGCAAACCCATGCTGTGTATGCTGATGCTTTGAATTGAAATGATTTGCAATCATAATCTAAACATGAACATTTAAAGTATTGATATGATTTGCTGGACACTTGCTAGATACTCCACATTTTATTATGGGATTTTGAGTGAAAAAGTAAGATGTGGAATTAGAATTGTATTGTTCTGCATGTTGAAAATACATTTAGATTTTGTTATTTAAAACATCTGTAAGTTGCATCTAAAGAGATTTTTGGATACTCCAAATGTTTTAAAAATGCATAACATGACCTATTCTTTATAACTCTATAATAGCACATTATCTTTGACAAAAGTACAAGCTCAGTATTTGTAAATTTAATATGCTGAGGTGCTAAGTACTTTCCAAAACAGGAAAGCATGTTTTCTAGATGAGTCAGCATGAGATCTGGTTTGAGAACTAATGTTTCATTCAGCTATTTTTATTTAACAAGTATTTATCAAGGGCTTTCTATCTGTCAAGCAATATTTTCAAAGCCATCAGTAGAGTGGTTATTAAGAGAAGGCTTGTGGATCTCAGTTATTCTTTCCCCTTCGTGCCCTGCTACAGTTCCCTATACCAGCAAATCCTGGCTATGGGAGATTTGAGTCTAATGGGTGATATAACTGGAAATGACTGAACCTGTGAATAAGTGAGTTTAAGGCACTATTAGGTGCTAAGAGAGCACATATGGGACTCATTATTTATTAATTTTCAAATGCACTAAATAATGACATGGTTTATTAAATATTTTGAGTTGGTAACTTTATCTGAAATTATTAAATTTGCTCATTACTATGATTATTTTTTTTAGATGTACGATAGCCATTTTATTTTTTATTTTATTTTTTTATCTATTCTTTTTTTGAAAAAATTGGATATTTTCTTTATTTACATTTCAAATGTTATCCCCTTCCGGGTTCCCCACCTCTTGCCTCAAAAACCCAGTCCCCCTCCCCCATCCCCCTGCTTCCATGAGGATGTTTCCCTACCCACCCACTCCCACCTCTCTGCCCTCTAATTCCCTTACACTGGGGCATCGAGACTTCACAGTACCAAGGGCCTCTCCTCCCACTGATACCTGACAAGGCCATCCTCTGCTACATATACGACTGGAGCCAAGGGTCCCTCCATGTGTACTCTTTGGTTAGTGGTTTAGTGCCTGGGAGCTCTGGAGAGTCTGGTTGGTTGATATTGTTGTTCATCGTACGGGATTGCAAACCCTTTCAGCTCCTTCAGTCCTTTCTCTAACTCCTCCATTGAGAACCCTGTGCTCAGTTCAATGGTTGGCTGCGAGCATCTGCCTCTGTATTTGATACTATGACTATTTTAATGAATCATAATTTTAAAATATTTTTTCAGTCTATACATGAGGAAAAATTATTTGTCTTTTACCCATCTTAGATTCATTGACTGAAGCCCTATGAGTTAGACTGCAATAAGACGTATTAAGCAACAGAAAACATACAGGTTTATTGAATGTACATTTTGTGTGACTGTGAGGCCCAGATTTGAAGAAATAGTGAAGGCTGAGTATTTGGTGGGATATGGGAAAGGTGGGAGGGCAGAGAGGGCAGAGATGGCTTGAGAGAAGGAATAAGCTGGAACTTTGTGCCAGGCCTGTTCTCCCAGAATCTCTTGGTACTTTTAGGTGTTCAGGGAGCATATGTTCCTTTCTTCTTCTCTACCTGCTTCAGGGAACCAAGAAGGTCACAGATCTTCCTGTGCCTAAGGGCTCTCCCAGGCCTTCATTTTAATTATGTAACACATCAAAGCATCAAGTTTTGACACGAAACACTGTGAATAGTTTGAACTCCTTCAGCTGTTTACCCCTTGTGTAGTTAAGGAGTTTTTACTATATTCTTAACATGGGGACAACAGCAATGATGAAAACAAATATGGCGTTTGGCCCATGAAAATCACAGCACAGTGAAATCCTTTTCCCTGAATTAGTTTCAAAACATCTTATAGACACTTAGAAAATATCTTCTGGGATTTCAACAAAATACATGATATAAATTATATCAGAAAGACAATTTGTGTCTGTGTCTAAAAAGCAATTTTCTGAATATATTGTTTCATTCATCAATTCCAAGAATGCATATGAGCACAAGCACATGGGTGCATGAGAGAGAGAGAGAGAGAGAGAGAGAGAGAGAGAGAGAGAGAGAGAGAGAGAGAGAGATTGATTTGTTATGAGATTCTATTCTATAACAGAATTACTAGCTGTGTGCAGGGAATTTTAAATGAGATTTTCTATGTGCATTTACAGCAATAAGTATATATAGCAATATTGAGATTTTATTTTATTCTCAGCTCTATATCTTCATTTTAATAATTTCTATTAAATGTCCCTGGTTTTACATCTATATCCTTTTAAAATATTTGGTAATAATTTGATGCCAGTGTTAGAATTATGGAAAGGTAATTTTTATGAATTGTATTAATCTGAACCTTCAAAGCATTATAATTGCACATATTGTATGGGATGTTTTACAATTTTTCATACATACATGTGGTACATAATGTTCAAGTCAGAATAATTTGAATTACCATCTCATCAACTATTTCTTTATACTGAAAAACATTAGACTCATCTCTTTTAGCATAATTTTCTTTCTTCCTTCCTTTATTTTTTTTCTTTCTTTCTTTCTTTCATCCATCTGCTATTAAAAGACAGTCTCATTTAGCCCAAGCTAATCTGAACTCACCATGAAGCTAAGACTAACTCCTGATCCCCTTGCCTCAACCTCCCAAGCTCTGGGATTATAGTCATGTGCCACTATGACTGGCTGTAAATCATTTTGGAGGCCATTTAGACATTAATTTTCATCAGTTAAAAATGCAGAGATCAGTAGAGCATCTGAGCTTTTAAGAGATCCAACCTCAGTCTCTAGTGCATCCTTCCAGGACTATAGACCTCATTTTGAGAAGAAAAGAACAAAGAGGTTTTTGTTTTGTTTTGTTGTTAAACCATCAGCCATCCTCCAAGTCATCAATGGAGTATAGTAATTAAACAATGTTTGTCTAAATAAGTTTGTAGTGTCTCCCAAGAGAGATGATCTTTTTATAGGTATTAAAATCTTGAAAAAGACTTCTCTTCAGTGAATGTTAGGATAAAAAAATAGAGGAATTTGCTACTTTAATTTACCTGATTAGTACAAAGGGATTCCAACTGTTATGTTAACCTGTTCACTTAAAAGATGAGAGCAGTACACAAAAGACTTCCAAGCCACAGCCTTTCCTCTTAATTGTGAGTGAACAAGGCAAATTCCCATCTTCTTGTTAGAGTTAGTTTTGATAAAATGGTCATTAGTGTTATTTGCACAATTCTTCTGGTGATTTTCTTTGTGGGAAGGTAATTATTGCATGATGGTTCTTGAAACCCAGCAATGGGGAGAGGCAGGAGCCTGCATCTTCCCTTTAAAGTGTTATATTTCCTTAGAGTTGCATGTCACCATGGCTGTGGGTGAGACTTGGGCAACTCTAGATCAGTTGCATTGTTTATGAAATATTGATAAAGATGAATATGGGACTATTGTGATGAAGTTTTCTTCCCTTAAGTATGTAAATAACTTATTCCTTGGGTACAGATCATGAATGCCTAGGTCCAGGGTAAATGTTCAACACAACTTAGGAATTATCCCACTTAGAGACACTGTGTTCTGTGTCTACTATGAAATGGCTCCTTCACTAATATGGGAAATTTTAATGTGTTTATCATTTTAATACTCCAAAGTTTCCTTATAGCACATTATTTTTTCTATGTCTCACTGGTCATCCTGTTCCTCTCATTGCTTCCATTCATCCGGCTGACACCAAGGTCCTCTGGCTTTGAAACATTTAGACTCCTGTGATTGTAATATCTTTGTTCATAAAAATAACTTAAAATCAAGGAGAGAAAAAAATCCTAGTAAGGTTAATCTTGAGTATACAAGACACAAAGAAAGACAAAAACCTCAATTCACATAATGGATATAATCTATGCTACCAGCAAGAAGAGTGAGGCAAGCCAGCATTCCTTGGCTAGTAAAGCAAACCTGATAACGACTTACTCTACAACTAGGTCTTAAAATATTTTTTGTTAAGTCTTTGGAAATTCCTACACACAGAGAATTTACTTCAATCATGTCCACCCCCACTCTCCAACTCAAATTCTTCCCAGAATCCCTCCCACGACTCCTTCCCAACCTTATATCCTCAGTGCACTTAGTGCTATCAGTGCATACATGCATGTAGGACCATCTCTCTCATCCAGTAATCATAAACTGTCCGTAGCCCCTCAAGCACAGGTAGGGCTTAGTGAGTCTTTTCCATTCACACTGGAATTTTATCAACTTGATCTATAGTTCTTGCACAGTTGCAAAGGTTAGAAAGAATCAAAATGATAGCATGGTTTAGAATGCTTCTCAACTTTCCAGAATTTAAAGTCTCTTTCTTAGTGCTGTCTTTAAAAATAGCAAGATTTACAAGTGGAAAGAAGACTCAGTTGGATAAAAGAGTTTGCTGTGAAGCCTGCAGATCTGGATTTTATCCATATGAGAAAGGAGAAAAACAATTTCTTCATGTTGTACTCTCAGCAGTCAAGAATATTGTGGCACCTTACTCTATACATGTATAAAATAAATGTAATAAAAATAATTTAAACCAAAAATAGGTAGTAGAGAGGATTATATAAAATTCACTGCTGACTATATTCTGTTACTTTAAAAGTAATACATTAAGTATTTAAGAAATACAAAATATTGTATTCATGATTACACATGAATGTGTTTTCTAATGTTAGAGACCATAGACATTTAGCTAATTTTAATCATTTTAGGAATTCATAGCCAAGCCCTGAAAATGAATCACACTGGAATAACTGGGATTTAATGGGACAAAATGAGGTGACTGTGACCATGTTTCTTCATCCTAATAATGGGACAATTAGTCATGAAATTTATGTAAGATGCCTTCAGCATGCACTGAAGGCTATTTTAATAAAAAAAGGATTTTTATGTTATTGATGGGGAAGAGGTGCTTAGTGTCAATTTTTAAGAGGATTAAGAAGAGTTCAGTGCTGAAAATTGGATTTCATTTTAATAAAAGAGTGGATTAAAGTAGCACTGCTGGAAATATAAAACCACGTGGATTGACAGCAAAGTTGAGGGGCAATCAGGCAGTGCTCTTTACACAGACTGTCAGGACAGCTTATAGACTCCATACTAATGAGGGGTCTTGAAGAAACATGCTCAATGATTTGTTTTCTTCATAAAATAGTTAAAACAGAAATTTCAATTACTGGCAAATTTCCAATGGAATGAAAGACAAGTGCATCAATGGTTAATATTAAAGCAACATGGTTTATAAAAAGCATTTTAAATTGTGTTACTATTCTCTGTCATTCATGACTAAGGAATTTCTAGAGAAAACGTAAAAATCGGAAGTTGATAAGTGTAGCCTATTAGTAAGGTTTTGAAGAGTACACACGGGCCTAAATTTGATTCTAAGCACTACGGTAAATGGATAACTAACTAACTCACCAAGAGAATAAATAAGCAATCAAATAAATATTGGGAGTTACAATATATGATTTCAAAAGATAAATACATAATGTTCAGGAGAATAGTTGTTTCTCACGAGTTTTTCTCCTAACTGCTAAAACTTTCTTTATTAATGTCCCTCAGAGGAATTCTTTCTAAAATCCCTGAACATCAGAACTATAGAACTATGTTCTATAACACACTTATAAATGGTAACATTTATGAGCATCAGGTAAAAGACTTCACTTTATGAAATATACTTAT
Organism: Uromys caudimaculatus; assembly: GCA_028551405.1. Taxonomy (NCBI): domain Eukaryota; kingdom Metazoa; phylum Chordata; class Mammalia; order Rodentia; family Muridae; genus Uromys; species Uromys caudimaculatus. Next base: position 98,336,967 of record CM052709.1, on the reverse strand, counting down.
TTAATGCCTAACATTTATGAGCATCAGGTAAAAGACTTCACTTTATGAAATATACTTATTTAATGCCATATAAATTAGTAAATGGAATTATATATACACATATATATATATAATTTGACAGTATATAAATCTCTCCTTATATGTATATACATTTCATTCTACAGGAAATTCATTTTACAATTATTTGGAAAGAAAACTATCTAGTGAAAAATATTAATAGCAAAAAATAAAAGAAAAATATAAATTTTAGATATATAATAAAGTTACATATCTTTGATATCTCTCATTTAATTGCTCATTGTGGACTCTTTGTAAAGAGGCAGAAATAGTAAGTAGAGTATATATATATTTGTGTGTGTGTGTGTGTGTGTGTGTGTGTGTGTGTGTATGTGTTTATGTACCATTCTCAAAAATTGCCAGCCTAAGGAGGAGTTTGTAGATAGTCCCAATAGATAAACCAGTTGTTTAGAAGCATAGTAGATACCTGGACTGAAATAAAAGAAGTCTTGTTGACAGCCTGTGGCTAACACTAGCTCTGGGATGTTAGTGTCAGAGCTAAATTGAATTGGAGAACACCATTTGGTGCCTAGAGAATTAGAGGAAAAGATTTATACACATAGTAGAGACAGAACATGTTCACATTGCTGGATTCAGGGTACAGTTTCCTGGGGAGGTGGAGATAGGAAAACTAGGGGAGGAAACATCCACTGAATACCTGGATAGATAACCAGGTATCTTTTGAACTCCAGGGTCCCAAGGAGACTGGTTGCAAACATTCATGAAGTACAGATTATCCTCAAATGGGAAAAAGTGACAACAGTCCCTGCTGTCCTCACTTCAATCATAGTTAGTACCATCCATGTCAAGCTCATTCGTGCATGCTACTAGTTTAGGTTTAAATTTGCTTTATCTATAAAAATTCTTATTTAGCAACTACTGTGTGTGAATTGAAAGTTCATTTTATGTAAAAGCTTTTGAAACTTCTGAATCCAACGCTAGAATTTTGGAAATTGAAGTGTTAGAAAGTTCTAGCCTGCCTTCAATCAGGTGGTAGATATTGTGAGATTCCATAATTTTCTATGTAGATAATCTATTTTATAATGAAGAATTGAGACAATAAGCCACATGGTGTCATAGATCATTAAAAATACTCTGTTCCTTTCCTCAATAATTTCTACTAGGCTACATATAACAAGATGAATGACTTCAAGTGTTTATTCCCATTAATAACTCTGACTTACCAAATGATCTTGTGTTTCACACTTTGTTGTTCTTCTGGTTTTCTTAATATTAATGTTAGGTGAATTCATTATAAAATTTCTAACACTTATGGACATTTGTTAGATACCAGGAATTATATTTCCAAGTCATTAGATATTTAATTCAGTGCATGTAAGACATTTTTCAGTTTTCTTTGCATTGGAAAGATTAATGTAAGGAGAAAGTCAGCCATGCTGAACATCGCACAGTGCTGACCAGTGAGTCTGCAGTTCAAACCAAAGTCAACTTTCTCTGCCAAGTTAAATGTGTTGCTAGGGAAACAAACAAACAAAAACCTCTTTTGATGATTCTTCATAACTTGCACATACTTGTGCCTATTTTCCACTTCAGCATGCTTATATTAATCTTAGAGGCACATGGTTTTATCTCTCTGTCAATAAATGTCTTTCGGTAAATCCACTGTGGCTTTTGTTAATATTTGAACTTCTTGAGTATATACATACATACAAATGAGCAAAGAGGTTGTGTTCTATCTTTATCAACTTATTGTCGCAGCTATACAACCTTTACAGAACTAATTGTAATATAAACTATCATTTTAGAAGATACTCTTCTCTAGAAGAATTCACTGTGGCATATGAATTTTGACCTCCTCCAAAATTGGAGGGAATTTATTTACAGGCTAATTTTGAGAAAAGTAATGGTATGTGGAGAGCTATTCAGTTTTTCTTTCCAATATTACTACTTCCGGTATATATCAATTACGGAAGGTTACTAAAAGAAAATTTCAGGTTACTAAAATTTGTTTTACAAATAATACAAATTATTAATTGAACTAGAAAACATATTAAATTATATCTAGTACATTTTTTATTCTTATCTTTATGCAACTCATTTTTATCTAATCACTCTTTATAAGAAAGGCTGCTATGTAGTAAATACAAAGCCAGGAAGGACACAGTTTTATATAGAATTTTTCACTATTTTGTGAATCTCAGTTTGTCATATTTTTACATGTTTTACAAAGATGTTATAAATAAGTAACCTTTGGGAGCTAAAGCATGACTGTTATTTTTTTCCTTATAAATTAGTAGCATGGTTAGTGTTAAATGTCACTTTGATAAGATCTTAAAACACCTGAAACATGGCCTCTAAGTATGTCTGTGAATGATTATCTTGATTATGTGATTGAGGTGAGAAGATTCATCCAATATTGGTGATACATTTCCCTAGGTGGAAGATGCTTGACTATGTAAGAGTGATCTGTTGTGGTTTTTCAGTCAACTTAACATAAGCTATCTGGGAAGAAGGTATCTCAGTTAAGAAAATGCCTCCATCAGTTTAGCCTTTAGACAATTCTGTGGGACGTTTTATTGATTAATGATCAATGTGGTAGGGATCATCTAATGTACAGTGCCAGCTCTGGGCAGTTGGCCCAGGGTTGAGTAAGAAAGGTAGCCAAATGTGAGCCTGAGGAGCAACCTATTAAGTAGTATTCTCCATGATTTCTGCTTCAGTTCCTGACTCAAGGTTTCTGCCTTGAGTTCCTGCCTGCCTTCCCTTCTGATGGAATTTACATTGTAAGATGAGATAAACCCTTTCCTCCCCAAGTTGCTTTCAGGCAGCATTTTATCAGAATGGGGAAAAAGCAAACTAGGGCAAGTCGGAAAAGGGCTGAGCACTGTCAATTCATTGCTCTCTCTGTAACCAGTTCCCGCTGCCTTCATTCCTCCCTCCATATGATGGATTGTAACCTTGAATCATGAGTCAAATAAATCCTTTCTCTCTTAAGATGCTTTTGTTGGGGTATTTTGTCATATCTACTGGAAGAAAAACTAAGAAAAATATGTTCCAAATTTAATGCAAATCTTAAAATTGAACCATGCTGTTCTTTTGCAGTGAAAAACTAATAAATAAGCCATTGGTGCTATTAAGTCATGTTAACCTATGTCTGCTAGTGTACTTCACATGACATGATTTATAAAATCTGAGTAAGCCCAATTAGTTCTTTCTTGAATGGCTGCTTGGGAGGTAGAAATTTACTACCGACCTCCACATTCAAGTCAGAAAACCACCAGCAGTGACTGTGTCTAATTGCCTGGAAAGTGAGTAAAAGCTGTGCCACAAAAGATAATTCTTTGAATTTAAGATTGATGTGACAGGCCCCATGCTACAAATAAAACGAAATATTTCATTGAGAAGATAAGAGTCTTTGGAGACTAAACAATGGAGACTCTCAGATCAGGTCATGCTGATGTACACTGTTCAGGGAGGAGTGAGCAATAACCGAAAGCCACAGCCCAACTTAGCATAACATCCAGTCTGTGACCAACTTAATGAGCCTAAACATCTGTATTCATTCTATTTGTCTTGGGCTCCTTACCTGTTAAATTTGTTTTTCTGTCTACATTTTTATTAAGCAGGTCTAGCCATTGAGTGATGGCTAAGTTAATTTAATTTTAATTATAGTTACTAATATTCTTTATTGTTAGTAATCAAATTTATATATTTTAATGTCCTAATTTTTTTTATTCTGCTACCAGTTTTCTCCAATTTAAAGCATTCTTTCCCACACTTAAAACTCAGTAATGCATGTGATAAAAGAGGAACCCTAACACACTCTTGGTGAAAAGTGCAAAAGTGTAAAGCCATTATCAAAGAACTTTTTCATGCTGTATATTCAGATTACGGTTTTCCCTCCTCCAACCCCTCTGAGCCATCACCACATCCCCCATCCAGATAGACATCCTTTCTGTCTCTCATTAGAAAGCAAACAGGCATCTAAATATAATAATAATAATAATAATAATAATAATAATAATAATAATAATAATAATAATATAAGGAAAAAACAAACGAACCTAATGAGACAAATCAAAATAAAACAAAATGGAAACAACCAGAAGATAAATAGCTTAAGGAAAAGCATGAGAAACATATATAGATACAGAGATATATACATCAATAGACATAGAAATCCCATAAAAACACAAAACCAGAAGCCATAATATATATGCAAAGAACCCATAAGGTTGAAAATATGCCCTGGAAAAAATACTATGAGACAAATAACCTTTGAAGATGCCATTGAGTTTGTTTTGTGTTGACTATCTATTGCTGTACATGGGGTTTGCCTTTAAGAGTGTTGCATCCCCAGTGAGACTCCATTGGAAAAAATAATTTTTTTTAATGAATTATCACTAGGGGATAGCTTCAGAGTTAGAGATGTGGACATGTGTCCACTTCCCCTCTCAGCAGTGGGACCCCATCTGATGCAGACTCGAGCAGGCCCTGTACATGCTGCCACTGTCATTAAGAGTTCATCTGTGAGTGGGTTTCACTGTGGTAGAGGGCCTTGTTTCCTAGGTGTTCTTCACCACCATTGGGTCTCACAATGCTTTCCCTTCCACAGAATTCTCTGAGCCCTGAGAGGAAGGATTTGGTGGAGACATCTCATTTAGTATTGAGTGCTCCGAGGTCATAATCTGCACATTGTTTAGTTGTGAGTCTCTGTATTTGTTTCCATGATTTCAGGAGGAAGCTTCTCTGATGATGCCTGAGCATGGCACTGATCTATGAGTATAGTAGCAGAATGTTGTTAGGAGTCATTTTATGGCTATATTCCTCTAGCATAACAGTAGTATTTGGTTTTACATTATGTTGTTGGCCTATCTGATCTCGGGTTCTTGAGGATGGATTCTATCTCTTGTGGTGGGTCTTACTTAAGTCAAACAGATACTGGTTGATTATTCCTACAAGATTTGCAGCACTATTGTACTAGCACAACTTGCAGGAAGGTCATCATTGTATATTGAAGAGTTTTTAGTTGGGTTGGTGTTTACCTTTCCACTTCAGTAGCATACAGAGTGCCTTCCAGTATCATGAACACTAGACCATAGGGGTAAAGACACTAGCTTAATTTTTCCATATTCAATGAGTTGTGTGGGCATTGTCTTCAGCAGTAGAAACTTACCAAGGATGTTGGTAGCAGTCCGGGTTGTTTGGGAATTCCCATGTGTCTGTTTGACCAACAACTTGATTAGATATAACCTATTACTGACATCCAAAGCTTCATTTGGTGATGAGAGACATCCATCTAGTTGGACTCCTTCTCCTCTAATATTTGGTGAGTTCATTTGAATTGCCTACACATATGTATATATTTTAGGAAACTTCTAATATTTGTATACAACCACTCAATGGCCTTTAGTTTTAGCTATTCCCCCGTATTGCCCCCCTTACCCATTTATTCTCTCCCCTTCCCACTTAATCCTTCCGTTCCTCCAATCTTCCCAGTCCATAACTATAAAACAAGCTAAAAGTGGAACTGCCCAATGACCTGATCTTCTTTTGGGTACTTGTCTAAAAAAAAAAAATAATAAGTCCTACCACAGGACACTTGAATTAATCACAAGATCAAGTACATGGTATAGCCTTGATATTCACTAAGAGATAAAGAAGATGTGCTACATATGTATAATGTGTTTTTATTCAACAGTAAAAGGAACATACAATCATGACATTTACAGGAAAATGGATGGAACCCCTTATTTTGGATTTTCAATTTTATTTTTACATGTGCATGTGTTCATGTGCATGCATACATGTGCATGTGTGTGTGCATGTGCATGTGCATGTGTGTGTGTGAAATCAAACTGTACAGGGACTATGACAGAAGATTAAGATTTCTTAAGGGTAGAAGAGGGAAATAGAATATGTATTATGAAGTCAGAAGGAGAATATTGAAGGCAAAAAGACCAGAAAAGAAATCAAAGGGATAATGAGGATATATGTTGTGTGTGTGTATTCCTAAATACATAAATACAACCAGAGTATGTATAATGTTACTTTTATGTATGTTTTCAAGACTGATTGTTTTTGAATAAGCACTTGATGTACACTTCCCTGGGGAAGATTATTTTTCTTCTCTCCCATTCCTCAGTTGCCTGTAGTTCTCTGTCTTGGGTTGAGGCCTTGTGAGCTTTTCCCCTTGATGTTAGCGTGTTTATTGGTGTTGTCCTTCTCTAGGTTATGTGTAGATAGCTGTGTTGGTGATACTTCATTGGTATACTTTCTGATATTTCCAGGAAATACAGTTTTACAGAAAACTCCTTGTTCCTTTGTCTTTCACAATCTTTCCATCTCTTCTTCCACAATGATCTGAACTTAGGTGCAATTGCATTACTGATGTAAACCAGCATAATCCCTAGCGACATTTTAAATATTTATCTTCATACCCACAAATGAGTATAGTTCTCACCAATTATCATGGAGATACCTCTTTGCAACAGAGACAATTAAGGAAAACCACAAATTATAAGCTATTAGAGTTGCGAAACACAGTTGCAACTGACTCATTTACAACTTACTCATTACTTTTCATGCTAAATTAAACATTTTTAATAGACTTTTCTAGAGGATGTATTTCAGGTTATGCATATTGCTTTTTTGTTTTAGAATAAAATACTCTTATTTTTAACAGCATACTTACACTGAACAAATTCAGTGGTATGATTAGTATCAATCATGTTACTGCAACTGTGTAGCCAAAGAAAATGTATACATAAATTAAGCAATAAAAATAACAACTATATGTATTCAATAGTTTTACCTGTACATATTTGTTAGTTTCAATGAAGAAGATGTAAAGATAGATTTATAAAGGATAATTGTTTTCTTAACACAGTATTACTGTTCACAATCTTTTACAATCAATGTCTAGTTGATTTCTACTCTAATCTAAAATTTTCTAAAGCTAAATATTTCAATCAAAAGAAGCAAGAGTATTTGCAATGTAGTATTTGGTGTGAGAAATGGTTGCTTCAAACAGAGGTGACGATTACTGCTGTGGCTCTCTCTTAGTTTCATTTCTTGTTCCTGTGATAAATTACCTCAATAAAAGCAGCTTAGAGAGAAAGGGTCTAATTAGGTCAAAAGTTAAGGTTATAGTCTACCATGGCAGGGAAGTCAAGGGAGTAGTAACATGAAGCAGCTGGTGATGTTACATTTATAGTCAAAAGAGAGCATGCCTACTCATGCTCAGCTCTTGTCATCATTCTTATTCAGTCTAAGATCCCTGCATAGAGAATGATGTCACTTAAAGTCAGAAGTTCTTTCTGTCTCAGTTAATATTATCAAGATAATCTCCCATAGACAAACCCAGAGGTCTACCTTCCAAGTTATTATCACTCTGTCAAGTTGACAGTTAACACTAACCATTGACAGTGTGAATAGAAATGTCTGTGCTTCTAGAAGAATTTGGGGAGTCAAATAGATCTTAATACATGTGTGTAATGGAGAGATGAGCCTGCTAAGGTTAAGCAAAGGGTAGCCTCAAGTGGAAAAAATTATTAAACTTATCAAAAGTTTAAAGCATATGGGGCATGGTGGTATGCTCACAATACTAGCAGTCAGGATGTTGAAGCAGAAAGATTACTAGCTTGCAGTCAGTCAAGGATTCATAGGGACACCCTATCTAAAACTTTAAAGCAAAGCCTAATATCCTTTCTGTAGTTTTGATGAAGAACTCATAACAAGGGAGATGGATTAGGCACAAACAAGTCTTTAACGATGCTAATTAGTCTACAAGATAAATTACTTGACTTGGACAAGGGAAATTGCAGAGCCAACATAGAATGTGAGAGATGACTAAGTGCTAATTAGACAGTAAGACTGATTGGATCAATTTATTACTTACATGAGGAAGGACATGGGAAAATATAGATTTAGTTCATTGTAGTTTCTAGGTTGCACAATGATACGAGATATCATCAAACTGGTTTGTAATGTATAACAACACTGGCATATTGTTATATGTATTATTCTTATGATAAAATTAAAGTAATATTAAGAAGCATTAATACTAATGAAAAATTAATGTTTATAAAAGATCACATAGATAGCAAATAGTAGGTGAATTGTATTCTTTAGGATGAGACTATAAGCTTACTAGGAAGAGTGTTATTTAATTTATTGGATTGTGCTAGTTCTTGATAAATTTCCAGCAGTCTAGAACTACAGACAGGACTAGCATTCTGTATATGGGTAGAATATAAAACATGAGGATCTGTTATGGTACAAGAAGGCCTATTTCTTATGCTTAAGTAAATTACAGTGTAGTGGGAAGCCCAAGATACACATGGCTATCACACAAGAATGTGAAAAGCCCAAGGTCAGGGTCTATGCCTTATTTATTGTTGTAACTGGACACATAACAGAGAAGTTCAGTATCTGCTCCATGTGCCAAGGCTAAGAGGGAGGGAAGAAAATGTGAAGAATCAATGTACTTGTCCTTGCATCTTTCATACACAACAATCAATTCTCTGACTTATATACCTTTGAGAGGAGACATACTTTTAGGAAAGTGATTCAGTTTTCGTGGAGAATCTGTCAGATGGTGGGCCTTATAAGTAATTTCTAGTGACTCTTCTTACAGGTATTATTGCCTGTTTCATGACAGACTTGAAGGTTTCAGTAAGCCTACAGTAAATTCCAGTTTTAATAACAAGGCCTGAACCACTCAAGTTTTTCTAGGCACTGCATTCCAGCAGGTCTTTGGGAATTCCTCTCCCCTCTTGTTGCAACTATCACAAAAAGTATCAAATCACAAAATTATCAAATTTACATGTGTAATTACAGAGAGAGAGAGAGAGAGAGAGAGAGAGAGAGAGAAGAGGAGAGACAGAGTGATACAGACAGACAGACAGACCAACAGACAGACAGACTGACAGACATAGAGAGAAACACAGAAAGGGAGACAGACAGACAGAGACAGACAGACAGACCAACAGACAGACAGACTGACAGACATAGAGAGAAACACAGAAAGAGAGACAGACAGACAGAGACAGACAGACAGACCAACAGACAGACAGACTGACAGACAGAGAGAGAAACACAGAAAGAGAGACAGAGACAGAGAGATATCCATTTAGGTGTAAAACAATGCTCAATTCAATTGAAAGATTTAAAAGAGAAAAAATATATAAGGGCTATCAGCAGCTTTATTTGAATAATCTTCCATATAAAGTAGAAGCTATGGACAGTAATAATAAAAAGTGTTTTAAAAAGCTGGTTGATATCTCTTGAGTGATGAAATCCAACCACAAGTGTGTGAGCCAAGTAGACACAAATGCAGGGTCATAAAAGTATTTTGCATGCTTGTGCTAATATACTTTTCACTTTCTTTAGAAAAGAAGAATTTTTTGTTCATTTTATGTGCCATTTCTGTTCCTTACAAAGTATCATGTGCTTTTTGGTAAAAAAAATAAATTAAAATTACCTATGTTCTTTGTACTGCATGGTCACAGGTTTACTACTTCCAAAACACAGAGTGGAGATTAGTGAAAAATTGCATTATGACATATTTCTAAAGACATGGAACAGATATATGATACAAAACTACTCATTTATAAATGGCCTATATGCATATATTGAAAAATTAATTCTAATACAAAGCAGTACCTTTGTTTCAATAGGCATGGCCTTGGGCTAAGTATTTTTGTAGACTGCTTCAGTTGTATTTAGCATAATAGCCTCTAATTAGAAATCGCCACCATTTAATGGACTAATGATAAGTGTAGAAAATGACTAGATTTTGAAATAATTGAAACTAATGGACTGACAGTGGGAAATGATTCCCACTTTCCCCCAATCTACTTCCCCCTTCCTTCATCACTATAAAACCTTCATTCAGGATGTAGAGGATACATTTACAGTGAGAGAAACATAATTTTATATTTCTTAAGCTTTGGAATTTTACCAGTTATAACTCTGAAGTATATTATGATAGATAGATAGATATAGGATGCAAGACCATATACTTGTTCTTGACTGAGACTGATGTGCATGTGTGTGTGTGTGTGTGTGTGTGTGTGTGTGTGTGTGTGTGTGTGTGTGTGTGGTGTGTTCTCACAAACACCCAGTTTGGAGAGTAACTGCATTAGGTCATACATCCATGTTTCTGTTCATCACAGGGTGGGTGAAAAATATTTCTTTAATGTGTCATTGTTTGAAAGTAGTTGACCATAGGACCATTCAGTGTAATCAAACATTCTCATCTGTTCATTCTTCATTTTCTTTACTGACAGTCCTGGTTAAAAGCTAGTCCTGTCTTTATGTGGAAAGAAAGAACAGCTCAGGGAGAGGTGGAATGGAGCTAGATTCTGAAGAATATTTTCAATGCCAATAGTTAAAAATAGATAGTAGATGTGGTATGGAAGGCTGGTGCACAGAGACCATGTCTATGAGCTTTAGAAAGAAGAAATGTATCAACAAAGTTACAGACAGAAAAGATTTTCAGGTATGGAAAAGATCTGCAAGGTATTGATAATGGAAGCTATTTCATTTTAAAACGCCAGTCTCTAGGATGTTACTGTGGCTTGGATATTAGTCCCAAAAGGTCCAGAATTGAGGGATTTGTCTATAAAGTGACACTATTGGGAGGTTGGAGAACCTTTAGACATAGAGAGCCTCATGGGAAGTCCTTTGTTTATTGGGAATAAACCTGGAAAAAGAGTGGAACTTAGATCTTTCCATCTGCTTGTATTTCTCTGACTCTTTTTGGTGTTTTTTGTCTTCCTCTCCCTCTCCTTCTCCCTCTCCCTCTCCCTCTCCCTCTCCCTCTCCCTCTCCCTCTCCCTCTCCCTCTCCCTCTCCCTCTCCCTCTCCCTCTCCCTCTCCGTGTGTGTGTGTGTATGTGTGTGTGTGTGTGTGTGCGCGCGCACGCGCGCGCACGAGTGTGTGCATGTCTGTCTGCCTGTCTGTGTGTCTGTTTCTGTCTCTGTCACTGTTTCACACTCTTAGCTTTGGTTCATATGACGTAATTTTGCTCCTCTGAACATTCATATCATGATATGCCACCACTCACTGCTTCTACTAAGACCTTTGGCCTTTGGGCCAATAAAACTCTGAGTGTAACAAAGTTTCCTTTAAAATGGATTGTCTGGAGTGTTTTGTTAAATTCCTTATTATTGGTTAATCTAGTAATGGGTCTCAAAATGATTACACAAAATTATACCAACCTTTCTCCCATATTCTCACTAAAACATAAATATATTTTAAAATGTAATTAAAATATTAAACAATAGTTTTCTCTTTTATTAAAATAACCAAGATAAGAAATACCATGACCACAATGAAACTGAAGTTTTAGCTGTGAAGTTGCGTAATTGTGAAGATTAAACTAGACCATCCTCTGGAGAAACATTCCAGAAAATTATAATACTCTGACCATAAACAGCCCATCTTCACAGAGCTTTACTGGAATCATCACAGAATGGAGGAAATGAACTCTCCCTTTTCCCAGAAACCATCTTCCCTAAAATGTGCTCTGAGAAAATGTTACTGATAAAGTTACAGTGTCCACTTAAATGTAATCAGGAAAAAAACAACAAAAAATCTTATCAATGAGAGAAAACACTATACTCTGGGGAGCTGATATATTTTACAAGTGCTTAGTGAAGTGAAGAAGACAATGACTGAATGATTGGGAGAAGGAAAAGGGATGGTTGCAAAGGAAAAAGAAAACCAGAGTGGGGATAAGTATGTGTCCAATAGCCATAGAATACTTTTGAGGAAAGTTTTGTGCACTTGTGAAGAATTGCCTTCTCTGGTTTCTCAGGACTTTGCATGATTCTCACTCCTCAGTTCATCTTCCCATGCTGGGCAAAACCTGCACAAAAAACCCAATTGGATTTTGTGTGTACTCAGCAGAGGTCATAGAAAACCTTCTAGAATGGAGGTTATTCATCAACCACTATAATACATTCTTTCCTCAAGACTTTCTAATTTACATGCATATTCTGATTATTGTAAACATTTGCTGAGGTGTTTTAGTATTTCCTGACAAAAAGGGTGTCAGGTCCAAATAAACCTGTGACAAATGGCTAACTGTGGTGCCTATGTACTCTACTCTCTAAGTAAAGACAACCCAAAAGTCCTAATAAATGTGACATAACTGTTTTGAATAGCACAGAAGTTGCACTTGCCTATTTGTCCCAGAAGAGGTAGTGAAGACTATGGGCGATGTCTGATTCTCTCATCCATATCCTGTAAATTAAATATTGCAATGTAAGATTTACAATATTGTGATAGTAAGTTAATTCATCTTTTCACATGAAGACCACATAAGAGAACAAAATACATTTGCACTTGTATGTAGACGCAAATATATGACAAAAAAGAGAGAGATTCATAATACTTAATTCTAACTTGTGCAACTTGTTACCTGCTTTAACCATGCTTTCAGTGTGTCCTTTGCTCTGTACAAGCATCTAAAATGTGTTTATCTAAGATCGTAATTGTTTTAACATGTATTTATGAGGAAATGGCCAAAAAAGAGTCAACTCTGTGAGGGATAGAGTTGAAGAAAAATGTGTTTTTATAAGCTAATATTGCTTAGTAAATATCAATTATTTCCTCAAAATATTAGATGAGAGATTAATCATGAGAGAAACAAATATTTGTCTTCCTTTGCTTTTGGTTTCATGTTTTGGAATTAGGCATATTTATGGAGAAGTAGGCTTCAGGTTAAAATCATAAACATGGGGCTGGAGAAATATCTCAGCAGGTAGGAACACATGCTGCTCTTCCAGATAATCAGGGTTGGTTCTCAGTACCCACATGGGGGCTCACAACCACTTTTACTACAGTTCCAAGGTATCCAGTGCCCTTTTCCAGCTTTTATGGACACCAGTACTCATTTGGTTCACATACATGCATGTAGGCCAACACTCGCATATAATATAAAAATAAATCTTTTCTTTAAAAGAGATTATAAAACATGTTAAGTCTTGCTAAACCCATGCTCAGGAACAAAACTGAAATGTAAAATGATACATATCTGCTATGCTGGAAGAAAATAAAGATCACAGAATTGTTCTTAGATCTACAATTAATGTAAAAATCTTCAGTCTTTGTTTTCACATTGGTTGGTTTTGTATACCAGAACTCAAGTTTCTCAAAACAGCAAAATCATTTAGTTTGAGGGCCTTAAGATGGGTATAAGATGTTTATATATCTTTGACTTATTAAAACAAAAATAAGTTGTTTAAGTCCATGTTTCTGTAACTAAGTTTCCTGGGAACAACAAAATCTACGTTTCTCATTCATTCACGGTTTTTCTGTGTTTTTCTCTCTATCAGTCTCTCCCTTTCTCTCTCTCTCTACTCTTTCATAGTATCATGTTATACAGTCTAAGATGGCCTAGATCTTACTATGTAGTTAGGCTTGTCTCAAACTCAAAATCCTCCTGTCTCAGCCTCCCAAGTACTGAGGTTATAGGAAATCTAACAACTTTAAAGAACGCACATGGCCACCAATGACAATAGATCTGTGCACATGTTCTATAGCTTGTTGTAGAGAAGAAAGATGGCTATACTGACGAAAGAGAAGCATCAAAATTATTTTCAATGCACAGAAAATACCCAGGTTGTTTTTAAAAGTTCAAGTAAACTAAGACCTATGGTCCTTAGAAAATAAATGAATAATATACATTTCTGAAACAATGCATAAATTAATTTAACCAGTAATTTGGGGTCAAATAGAGCTGATATCACAACATACAAAAATCAGACATAGGTTGAGGATGTCGAATGAAGAAGGAGGTGATAGAGCACTAGCTGAGCATGCATAAAATCTCGGGTTAATATCTGAGCAGTACACACACACACACCACACACACACACACACACACACACACACACACACCACACACACATACACACACACACACACATACACCACACACATACACACACACACACACCACACACACACACACACACACATACACACACACACACACACAC
>CM052709.1:98292600-98322437 GCA_028551405.1 Uromys caudimaculatus | reverse complement strand
ACACACACACACACACACACACACACACACACACACACACACACACACCAGACATTAGCTCATTTGCGGTCAGCCACTTGAAAAGAAAATCTATAGTGCTTAAGAGCTAGATCTTTGAAGTAGATGACATAGCTGCCTGCTAACAGCCTTCCTGTGAATTGAAAATATTTATATTTATGCTATTTAACCACATGATTTTTCATAGCTTATTATTACATATTAACAATTTTATTTTTGCTAGCAGCACTGTATAACATCCATATATGGGATGACCACTACTTAAGTTATATTTAGGGAATTTAAATACCCATTAAGGATTAAATGAATGGTAATCATTATGTGAATGAAACTAGCACAATGTAAATTGATTTCTGACAATTCATGGGTCATTTTAAATAATTTCCCACAGCAAAAAGTATATAAATTAGTTAACTCTGGCAGTATTATCTCCTCAAGGAATATCAAATATCCAATGTCAATTCAAAAATTAAATTTAAATTTAAATCAGACTGTGGGCAACTTACAAATGATCCTGTTAATTATCAATGACCATGTAATCTACACCTAATCAATAAGGAACACTCTAATGGAAATCTTGTTAAGTACAGTGAAAGTTGACAATTGAATAAAAATACCATTTTATGTTTTTAATTTTTGAAAAGTCATAAAATTGTCAAAAGCTACTTTATTTGTAGTCTGTTTTGTCCACCGTGGAACTATTGTGCATTGAAGTTACATAGTCACAGACTTGAAATAAGAGAACATGGCTCTAACTTTACCATATAGTTGAAGAGCCTATAGCTATGCAGAGACTGAATTTGCTGTTGAAAATCCTGAATCCATTTTTTGACCTATATTTATTTTCCTGACTCTTTTGTCTCCTTATCTCATCCCTTTCATTGCTACTTACACTGTGCTGGGTGATTTGATAGATTGCCACAAAATATGTGACAGCCAGCATGGAATTAACAAGGGTTTTTTTCCTGGTCTTAAAAAGCTACATAAAACAAAAACAAAACAAAACACCTATAGGCTATAATGCCAATTGCTGTGTTATCAAATTAACTTCTAAATATTTATGTTGAT
The DNA here is from genome assembly GCA_028551405.1 of Uromys caudimaculatus. Classification (NCBI taxonomy): domain Eukaryota; kingdom Metazoa; phylum Chordata; class Mammalia; order Rodentia; family Muridae; genus Uromys; species Uromys caudimaculatus. The sequence continues at coordinate 98,321,351 of CM052709.1, read as the reverse complement.
AGCCATAAAATTGTGCTGCTTTAGCCTTTGCCAAATAATCTCCCTCTCTCTCTCTCTCTCTCTCTCTCTCTCTCTCTCTCTCTCTCTCTCTCTCTCTCTCTCTCTCTGCCGGTCTATCTCACATGCTAATATACATTTGCGAACTGGGACCTCTTCCCTTCTGAGGAACTCCTTGAATATTTCCTAGAACAACAAAAATAGTTCAGGTCACTTTGGTTGTTGACTGGCTTCTAAGAGGGAACCTAGCAAAGAGACTTAACACTGAGCTTTAAGACATCCTAGGGACCTAATGTATTGACTTAACACTTTGAGATTTAAGATGGCCCTGGGCTGAATATTGGTAAAAATAAAAATGAAAACAATCCCAATAGGGACTCAAAGTATAAACTTCCAAATGGTAGGCAAGCTGCAGGCTCTGCTTATTATTTGATATTTTTTCCTGGTTTCTCTGGGACCATTTTCCTGTAACTGAGATAGAAGTTCTTCCATCTCTCCCAATTCTGACCACTACCATAGCCCTTAAGACTCCTTTGTTTTTCGCTGGTCTGTGTTAACTTCTGTCTAAACAATATGTTGCCTAAAGATCCCCTGTTAAGTTTCCCTTTCACAATGAGAATTATAAATATATCCCATAATCTCAATGAACAGTAACATTCGAATTTTTTATTTATTTAACAATATCTTATGTATCATCGTGTGTATATATAGACTATCTGTCTATATGTGATTATGATTTGTTTGATTTTAAATAATGTAGTTGTACCAAATTTACTTACAAGTAAGTGCTCATGTAATCTAAAGTTGTTATGTTGGTCAATATTCATTTTGTTGAAAATGAAACTAAAATTTTAAGGAACAACATAATGGTAAAAGACAAAAGGTATAGCAAATAGAGATAGCTAATGGTACTAAATCTTACTTCAGGACAACTAACATGAGTTTCTAAATTAAAAAACTTAATGAGCTTTAAAGGATGTCTTAGGGTTTCTATTCCTGCACAAACACTATGACCAAGATGCAAGTTGGGGAGGAAAGGATTTATTCAGCTTACATTTCCATGCTGCTGTTCATCACCAAAGGAAGTCAGGACTGGAACTCAAGCAGGTCAGGAAGCAGGAGCTAATGCAGAGGCCATGGAGGGATGTAACTTACTGGCTTGCTTGCTTCTCTCCTGGCTTACTCAGCCTGCTTTCTTATAGAACCCAAGACTACCAGCCCACAGATGGTACCACTCACAAGGGGCCCTACCACCTTGATCACTAATTGAGAAAATGCCTTACAGTTGGATCTCATGGAGGCATTTTCACAACTGAAACTCCTTTCTCTGTGATAACACCAGCTTGTGTCAAGTTGACACACAAAACTAGCCAGTACAAAGGATAAGATACAGTTCTGATTAAGCTATTTTCTCCTTAATTCTCATCCTAATTCTGGTTCTACAACATGGTCACTATTACTTGAGGATATAAATTAACATTAAAAAATTATTACTTCTGTTCCAGGGTATGCCTTTTTGTATTGAACAGCAGCCCTTCTTTTAAAAAAGAATTACTTACATCTGTGCTTTTAAATATGTTTCTATTTAAGTGAATACATGTATTTATGGATATATGATTATTTGTATATATATACAAACATTTTAATTATTTTTTAATATATTTTGACCACTACTACCCTTTTAAAAATAAACAAATGAACAAATATACTTTTCAAGATCCTTGCTTCAGACAGGTCTACGAAAAATAGCAACAAGCCTCCTTTTATGGATAGGTTTTATTGATTGATATTTTTTTTTAATTTATTCACTTTATATTCCATTCACTGCCCCCCTTCTGGTCTCTCCTCCCATAATCCTTCCCATCATTACCCCTCCCCTACTTCTCTGAGTGGGTGGGCCCCCATCGGTATCCCGTCTGTCACTTCAAGTCTCTGTGGGGCTAGGAGTATCCTCTCTCACTGAGGCTCAAAGAACATAATTATGTATGAGCCTTTGTTTTCTTTCTATTCTGCCCCTCCCTATAGTCACTCTTTTTCTCCTTATCATTCTCAAATTTATGTTTTATCCTGTCTTTTAAACTTTTTACAGAAGGTCCTCTTAGATCAATTCACTGCCATCACTAGGTACACATTAGGACAATGGCTATCCTAGCTAGTTCCCTTACTAGTTGTCCTAATCTCCTCTTATCAGATTCATGCTCTAGCTCTCTGTTTAACGACCTATTTTCAAAGATTTCTCCTAGTACTCTTAATGGCAGTAGCACAATCCCCCTCAATGGATCAAGTCAAATTCCTCTCCTGCTGATGAAGTCAACCTCACTATTTCTCTTAGATCCTGAGGACAGACCTTAAAAGCTCAGCTCCATACCCACTCACCTGGAAGCAGCTGATGAGTGAAGTGTCCCTTTTCTACTTTATGCTTTCAGGGTCCAAAATGAAGGTGTAATGACTTAAAACAAAGAGCCTCATAGGTGCTGAGCAACTCCCAATTGAGTATACCAATAAGAACACCTGCCTGACAAGAAAACCAACATGGCAATGAGAACATCTTTCAGGCAGTTAAGAGCTAGGAGGCACCTGACAAAAAGGTCAACATGATAAAAACACCTCTGGTCCCCAAATTCTATTTTTCTGCCCTGTAAATTTCCAGGCCCCCACAGCTCAGTTCAGAGCATGTCCCACACAGACCTGGTATCTGGTATTGCTCATATGGCTCTTGGCCCAATCAATGATAAACCCAGAGACTGACATGGAGAAGGACATATACTTTCCATACAAGGAAGCAGTGTGTACTTAGGGACATCAGTGAAAACAACCACGTGGTACTGAAGGTTGTGTGGGCAGGAATTGAGACACTTGCACATACCAGCAAATGGGCTATACTCCCCAGTCCTGTATTCAAAGTGGCTGAAGTAAGTAAGCATCAAAAAGTGAAAGTCATCCAGGTGAGAGTGTCCTTGATAACGAGTTCAGTGGGATTTGGATTTGGTAATGTACTACTACTATACTAGACTACTTTTCTCTCTAAACAGAGACTTTTCTTATTTTTCCCATTAGAAAGTAGGTAGTTTATTTTCATCCATATCTCTGAATTTGGAGAATCATCAGAAGAATATAGATATTATAGATGATGGCATATCATCCTGAAACCTTAGCCTTCAAGATGAATCTATGATTGGATGAAATTTTTATGTGGAATGTTTTAAAATGTCTATTTATTGGAATGTTGTAGGGGAAGATACTGTTTGCTCAAAATGTCATGTGTGATGTAGACAATAATGTTCTTCTAGATATCCATATTCCTTTCACTGTCTACCCATGTGACTAGTGATAGTCAATGTGCTCTGTGATGATAATTTTAAAACTGAGTCTGTGCATGGTCTTCAGACTCTCCTGCATCAGTTTACAGAGCACACCTCCCACTCTAGTCTATGTACCTGCTGTAATAAGACAGCCACCTAGACTCTCTTTCTAAGGCAGTAGTTCTCAATCTGTGGGTCATGGTCCCTTTGAGGGTTGCATCAGATTTCCTGCATATCATATATTTACATTAAGATTCATAACAGCAGTAAAATTACAGTTACAAAGTGGCAACAAGATAATTTTATTGTTGAGGGTTACCATATGAGGAATTGAATTAAAGGGTCACAGCATTAGGAAGTTTCAAAACTACTATTCTGAAGTCTAGGAGATGTCGAGAGAGTCAAACAACCTCGCTGATCTGCACGGGCACAAACCTGAGTGAGCAGAAAGCGTTTATTATGTGAAGTGGTTAGGCTATGAATAGAGTGGCATTTTTAATAGGCTCTAGCTTGTTAAAATGAACCCAATGCCTTCAGTATTTTCTTTTCCTTTATACTGATGAAAAGACTTCATATAGCTCATCCCTTCCACTCTACCTGTCTCTTTGGTTCAGGGAGAAAAGAAATATAAAAATAATAGTGAAAGCTCCATCCAACTGTAAATGTGATATTTTAAAAGCCACAAACTGTGGATAGAAAGTTTGTTTTTCTCTTCCCACATAATGGAGCATCAGAGGTTAGATACACTCAGGAGAAGATTACTGTGGACGTCTTATGGGAATTTCATAATGGGCACTAGCCTCTGTGCATTCTTCACAATCAATGCAGAACAGCAGCTTGTGGGTTCCATGAGCAAAAGCACAGACATTTAATCACACAAATGCACACAAGTCCCAAAGAGAAATTAACTATTAATGATGTTGTGGTTAGGCTCAACTTTAATTAATAAATAATATACAGCAACATTATAATAAATATAAGGTAAAGTCTTAGCAGTAACCTCCACCTCAAAACTGAAATGATCATTTCTCAACATTAGTAACTCCTAACAATGCACTATTCCAGGAAGTCCATGTATGTTTTTACATAGCATCATTCACTGGTCAGAATGAGAAAATGACCTTATTAGTATTTATAAAGATCTCTTTAGCAGTATATGATAGTGTGTTGTGAAATAGGAAGAATTCAAACTGTGACCTGGGTGCCATCCAAAACAGCAATCATTAACACATAGATGACAAACTTCTTTCTGTTTTTGTCTAGACTGTGCCAAAGTCTTTTGAATCACTAAACTACTGTAAGCAAATTAACAACCATCTTAGAAAGTAATGCTCATCAGATTCCATTTTAATAGTCCATCTGCTGCTCCAGGCTAATCATGTGACATGTTACTTCTGGAAATCCATCAGCAGTTAGACCCAAGAGACAAAGAATATCATCATGGAATGCTGTTTTCCTTTGAGATGCATTATAATCTGCTAGCCTTAGGGTAAAAAGACACCAATAAGCACCAGGAAGAAATTAATTCGGGAAGTCAAAATTTGACAATTGTTTTTAAGAACCTCTAGTGACCCTTCATGCCTTTCCTTCCCACAACAGTGAGAGAGACACAAAACATGATTTCCAATTGATGTTTCAAGTTTCTTTGGCAGTAACATTTCTGAAAATCAAGAGACATTTGGAATGCTTCATGTCCAGTAAACTCAATGTGCTGCTTCCTGTCATATCCCTCTGTCCCTAACATAGCTAATTTCTGGCATTTGTAATGCTACAGATAAAACAGTTTCTAAATATAATTTTACTTTCATAATTTCTTGTTTTTCAAAAATCAGGAATTCATTTGAGTCACACAAAATATTTATGATTTGGACTGTGTGTGCCTTTCATGTGAGTCTGAAGATTAAACAATGAAGAAGAAACTACCTCAGTGCTGATACAATGAATGAAATGATTTAATTTTGCATTAAATGTCTATTTCCAGTTTCACTTCTAAATAATTATAAACATCACAAGGAATGTTGTGGATTTCTTAAAATGCTTAAAATTAACAACATGAAATAAGAGCTTCATAAGCTTCTGATTTTGCTTTATATTATCTACTGTGGAGTTGGCTTTGTTCCCTCCCATTAATGAACCAGGTGCAGTAGTAACACTGCCTCAGAGAAAAACAGATTAGAAAATTCTGTAAAATACATAGAGCTATTATTAAATATATCGTCTATGATATGTTACATAGTCTATTATCTATGTTTTATATTAACTAATATATATTACATTTTATTCATAATATAATATGTGGTTAAATTTTTATTAGTTAAAATCAGAAAGTATTGATAAGAATGCATTAAAATTAGAAGCATGGTACACTGTTTTAGAAATTTAAGATGGTGAATACACCATGGAAAATAGTATAAAAGCCTTTTTAAATTAAAAATAACATGATTTTTAATCCAGGGTCCAGAAAAATTACACTATGGAGATGGGAAGGGGATCTGAAAATCCATCTTTACCTGATCAATTATTGGCAATTAGGACCTGCAGGGAGAGGGTAAGCCATTTTTTTTTAAGTATAGCCCATAGTAGATTAACCATGCTTTGGTGGGAAGCAACATATTTAAGAATATTTGAATAATACAAACTGCACTTGATGTGTTAGGGAATAAAGAAGACACAAAGTTGGTAGGAAAGAAGATGGAAGATAAGAGAGGAGATGAGAGAGGGGAATGTATATGAGAAAAGCACAGTATGAAATTCTCAAAGAAACTAATTATCAAAAATAAGCAAGAAATAATGAGAATATATAGCATTCAAGACCAGATTTCCATACCAAATCACATTCATATCCACTTTCATAAAATACATAGCATTTACTGTGAACATTGGACTTAATTTTAGCAAGTTATTGCTATAGTTTGTGGAGAATGGGATGCGGGTGATATATTCTTTCATTTGGGTGTAGAATCATGCATCTGTAGCCATGGCACTCAGGAGGGTGATGTAGGAAGATAGACCAGGAGAGACAACCCTCTCTCTCATCTCTGATGAGAGATAGATTCTTACCTACTACTTTCTCATACAGTATCATAGATATTATAAAATATTCTTCTCTATTCATATAAATTCTACTTTAATAATAAAAATTCTATTCTATCCTGATATTTAGAGTCCAATTATCCAGTAATGTTAAAAAGTTTTTCATTTTAGAATTTCACTAGGTTCTCAAATACTTAAGTAGTCATTGTTTGTCTTCTTCTTTCCTTTCTTTCTCTACCTTCCTTCTTTTTTCTCCGATGCTGAAGATCAACTCACATATGCTAGGCAAGTCTTCTACCACTAAGCTTGGTTGTGCTTTCAATACACCCGATAAATAGTATTTGAAGTTGAACCCACCTTAGTGATAAGTTAGAACTTCATTAAATGCTCCATGCTATGGCCTTTATAATCTTCCTAGTGATGGGATGTAAGAAGGTCTTGGCTGATATTCTATATTAATTTTCTATATCCTGTTAAAGAGACTTTTGTGCTTGTCTTTATGGTTTTTCTTCTTTTACTTAGATTATAAAGCTCCAAATAAACTCTTAAGGTAGCATAGATCATCAATTAAAGAACATTCTTTTTTACATGATGAGCATTAATGATATAAATTCCAAAGAAGCAATGGTAGGTTAGTTAGACTGATAAGTTGTGGTATAATTGTTCTTAATTTTTACTCTTATTATGTACAATAAAATTTACTTTTGGTTAGATTTATAATATTAGAAATGTTGTTTGATTGAATTTGTTTCTTTTTCCCCCATGCTCTTGACCTAAGTTCTATCGCTGAACTACTTCTGCAACGTAGATATGTGTCTTGACAATATAGACAATTTACAGATAGCAGCAGTAAGAATATAAAATACTAGTTCCTTCACCTCCAAAACTTCCCTGTAATCCTAGCTTACAAATTCTTCTAAATATTGTCCATTCTTAAGAATTAACTTCATAGATGCATTCTTGCCGAAACATCCAATCAGTGGGCCCGCCCAGTATGCCACCATTTGAATATAGCTTTATTCAGTTAGCCTATTAGATCTGAAATTTACTTTCATGTTTGACCACTCTAACTCCTTTTTGTTGTCTAGAAGTGAACCATTATGTTGGTGCACCAATTATTTATCCATACCCTTGGAACATATCTGTTTTCCTGTGTTTTGGGCTGCTAAATACATTCCTGCAGAAAGTTTCACATTTTATACTATCCTTGGATAAATACAGGCTTGCAGATTTACTGAGAGTCATATAAAATATACTTGCTTTATAAGGAGTTGACACATTTCCCCAATCTGATCATACCACTTCCTATTCCATTTTGTAATATATCAAATCCTGTTGCTGTTTATCTTCAGTCCTTGCCATTATCATTCTGCGTGTTTTAACACCATTCTAAAAGGCAGTCATAGTGCTAATTGTGACTTTAAATCACATTGTCATGGGGACAAAAACTACTGACCATCTTTTGTTGACTTATTTGCTATCACATATTTTTGGAGAAAATATCTTTTGGTTTGTTCATTTCTAAGGAAATTTATTATGTTTTGAGGACTTTTTGTTCATATATTGGAGATGTAAGGCTTTTTCAGATCTGTCTTAAAACATTTTCTCCTAGCATGTGGCCCTTTCATTTTAGTGTTAGTGACTTTAGATATGTAGACATTTTTAATCCTGATAAAGTCCAATTCATCTGTTTTCAATTGATTATTATTTTCATGTCATCTAAGAAATATTTCCACAAAGATATAAACATTCTTCTTTGCTTTCCTCTAGATACTAATACTGTTATGCGTTGCATCTGTGTTATACATTTTCTTACCAGGAGAATTGGGAAGAGAATAGAATGTACACTTGAATTCCCAAACTTGGGAAGCTAAAGCAAGAAATCCTCAAGAATTTGAGGCCAGCTTGTCAAACATAGTGAGATTCTCATCTGGAAGCAAAATAAAACAATAAAACCAAACCAAAACAACAACAAACCCATCTGATCAGGGTAACGGAAAAGAGAGGGTCTTTTTTTAGGGAGGGAGAGGGAAGTAAATAAAGAAGAAGGTAGGGGGAGGGTAAAGGATAATAAGAAACAAGTAATCTGATAGGGAAATGAGAAAAGGAAGAGTTCTTTCTGGAAAGGAAAGGAGCTGAGTACAAAAGAAAGTAGAAGGTAGGTAAAATAACAATAGAGATGTCTAAAAAGGTTACAAGGAATCATACTATTAACTACCTAAGAAAAACCTATAATGCATGCATGTGCATATACATATACATATGTAGCTATAATGAACTTCCCCTACCTGGGCTGATGGTGTTTCTTCCAAGAGCCAAAAACATCCTAAAAAATTCCCCAATACCAAACATGAGAAGCACTGTTTTGAGTGGTTGTCTGTGGCTGTCTGTCTAAAAGACTATCCAAACATATGACCTTTGGTTGTTGCCTTTGGTTTCCCTCCAGAGCTGGAAGGTTAAACTCTACTGTTGAAGATACCAAAAAATTCATACACAGGGCCTAGGGGTCCCTGAACTGGTCTGAAAGGCTAAGGACTAATTTTCATGATATTGAAAGGTGCTATGCAAGCTTCCAAAGGAGGGAGGCAACAAATGGTTCTATCCAGCTATAATGCCTGTGAACTACATCAACAACCATCAAGCCACAATAACTCAACTCTACAGGTAGAGTATTGCTAGTAACTAAAAGCATTCTAATTGGATTTAAGAGCCACTCAACAAGAAAAGACTATTCCTGATACAGCTTACAAATTTTCAGTATATGTGAAAATTGATTAAACAAAATAAGGTTTCTAAGAGCTTGTTTTTAGTTCTTGCTTGATAACCAAGGTATTTACTTTGAATAGTTCATATTTTTTCAACATGTCTATTACAAGTTTCAGAGATTATATTATATCTTAATTATATAACTCACTTGATTGAGATTCTTCTATTTTTGTGTTTTACTATTACACATGATTTTAAATATTTTGTTTACTCATGTGAGTATGTGTCTGGTATAAATTTCTGAAAGTGAGATTGATGGATCAAAGGCTCTTTAATAAAATTTCTTATTAATTTACAAATTTAAATTTAATAGAAAACTTTGAAGGGTGAGTAGTGTGTTGCCTCTCCCAGTGTTTCACTCTATAGAGATCCACATAGGCTATATGGCACTTCACCCTTAAATGTGCACTCAGTGAACAGTTTTTTACGAATATGGACATTCCTCTATAGATTCAACCACCATTGTCAAACCAATTACATAACTTCACATATCTACTCTTCCCTTTCTTTTTTTACTATTTATAAAATGTTCTAAATCCAACTGTGATTCACAATTAAATTGAATTTTTGTTTTAATGTCTATTTTTGGTGAGTTTTGAATATTTAAAAAGAAATGGCCCATTTTCTATAAATTTCTGATAGTTTTCAGGTGATTAAATATTAGACAAGCATTTTTAACAAAAGTGCTATATGTATAAATGTCTTAGATCAGGAAGCACATAAATGTTTGATCATACTACTATTAGTGATAGTATGTTTATTCAGTTTGATGAAGAGAATGTTCAACCTTTAATTGTAAATGTCTTTTGTCTTATTTGTAATTAATACTTTGGAAATGTTCACTTCAAAAATATTGTTAGCTCATGTAGTTATTTTGAAAAATGGGGATCACAAAGTTCACAACTGGAAGGTGTTCTTCCCTTACTTCTAATAATTTTTACAGAGCCCAGTTCATTCTGGAATCACTCTAGAACAAGGTTAAGAATCATATGAGCTCTCTCTGTCTTCTGTTTTCTCTCTGCGCTCTCTCTCTCTCTCTCTTTCTCTCTCTCTCTCTCTTGACAGTAGTAGAAATTGACCTTAAGGATTAATGAATATTGGAAAAGCACTCTATCACTGAGATATATCCCCCAAACACTATTGAGTTTAAAATAAATTAATTTTCATTTGAGACAGGGTCTTACTGAGTTTTTCAAGCAGTCCTTGAACTTGCTGTGCTTCTGCTTCAGTTTCTGAAATAATTATGCAAGTTTTCTGACATGATAGAACACCATGAAGACATTACACAAAAGTTGGGTTGTCAACGCCTACTCTATTCACTGGCGTAGGGCAATGGATTTCAAGAAAGTAAAAGTGACGATGAAACATGTTGTTGTCAATGTTGTCAACAAAGATAGGTGAGTTCTCACTTGCTTAAAAAGAAGCATCCTCCTAGTTACTCTGAAAATATTTTGTTCTCTGCTGTTCTGGTTTAGGTTTGGTTGTAGAGTTTCATGAGCTCAGTCTCAAGGAAGGAAGCAATGAATGTAGCCTCCTTAAGTGTGTACATAACTGGAAAACTCTTGAAGAGGACCTAAGTTAAATTCCAACCAGTCCACATGATCCACTGCAAATTAGTCTGAGGAAAGATGGTGAAATTTTGGTGGTAAAGTGTTGACCTCGATTCCTAGGACATGCATGATACTTCATGATTCTCATCTGAATGATGAACTTCATACTATGGGTTATGTCAGCTTTTAGAATTTACTTCATGGACTTTCTTCATGATCACATGGGACCATACTACCCCAATCAGTGTGAGGAGAATATCACCTTGTACAATGGGGCCAATAAGAACACAAAAACCTACTCCATATCATTTCTGGACACAGTCACTCCAGCAAGCCTCTTATTATATTTCCTATATCATTCTGAACTTCCTCCTTGATAACACATCCCTTTCCATTTTCTCTTTCTTCTCTTCTCACTGTGTTCTCTAATATTCTATAATTTACAAACTGGAACAAACATTTCCCTGTACTTAAATACTACATGGATGGCTCCAAACTATATCATAATTTCTTCACTGTCTTTTTCTTTCTTTGCAATCTTATAACAATGCCTTCTAGATAGTAGTTATGAAGTTGTGGTGGTGAACTATATTTTAAGTCTTTATTTAAAGTTTGGATTATTATTACTTTGCTTTCCCAAGGGAGGAAAATAAATGAAAATGGAGGACCTTGAGTTTCATGATTTCAGGTATACCTAAGCCCTGTCTCTTTGTTGTGAAGAGCTGCCTCTTAGTTGATTCACTGAAGATTGGCATATTCTCATCACACTTCCACCTTTTGTCTCTATTTTATCTTTAAACATTTTCTATATAGACTGAGCTCCAACCTGACTAAACTGCTTGCCTTGTTTGAATGTTACACCTTCTCTCTAGTTTTAGTGCCTTTATGTCTGTTGCTGGTTCTATCCCTGGTTCCTAATTTCCACTGCTGAGTGGTGTGTATTGTTTCCATTACTGAACATACATTTCTGGAATAGTGTTTCTCTTGTCTCAGTGCAGACAGTTTCTGATGAATTATGATATAATAACAGGGGCCATGCTGGCTCTTCTCTATGCTCTAGTTACCAACAAGTTGATGTAAAATGTTTTTTAAAAATTGTGTGTGTGTGTGTGTTTGTGTTTGAGTTAGTGTGTTGTGTTCTGTAGATATACAAGTTTGGGCACTGCAGAGACTGGGGGTGATGATATTGGGTGTCCTGCTCTATTAATTTCTAGCTTCTTCCCTTGAGACAAAAAGCACTAGAGCACTAGACCATGCTCACTTTTTAGTGTAGATTCTAGAGATCTGAACTCAGTCCCTCATGCTTGTAAGCAAATATTCTTGTTTGCTAAGCTATCTCCACAGATCACAAATAACTTTCTTGTTTACTGAGTAAGTAAGAACAAAGAAGTTGAAGAATTGTCTCTGATGAGTTGTCAATGTGGTATCTAAAAACCGAGCTCAAGCTAATGAGTTGCAGCCCCTTCCTAGTCAGTGGATGTCAATGACTTGCAAATTCAAAGATTTTCCATAATCTTACTCATAATCTCTTTCATTTCTACATATCTTCCTTTAACTTTTGATTCACCATATAGGATATCTTTAATTTTAAACTTAAATAGTATAGTGATGTAATAGCAAAGAAAGAAAGGTAATATGACTGATAACAGTCAAGAGTATACATCTTGGCTTGAACATAAGCAAAGGAAATCATAGACCAAGTATAGTAAGTATCTTTCTTACTCACCTCATCATGACCAGAAAATATTTTTGGCACATAGAACCAATGGATCAATATCAGAAAGGATTTTAGGAATTACATACTTTAAGACTTCTTACAAGTACAATATTTTGATTCTTGAACTAGGGTTATAATTTCCTGCACACAAGGTCACACATATGATTATATATGGGCTTACACTTTGATATGTGATTAATGTATTTAATGTTAATTATAAAGGTGCTATCTTCATATCTTAGGGTTGAGCTCACAAAATTATTTTTTTTACAGAATCAGTAATTACAACATTGATTTGTACTATGAAAGGTAAAAGAGATGACAGTCTTCAGTGTCAATTAACAATAGATTACAAGACTTTGAGCACAATTTTTAAAATTCCTAAATTTTTTGTTATTTTCCAGATAAATTTCTCAGTAAAATGTAACTTTAAATTAATGGGCCATGCCTACTTAATTAATTTTTGACAACTCAGAAGAGGAAAAGGAATACCTTGGTCTAACCTTTTGACACTTGAGAGATTCCAAAAACAACAATTGCTTTCAAGGCTGCATGATTAAGGACAAATCCTAACGGGTGAAATATTCAATCCTCATGAGCCTCTGAGGTTTTTATTATCTGGTCATTACTTTCATCAATTAAATGTGATTTTAGTTTAACAGACCGGTAAACAATGGGTTTTTCAAACACTGGTTGAAGAGATCATTACTGAAGGGAAACCTTTTACACTACACTAGTATAATCTGAAAGGTATCTCAAGGGCAAGACTTGATATATTTAAAGGGAGAAACCCTCAGCTGAAGGATTCCCCTACTTGAATACACCTAAGGAATTACGTTGTCAAGGAAAGCATAGAAGGCACATAGAAGCCCTGCAGTTGTGGTCTAAGCATGCCAGGCTACATCCTTAGACAGGAACAGAATTAGGCCATGTGGTACAGGTCTTAGAGGAAGAGAAGACAACCTATTGAGGGGTATCATGTTGCATGGCCTTTGACAGCTGCTAAAGCCAGGCATTATATGATAGCTTTGGTTGGACTATCAACAGGAAGCTGTAAACAAGGTCCCTGCATAAAGCTGTGTTGGTGACAGCCAGGTTGCAATCAGTATTACAGGGTAGAGAAAGAGCCAAAACCATGGAACATCCTCAGGAGAAAGCTGCATTCATGGAATTGAGCTGATATAAGAAGGGGGTTAGGCTTCCCACTCCTCTTGGGGCCCCAATGATTCCATCTCAGATATCTGTCATGGAGTGATGGGATTTCGTCTTTTTTTCTGTTTCATTTTTTGTCTTGCTTTGGTATGATTATTTCTTATTACAGCCCATTTGTCCTTCTTGAAATGTTAATTTTGTGCCTTTGTATATTATAATTATGTAAGTAGTTTTTGGTTGTAAAGGGGTTCACAATTAAGAGATTATTAGAATCTTGGAAAAAACTCAGCACTCATACTTCTGATAATTGTTGGAACTAGAGGACTTCAGGTAGTAGCAAGGCAGAAAGCTGGCACAGCCACATTCAGGAAACCTGGCTAATAAGTCAGCCAGAATGATTGTTTCAGGCAGAATACCAAACTTCCATTTCTGAGATCTAACAATATTGTTTTATGAAATTTTCTTTCAAACAATGAACAAAGTTCATTTTATATAAATTACAAATAAATGAATATTATAAGTTTCTATGTTGTTTTTGTTTGTAGTGCTAAGGATGAAACCTAGGGTTTTGTACACGCTGAGCAGGAGCTCCTATCAGTATGCTATGTCCATTGCCCTTCCTAGTGATTTTTATTATCATGTCTTATCTATTATGAAGAGTTTCCTGAATTTAGATATAAAGCTGAGAAATAGCAATATCTGCTGCATTAAAAAATAATTTTGGAAGCACTATTAATTTGTGATATTTAAATTGATAGTTTTAAATTTTATGATTATATTTAGTTAAGCTTCAAATGCACATTGGACATTTTAAATTATATTGCTGTAGAGAATTGCCAGTTTCCTAAAATTATTCTTGCGTATAGACATTTCTGCACCAGTATAAGTGTCTAATTTCAATTTACTTATGGTTCAATACTTTGAGGGTATTTTTGTGTAAGGTTAATTAAAATTATATTATGCGGTTGCATACTATCCAAATAAGAAAACTGTGTTTCTTAAATTTCTCCTAAACAGATGACTTTAAAATCTTCAATAATGATGAGAGAGAGAGAGAGAGAGAGAGAGAGAGAGAGAGAGATACTTATTTTATTCAATGTTCATCAAGCTTTCTCACAGAATTTTAAATTTTGAGTCATAAGACAAACCTTTATGGCATTGAATCAATTGAGTAATTTGCATGATAATGAATTTCCCTGAGCTGCCAATTTACAGTGTTTATGTCTGTTGCACTTTCAACTGCAAAGTATAATATTATGATGTTCCTATGAGTTTTGGGGGCTTAAGAATTTGTCAGCAATAGAATTGAAACAAAGGTCATTTCTGTGTCTATAAATCAATATAAAAATAATCATGAGAAAGATATATTATGTTCTATTCTTCAAAATTTTTGTCAACTAAAATAGGAGTACTTGTTAAATTGTTCATAGACATATGTGGAATTTGTTCTGGCTTCCAATTACAAAAATAGCAGACAAAGTGTTTCACAAACACATGAAATAAATTCATGTGCTTGTACATACATTGAGAAAAATTGTATGTGCAGTGTTCATCTTTACAGAACAAAATTACTAAGAATAGTGTTTTTAGGAAGCTGAGGATGAATTATGTATAATGACTCTTCCTCCTTTGTGGCACAACTGGGACAGATAAGCTAGAGAGGACCATGTATGGATCCTGTCCAACAGGTAATCCTTAGCTCCTGCAGCTAGCCAAGCACCTTGATATATTATCATGGATTCCCAGTAAAGTAGTGATACAAGGCTCTAGAAATCAGGTCCAGGAAAGGTGCTAGATTCTTTTCCATCCTAAGAGCACCATTGGCCCAAGAATTCATGTGCAGGTTTTCCCACATAGTGGCATATAAATAGTATCTTGCTTTAGCCTCATTTTAATGGCCCATTTCTTGTGGGTCAGTTGAGAGGAGACATACATGGCATAATGTAGAAGATAGGTATATCTCTGACATAGTAAAGATATGCATGTTTAAAACTCAGACTCCGCAATGCCCCAGAGGCCCCTTATGGCCTTCTATAATTTAGTCAGGCTTTACGTTATTTCTAGAGTCCTGAAACAAACAGGTTTTCTTGAAAGCCATTTTTATATGGGCAAGCTGAGCAGGGCCTGTTCAGACAGCAGATATCTATGTGCTGAACTCTAGTCTATGTATTTTGAGCCTATGAGAAAAAAAATTCTTACCCTCAGAGATCCTTAAGGGTAACACGGAGCTAGAGTAGAACTGAAATGCTTAATAAATAAATTATTATAGTATATTATTAGAAGAAGGAAACTATGAGCCAAGCATAGTGAGCCTTTAATTCCAGCACCCTGGAGGGTAAGCCAAGAGGATATCATGTTTGAAGTCAGTTTGAGATATGGAGCAAGACTCAGACTCAAAAATATCTTTAAAAGGTTTTTAGAGAAGAAAAATAAATAGATATGGTTTAGAGAACCCCCTAGTACTTGACTAATGAGTTCTCACATTAAATTGATAGGGTCTGGAGTATTTATTAATTAAAAAATATTTTAATAAATTCTTGAAAGTGGTAGAATTGACCACAAGAATAGTTGGTAAATAATATTCCAGAAAGGTCAACTAACTTGTGAGGACAATTAGTTACAGAGAGCAAAGCATAAAAAAAAGTGAACATGCTTGCCGGGCAGTGGTGGCGCATGCCTTTAATCCCAGCACTTGGGAGGCAGAGACAGGTGGATTTCTGAGTTCGAGGCCAGTCTGGTCTACAGAGTGAATTCCAGGACAGCCAGGGCTACACAGAGAAACCCTGTCTAGAAAAACCAAAAATAAAATAAAATAAAAAAAAAAAAAAAAAAAAAAAAAGTGAACATGCTTGCATCTCCAGCCCCCACTCCTAGACAAAGAGCTTTAGATAAGTAAGGAATGCTGCTGTTAATAGGAGAAATAGTCTTACTCCAGGGAGAAACACTGTGACCAATACAAAGTGGTCAGCTCTAAAATCATATATATATACAAGTAACATTATATGAACTGTGCAGGCAAAAGATGTCATGATTTCAAAAGAGGTCAATGGGTACATGGGAGAGATTGGATGGAGGAAAGGAAAGAGGGAAAATAATGTAATTTTTTAAAACAAGAAACTAGCTGAGCAAGCCATGGAGAGTGAACCAGTAAGATGTATTCCTGTGTACTCTGTTTTAGTTCCTGCCTCAAAGTCCCTGCCTTGGCTTCCACAATGATAGATCTATATAAGACAAAACAAAAACAAAAAACAAAACAAACAAATAAAAAGTATTCTTCCTCTCTTGGGAAAATAAAATTAAGAGCAAATATGACAATTATGCTAGGTTCCTGTCTGCAAGCCTAATAGAGTATCATTAATAGTATCAGGAGTTGGTTCTTGTCAATGGGACAGGTCTCAAGTTGGGCAGTTATTGGTTGGCCTTCCCTCAGTTTCTGCTCCATCTTTGTCCCTGCAATACTTTTAGACAAGGTAAATCTTGGTTGAGTGAGTTGGTGCCCATATCCCTCCACTAAGAGTCTTGCCTGGCTACAAGAGATGGCCTCTTCTGGTTTCATGTCCCTTCTGTTAGGCAACTTGGCTAAGGTTACCTGCATTGACTCCTGGGAGCCTCCTTCATCCCAGGTCTCTGGGGATTCCTAGAGATCTTCCCCCACCCTGGCAGTCACAGATTTCCATTCATTCTCCTGTTCCTCTGGGCCTCTCTCCCGTCTCTCTCCACACCTGATCCTGACCCCACCTCCCCCAATTACTTCCCCTTTCCCTCTTCCACCAAGTTCCCTTCCTTCCTATGCATCCTATGACTATGTTACTCCCACTTCTATGTGAGATTCAAGCATCCTCGCTTGAGCCTTCCCTCTTGTTTAACTTCTGTGGGTCTGTGGGGGTATTTCATGGATCCTCTGAGAGGTTCTACCCAGCAGCTGACTGAAACCGATGCAGATGCCCACAGCCAAACACTGGACCCTTATGGAAGAGATGGGGGAAGGACTGAAGGCCCTGAAGGGGATAGGAACTCCATAGGAATACCAACAGAGTCAACTAATCTGGAGCTTTCATAGCCCGCAGAGACTGAGTTACCAACCAAAGAACATACAAAGGCTATACTGAAGCCCCAACACAGAGCTGCCTTGTCTGGCCTCAGTGGGAGAGGACACACCCAACCCTGCAGAGTCTTGATGTGCCAGAGTTGGGGTATACCAGGAGGGGGACCCTCTCAGAGGAAAAGGTGGGGAAGTTGGGGGGAGAACTCTGCGTGGGGATGTACTGGGATGAGGGACAGCATTTGGTATGTAAATAAGTAAATTCTACATGGATTAGGGAGGGGCTACTTGTCACCCATCATTATTCAGAGAGTTTTGGCCAGTAGATAGCTGCTGAGTAATATATCTATACATATATCTATATATGTATAGATATAAATTAATATATATATTTGTCTTTAATTTGGAATAAAAAGTATTATGGGGTAGGAACAATTTGAGGAACAGAGTAGGAGGTAGATATGATCAAGATATGATACATATATATATATATATATACACATATATGAAATTTTTGAAGAATTAAAAAAATTAACTGTGTCAGTCACATAGAGCTTGTGAATCATAGTCTGTTCATGCTAAGGAAAACCGCAACTAGTTGACAGGTGTCATGGCAGAATGAGACCTTCCTCACGTGCCAGCTGGGTTGAGATCTATAACAGATGTTTTATAGAGTACCACCCAGAGAAATTTAGATCAATGATAATGGTGAGAACTAGTAAGATTGATGACATATTTTAAGACACCACCTCTCTCTCCTCCTTATGGTTCAGGAGATCAATTAATACCCACACAGCCCAGCTGATGCAGTACCTACCCATGCCCATCCCCCAACTCCACCTTCCTTTCTGCCCACCTCCATCCCTAGGCCAGATCAGTAGCTCAATACCTGCCCAAATGCTACAGCCTGCTTGCCTTCAAGGAGGTCCATAGAAACCAAAGACACAGATGAAAAACTCACCCAAATATCCATGCCAGCTGGAACAACCATGGGACCCAGGTGAAGCAAGACCCACCTCTCCCACCCCATCCTCTGGGCTCTGCCTTCCTTCTGGCCCACTTCCCCACCTGGGCCAGATCAGTGGCCAGATACCCAACCAAATGCTATTGCCTGTGAGCCTCCCAGGAGATCCACAGTAAACAAGGGTACAGGAGGTCTACTCTAACTAGAGACACAGGAGGCTCACCCTAACTAGAGACAACACTGCCTGCCTACAAGGAGATCAACCCTAACTCAGGTCACAGAGTTATACCTGCCTCCATGGAGGCTGGTTCCGGTCAGAGAAACCCAGGCTAGCTAACACCAGAGAGAACCAGAGGCAAGCACAAGATCATAAGTGGCAGAAACCTATGCAATTTGGCAGCATCAGAACCTAGTTCTTCTACCACAGCAAGTCCTGGATACTCTAACATGCCTGAAAGCAAGATAGTGACCTAAAATTCCAACTCAAGAAGATGATAGAGGCCTTTAAGGAGGATATAAAGAATTAGCATAAAGAAATACAGGAAAACTGGCAAACAGATAGAAGTCCTTAAAGAAAAAACAACAAATAAATCCTTTAAAGAGATACAGGAAAATACAATCAAGAAGGTAAAGGAAGTGAACAAAATGGTGCAAGAAGTACAAATGGAAATATAAAAAAAAAGAAAACACAAAGGGAGGCAACCCTGCAGTTGGACAAATTAAGAAAGAGATCAGGAATTATAGATGCAAGCATCACCAACAGAATACAAGAGATAAAAGAGAGAATCTCAGGCATAGAAAATACCATACAAGATACTGACACATCAGTCAAAGAGAATACAAAGAGTAAAAGCTGCTAACCCAAAATATCCTGGAAATTCAGGACACAATAAAAAGATCAAACCTAAGAATAACCCTAACCCTAACCCTAACCCTAAATGGGATGAGGTACTTGGGGGGGGGCACTGATCAGGGACAACGATTGGAATGTAAATAAATAAAATAACTTAAATAAAAAGAGAAAGGACTAAATACAGTTAGAAAAGCCATTTTATATGTGCATTTTATAATATGTTTTCTGTTGTTTAAAGAAATCTTATGTTCTCAGGACTACATAAAGTACCTAGTATTTATGCATCTACATAATTCTTGTAGGGAAATTCTATTATGCACTCCTTTAGATTTTCTTCTTTTAAATAATACTTAAAGGCAGATTTTTATTCACTTGATGAGTGAAGCTCTGATATTTTCCTTATTATATTTTATTAGTGCTTGAAATCCTAAATGTTATACATATTAATAAGCTAACATGATGTCTCAAAACATGTATATATTTTGTACTCTTTAAAGCAGGCTGAATATGTTTAACATATTTATCTCTTCAAATATTCATTACTCTCAAATAGAGAAGAAAGTCCCAATCATTTTTCCTTAGAACTTAGAAATGCATATTCCCTGCTATTCACCGCCTCCCTTCTGTATAATAGCACCATGGAAATTCTTACACAACTTCTCAGCATAACTGAGGGCCACTGCTTAATTCTTAACATTCTCTCACTCCTCACTGTCCACAGCCTCTGATGGCCACAGTTCTACTTTCAGCTTTCATGAAATAAACTTTAGAAATCTAAAAAATTCCACTTCTATACCATTTGTTCTTTATAATTCCCATCAACAGTGTACAAGAGACCTCTTTGCTTCACAAATTCACCATTCACCAACACTTGCTATTTTCCATCTTGAGTATCTACTTTGGTTTTAACTAGAGTAGGCATGGCACTATTGTCCAGGCTGTGTAAGGTTCATTTCCTTGCATCCCCAAGCTGGAAATATCTCCCAAACTCTGCTCTCTGGATTGAGTTAGGGCTGACAAAAAAGAGACAAAGTCCTTTTTACCCTCTAATGCATCATCTTATACTTCTCTTCGCAGCAGGTATTCATTTCTCACATCGATTCTTAGCTCTTGTGAAAGCATTTTCAAGCAGAATTTTTTTTATTAAAGTGTTTTATTAGGGAGGAGATATAGAAATTCCTTTTCTGGAATCTTGTGGCATTAACACATTATACACTTTATGAAGATGCAAAGGACAGAGGGAATTGGATTGTATTTCCATGAGAAAAAAATCAGAGTACATGATAAATTAGAATGTCTCCAGGACATATCATGAAAGTGGAAGTGGCCTTGTATTTGATGGGTGCCATTAGGCCAGAGGCCACATCCCATAGGAGAGAGAGATCAGGAATGCAAGGTGCAGTAATCAGACCAACCTGCTTCTAGACTGCAAGAGATTAGGTTATCAGGATGGGTGGACAGTTTTTAGTATTAGCTACTGAGGAACAGCTGCACCGTAAAATGAAGGTAGAGAGTAAAGTTTTCTATGGGTGTCTTCAGTTTGTGGAGTTTGATATTGACTTCAGAGGACACTGTATAGGTCATAGGTCCCTAAGTGTCATTTTACATTTCAATGTAGTGGTGGAAGTAATAGAAACAGTGCTGGAAATGGAACTAATGAATAATCATGGTGAAAATAGTTTCAGCTTTTATGTGGCACAGAGCATCCACATTATCAATGGAGAACAGGTGGAATGTGGGAGCATTTTCTTTTGATTTGTGTGATCTGAGCACTGTGTCCTTATGTCTAGAAACAAAAGGCAATTTACATGAGACACAGACAATAGGAAGGGCCAATTTGTTACCTTTGTGTAAGAATGAGAAGGAAAGAAAGGTGACTTTGATGTGTGCTACTAAAATATGTGCACAATGTAGATTTATGCAGGGCACGGGCAGGGAGGGGTAAAATAATTCCTAAACACAGACCAGTTAACCTGATACTAAAGTTTGGAAATAAGCACTGACTTAGAGCTAAATATTATTTTTCCAGTATATTCCTTATAAAAAGGAAAATATGAAAAATAGCCATCAGAGGTTCAGGAAAAGCTTACCAGAATAGCTACATTTATTTTAAAGGTGAGGGAAAAAGTGGAACACACTGGAACCAGCAGGCCCAGATGGTATGCACAATAGGGTACTAAAGAGAACCAGCTGTGAATTCACCAAACTCAGCTGCTTCAGTCAGTAATAAATCATGGGCATCTGAATGGGAGAAACCAAGAACAACTCACAGAGAACTAAAATTACACCATCTATTGAAATGGAGAGAAAATGGCAAAGAACTTTGTCAGAAAAATATATACACAATAAAAAATTATTGTCAACAACCAGATAGGAAGCAAAGGTACTGTAAATCAACTAGTGGACACAGGAAAAGAAAACTACACATTTTATGTTTTGATTTTCTTCAAGTGAAATGAATTAATTTATTTGTAATTATAAATGCAATCAGATTTATAGCTTATATATTGTGCTAAGCATCAAGGGTCCTTGCTGAGTGAATGAATTTAGCAGGGTGTGGTGTGCATTTTAGAAAATACTTGACTACTGCCTCAACTCAAACAGCCAGTATCTTAGAAAAAGATTTGTCAAGATTCTTAACAAATATATTTACTGTATTTTTTTGGAAATAAATTTCATGTAAAATGTATGGTTTTGTTCTGGAAAGATTAGATACATATATAGTTGGAAAATTAATATAGTTAAGTCTACTTGATAATGTGGTATAATGAATATAGTTTTTCTTTCTTAAAATGTATGTTTTAAGGCTTACAATTACATGAATTGTAATCTCTCCCCTCCTTTTTCCTACATATAGTCTTACTTGGCTATTATGTTGGAGCATAAACTATATCCTTCTACATAAATGAA
The DNA here is from genome assembly GCA_028551405.1 of Uromys caudimaculatus. Lineage (NCBI taxonomy): Eukaryota > Metazoa > Chordata > Mammalia > Rodentia > Muridae > Uromys > Uromys caudimaculatus. Next base: position 98,299,065 of record CM052709.1, on the reverse strand, counting down.
TCTACTTATTTGACTATGAATATTAAATTGTTGAGAAGAGATATATACAAGATGCAGGTGGGTATACATAGATGGGGGTATCTTCCCTGTACTTAGAAACACACAAAAACATACATATACACACAGGACACACGTGCATGCAAACACATGTACATACACATATGAATGTGTGTGCACACAAACACATGCACACTCATTAAGACATACAATCCTGTGCATGAACATATACATGCATGTACACATATGCACACACACACACACACATACACACATACAATAAGGTAGATGTATCATATTCCCAATTCCCTGATAAAAGTAGAACTGAAATAATAGTATCATTCATAGGCATCTATGAAATTCTCACTGTGTCATACTGTCTTTGAGAGACATTGGATGAAATCAACCCTATGCTTCCTCATTCAACATAGGAAGACATGGAGAACAGAAAATTTTATAGCTTCAGGCAAGCCCATTCTAATTACCAAAAATACCCAGTAAAATGGCCACTGGATTCTTTCTCACACAACAAAGCATATAATGAATGATTGCTAAATAATGCTGCACTGTCCTCTAGACTATTAAAAAAAAGTTCACTTTCTCCAGTGGTTTCTATTTCAAGGTCTTGGAGAAGTAAATTCTGCATCATTGGTAATGTGCTATCAAACTCAAAGGAAGCTGCTGTGTTCAGCAAAGGGGTTAAGTCATAACTTCAGGGGATTTAGAACTTTATCCCATTGCAGAAAAATGTAGGAGATAACTTCCTGGTGATAGCTATGAGATATGCATGGTGTGATCAGGTTTGCTTGGAACCTGAAAATGGAACTCCCTGCTGAACTTATTGGACACCACCTATCTCACAGTGCATACTCCAGAGTTGTCATGTTGTGTTAAGTTCTGAAAGGACCAAGAGAGGCTAAACAGTGAGAATCCTTGAAATTTAACTCCAGCAGATGTGTGTAAAGGAGAAAGAAAAAGACATAAAAAACTGCTTTCCTAGGTTTTGCAGTAATGGTAGAGGTTTTTAAACTCAAGGTGATCAACCCTCTCTTGCCCCTGGTTCCTTCACTCTCTTCATCTTCCTTAAATGGAGACTTTATATTAGTTTTTTTAAATAGTTGTATTCTTTCAGTGTGTGTGTGTGTGTGTGTGTGTGTGTGTGTGTGTGTGTGTGTGTTCCATTTGCAATCGCATGGCTGAATTCTCCTTCAGCAGTTAATGAGTTATATAAGAATTTGGTAGGGTCTAGGTAACCAGAGATGATTGACCACACAGAATGTTTGATGGGATAGATGGAATAACACATAACGTAGATGTGATACCTGTGGTCAGCTGTCACTTTAGAAACTTGGCTAAGACTGAAGGGAGTCAATATGAAGATTACACAAGGGAATAGCATAAATGAGAAAGGAGAGCTAGCTTTAAGTCTTTATGAGAAATTATTAGTGACAGTTTCCATATGCATATAGACAGTACTATTGACCTTCAGCATATTATTGCTGGTGAAACCTTTAGAATCAGCCACATTGTATAAACTCAGAAAGAGGAAGATGCAAAGCAATAGGAAGTTTTAAATCCACAAGCATCACATCCGGGGAAGTTACTGTAGTAGAACCTACAGACTTCACATAGGGGAGATTTTATTCTTTTAGAAAAACTGTTTAAAAGTTGAGTCTTGAAAGAGAATAGGTTGATAAATGAGAAGGAATATATTTTAGCCAAGGGCTATCAAGAGTCAATGCATTCAGAAGTCAAATTATCTCATTTCTCCAGGAATAATCTTCCCTTCTAAAACACCCAAGCTTCTTGTAAGGCAGTTAGTTGTTCTCACACTGGAGTTTGAAAGTTTCAATTTCAGATTGCCTACAGGATACTCTAAACAGACCATCAAAACCTTTTTACCAGACTTGGTCCCTAAAGAAACCTGAAAGTAGTTTTTCTTAACTGTTAGAATAGTACATTTGGTAACCTAGAATAAGCACTCAGATTAGTCACCATCCTGGTTAAATAGTTTAAATTGTCCATTCTTTCCATTTGGAACCAAAAAGCTCATCAGTTACCAGAAAGCTGTTCCTGTGAGTGTTCTGAGGATTAACTAAGCAATATGATTTCTCTCAGTGTTGGAAATACTACATTTGTTTTTACAAAATATTAATATCATCATACAGAATTTGCTTTATGAAATCTCTTTAAAAACATAACTATCTTTAGGACTCAATTCAAAAGTTATTACTAAATTATAAGAGAATTCAAACCATTCTAGTATTATATAATTTTACTGTGGCTTTAGTTTTAAGATTTCTCACAATGGTAAAGCTATCACAAAAGCAAACTAAGATTACCACTAGAAAAATTCATAGTCTTTACCTCATATTTAGAAAGTTGGAAAACACATATTATATATGAGTATATAATTTTAAAACTATAAAATGTACTTAGTATTTTTATCATTCCATTTTTAAGATTATTCATAAGTTATATTTGAATATCTCCCTAACAATTTCATGTATGCTTATCCAGGAGATATTTCTGACTTGATTCTACATCATCACATTAAAGCAAGTAACATGAACATGTTTACACAAAAATACAGTCTATTAAGGATATTATGGTATGACGTCTAAGAAAGAAGCTAACATATTCTAATTAAAACACATTTTTCTAAAGATTGCATGTGAGTCTAGGGAGTTGTAAATTATTTGCTGTTGGAGCATTTTCTTTCAATGTGAATGGCAGCAAACTGACCAAGGTAGATGAGGTGGTTGTGGTAATGTAGTATGTATGCTACATTAATGGATTTTTTCTTTCATAAGAAATTTCCTGTTTCTGCTTTGTCAGTTAAGTTTATGCAGTACTTAGAGTCTTTAGTTTCCATGAGTAGTGGCTATTTCTGATTGTCAACTTGACTATATCTGGAGTGAATTACAATCCAGAATTAGAAGGCTCACCTGTGATCTAGATCTTGAGTCTGGAAGACACAAGTTTCAGGTGTGGTGGTACACACACTTCTAATCTGGGCCACACCTGCTGCTGGAGATCTATATAAGGACACTGGAAGAAGGAATATTCGATCTTCTTCACCTGTGAGCCTTGTGGGACTAAGCGACTACTAGATCCTCGGGTTTTCATTCACAGCTACTGCTGACCATTGTTGGGGAGTTTGACTACAGACTTTAAGTCATTAACAAATTTCCTTACTATATAGAGACTTACCTATAAGTTCTGTGACTCTAGAGAACCTTGACTAATACACCATGCAAACAATCTTCATAGCATCTTCACCTGGTATAGATTTCATGTCAAGATGTTGCTTTCCTTGCTTATCCTTAAGAGTCATGCATTGTCTCATCATGATGTTATAGTAACTCAGTCATGTCAGCATTCTCCACCTCCTCAATGCAAATCTGGATTTCCTGTAGCTACCTTCATCAGTCATATAAGCCAGACCTTCTAGATCAGCTATTGCAGCTTCTATACCAACACTGTCTGCTTCTCCTTCAGTTTTTTGTTAGAGAAATGGCTGTTTTCCTTAAATAGCACAGACCAACCTCTGTTAGCTTCAAAGTATTTCCCCTGCAGCTTCCTGACCCATCTTGGTCTTCATATAACTGAAGAAAAGGCCTTGCTTCAGAGCATTCTTTGTTAAGGGAGTGTTGCCTTAAGGGTCTGGTATGATCTTCTCTCATGACCATTCATACTTGCTGTCTCATGAATAAGGCTGTTTCATTTTCTGATCACTAGATTATTTCCTGGAGTAGCACTTCTACTTTTGTTCAAGAACCCCCACACCTCAATTTCTTTTGCAGACCCAAATAAATTTAAAACTATTATAACCTAGAAATCTCCCTCCACTATATATGTATATATGTATATATACATACATATAAGCATATATGTACATATACATACACACACACACATATATATATATATTGCATGTGAGTTAATTATATCTCTATATAACAGACACAATTAACAAGACAGTAAAACTTGAAGCCATACAACTTATAATGCTTATAACTATGTTGACATGAATGGAAACATATGACTGAATCTTTTTAAATTCATGAAGTTTCCCACACAAAAGATCATGGACTGTTATTGAAATAAATTAATAATGACATAAATAAAAGGTGAGCATCATTTTCTAGTTTGGAAAGAACAGTATTAGAGAATTGTTAATCAATGGTCTTTTATTTGATTTAAAGTTTTAATGGAATCACAATTATAGTATCAGCAGAATATTTTGGTGGAATATGTCAGTCTAAATCTAAAATATGTGTGGAAAATTCAAGGTGAGATTCAGATTACCTTGAAGTACAATAAAATCAGACTTGTACTATCAGACATCAATTCATATCACAGACACAATAAAGAAGCTATGCAGCATTTTCTCAAGTATTAAATAATAGAAAGATAAAACAAAATATAATATAATGAAAAAATACTCACCATATACAAATAGTTGGTTATAGAAAAAGCTATATCTATAAACCTGTAGCAAGTACAGAGAGTTAGACATGCCCCTCAACTCCATAAGAAACTTTGTTGACTTCACTATACAAGCATAAAAAGGAGTAAAAAAAAATCAGATTATAGATCAAAATGTGTAAGGTAATATTAATAATTTTTATGAGGTAGCCCATTAGTAAATATGTTCATGATTTAGGGAAAGATACAATTTTTTTTTAAATAAGCTGAGATTCTTAAACAAAGAACATAAGTCAAAAATAAATCACACTGGAAATATATTAAAGTTAAAAACTTAAATGATAATAGTGACAATGCACCTTTTCAATGTTTACTCAATAAGTATATAAATGCTATAAAATGAACACTATCACTGCTATCAAATACAGAAAATGGGGGAGGGACTTGAACAGCAAATGCTAAATACAAACATATTCATTTGGATAGAAATTTTATGTTCTTAAACCCAATTTTTGGAAATTTAAAAGTCATCAGATAACAGGTAGTTAAAAATAAAGGCCACCTAGTGACCTACCCAACTTGGAATCCATCCCATTTGCACACACCAAACCCTGACACTATTACTGAAACCATACTGTGCTTGCAGACAGGAGCCTGGTATGGCTGTCAACTGAGAGGTTCTACCAGCAGTGTACTAAGACAAATGCAGATACTTACTGCCAACTATTAGATTGAGGTCAGGAACCATGTGGAAGAGTTTGGAGGACTGAAGTAGCTGAGGAGGATTACAACCCCATAGGAACAACAACAATGTCAATTAACACAGACCCCTCAGCATTCCCAGAGACTAAGAGGGCTGTCTTGTCTGGCCTCAGTAGAAGAGGAAGCTCTTAATCCTGTGGAAACTGGAAGCCCCAGGGAAAACAGATGCTGATGGAAGTGAGCTGGAGGTGGGTAGGCGGGTGTGCAAGCACCCTCTCAGAGGCAGGGTACATGCAGGGAGGGATGGAATGATGAACTCAGGGATGTGAGACAACTTGTGTAATGTAAATAAACAAAACAAGTTTAAAAATTGGGAAATCTGAAAAATCATATTGTGGACAAGAAAATAAAACACCTGGCATTTTTATCCGCTGTTGATGAGAATCAAAATGCTCTAATATTGGAAAGCTATTCACAGTGATGGTGCTACATATTCACATACCCAGGAACTAGCCAGTCTACTTCTAGGTACTTGCTCCTCTGACATTCCCAGCAAGTCTATAAATGATTAAATAATGTGTGTGAGTGTCTACATCCATAGTAGCATTGTTTGTGTACATAATAGCATATGCTCCACTCCTTCACCCTGAGTAAGTTTATAAATTAATTACACACTATGTGTGCGGATATGAAGTTTTATAGTAGAAATATTGGAAGGATAAATCTGAAACCAAGGAACCAGCAGAAAATTAAAAGGCATTAAATTTAGAGTGTTGAAATTACATGTTTGTCTCTTCATTACTAGGAAGTTAACTATGAGAATAGTATCCACATGCATGAGCCCCTGCACCCTCATTGCATTAAACATACTACCAGGTATTAATGCAGGTATTCAGTAAATATTAGCTGAATGATTCAATGAGCCCATCATGGGTAATGTCAAAAGTTGTTTTTCTACAATGCAATGGCAATAATGAGACAGAGATCAGAAAGGCAGCACAGTGATTCTGGAAACAACTTTCTTTTTTTTTTTTTTTTTTTTTGGTATTTATTTATTTATTTATTTATTTATTTATTTATTTTTATTTTTGATACTTTATTTACATTTCCAATGTTTCCCCTTTTCTGGGTCTCCTCTTTGGAAACCCCCTATCCCCTCCCCATCCCCGCCTCTATGAGGGAATTCCACCTCCGACCCACCCGCCCACCCATCCCCATATTCCCACCTTGACATTCCCCTTTACTGGGGCCTCTAACATCCTCAGGCCCAAGGGCCTCTCTTCTCTCCCTGATGGCCATCGAGGTCATCCTCTGCCACATATGTGGTCCGAACCA
>CM052709.1:98276306-98292100 GCA_028551405.1 Uromys caudimaculatus | reverse complement strand
AAAATAAAATAAAATAAAATAAAATAAAATAAAATAAAATAAAAAAAGAAAAGAAGATTGAACTTGCCCCAAGGAATTCAACACCTGTAATCAGCAGAAGTAGTCAAAAGAGATCTATGTCTCCCATCCCCTCTAACCTTTTTTCTCTCATACTTAGTGTCAGGGAGTTGGAAGGGATTAGGGTAGGACAAGGGTTGGAAGAAATAAATAGCTTTAAAAAATTACACCAACTGTTTTCTGATGGTCTTAGTCAACCATGGTGAGTGAAAGGGTCATTCAATCCCCAAATGGGTATGACCAACAGGTTGTGAACCACTGGTTAAGCTCTAAATACCCTTCCTCCAATTAGCTGTCTCTGCTTAATGCTTATGATAAAGATGTGAACTCTGAGAATCCTGGGAATCCTGTTCTTGCTAACATATCTGCTTCCTGCTGTTATGTTTCCAACCATGATTGACTCTTATCCTTCTGGAAATGTAGTCCCAAATAAACTCACCTTCCATAAGTTATGGTCATGTAGTCATAGCCTTAAGCAAAATCTTGCTGCAGTATATTAATCCTGAACACTGGAGACTGCAAGCATCATAAACTGGCTTTCAAGAATTGCTTAATAAGGGTTTAGGAATTTTGACTAGCAGGTTCTAAACACAGTCATTATAAAAGTTAAAATACATAAATCTACTCCACATTTTAGAGACAAAGAATAGTATTCTTGCCACTCATCACTAATTAATTATTTGACATATTCAGTTCTACGTGCTTTTGAGGTTAGGTGCAGTCTTTGCACCTGTGTCACTAAAGTGCCACTGACAGTGTAACATGAACACACTCTGCCTCAGCTTCATGTTCCTTGATGTCACAGCACAGTGAAAGTTAGTCAAGATTAAAAAGAAAGTTAACTAAGGTAAAAAGAGTTAAACACTGGTGATACTAACACTACAAATAAATGTTCTATTTTCACTTGACTTATGAGCTCTATGTCCTTATACTGCTATATTACCCTTAACTATTATATAAACAGGGGAAATGTACTGGTAAATTGTAATAAAATCAAAATATACACTGTGTTTCTAGATGTTGTATTGAAATGGAAAAAAATAAAAGGAAAAGATTCTCTTCTCACAGTCTGAGCATTTTTGTTCTACTTTCACCGTACCATATTAGTGAAAACAGTGTTCAGCTATATTTAAATTGGATCAACATTAATCTATCACATGCAATTATACATTGACTGTGGGTATAATAGTTCAACAAAAATAAACAAAAATGTTTACAATGAATTACTGATTCTCAAATGTTAGGTGGTGCATGGGAAAGGAGTAAGGAAAGAAATTTAGCAAAAATAAATGCAAGCATTTTAGGAAAACCACAGGCCATTTTGGAATTTAGCATAAATATTATTATGCAATGCATCTTATCTCTTTATGTAAATTGTGTTCTATTTAGTCCTTACCATTAAAAAATAGAGTAAACTTGTATGTGCATATGTTCTGATAACACATTTTTAAACAAACCACAGGGAAGCACATATCATCACAAGTGATAGAAGTTACAAAAGCAAACACATTCAGTTAGAATTATTTCTGACTTTTCTTCCTACAGTAATGATTCACCATTATTTTCCAGTTGTTCAGGGTATTTTCACAATGAATTACTAAAAATTATATACATGTAGATATACTCTACATATTAGTGTATGTTAATTATAATTAACAAACAGCAATACGTGTGAAGGCCACAGACAAATATATGGAGTATTCCTAGCTCCCAAGAAAGTTCCTTGGTGGCCCTTTCTTTTGAGCAGCCAGGTTGACTACTATTTTTCATCTGCCCTAGTTTAGCTGGGATTGTCCTTGAAATACATATAAAGAATAATTCTTTCAAACAGAAGTCTGGTTTTCATAAGATATGTACCCATGTTATAGTTTCATCAGTAGTTAACTTTTTATTATTGCAAACAAGCAAAACAATTATTTGCCTCAGTGTCAAGGACCTTAAAGATGAGAAGGGATAAAAGGCACCATGAACTGAAGACAATCCTCTAAGGCTCTCTTCATTACAGCTCTTGCAGCTCCCAGTTGTCCCAGCAAGGAGACAAACTTTTGCACATTGTTCTTCAGCAGATATTTACTATTTAAACTGGGGCATCTATTATGAGAAAAGTGCATTTGGGGTGAAGAGAGAGGTAATGCTTTGGTTAGACAATGGGGGAGGACAACACAGAGTGACAGGTAACTTTCAACATCTGTATACCTTTATATTCTGACTCTGAATCCTGGCTGATGGTTACAAAGGGATATTCCATTTGTGAATATCAACAAACTGTAAAGTTGGTGTATCATATTTAAGTGCCTATGTATGAAATCATCCCTAAAACCATTGTAACAGTAACATGGATTAACTATACTTGTTTACTACTGTAAAATTTTGTCAAGTACTTGAATGGATAGAGACAACAAAAAATTTTATCAGTAACTTTGAATATATACTTGGCAATACCTAGTTTTAATTTATAAGTATAAGAACAAGAAAAGGCCTTAAATGGTGGTGTTTACTTTTAAAAAGAAATATATTTATTTCATTTTATTTTTGAGATTATAACGTCATCACTACATTTCTCCCTTCCTTTGCCTCCCTCCAAATGTTCCCATGTAGTCCTTCCTCCCAACTCCCCTTTCAAATTCATGGCTTCTTCATTCACTATTATTGTACATATATGTGTGTGTGTATATATATATACATACACACACATATTTACACATATATACATATATAACACACATAAACACACATCCGTATACATTCCTAGATAATATCTGTTCAGTCCACATAATATTACTTGTGTGTATGTTTTCAGGGCTGACCATTTGGCACTGGATAATCAATTGTACTTTTCCCTAGAAATAAATGTTTCTCCCATTCTCAGATTTCTTCAGTTACCTATAGTACTTTGTGTAGGGTTAAGGCCTTGTAGACGCTCCCCCATCTACTTTGGCATGTCCATCTGGTGCTGTACTTGTTCATTCATATTTGAAGAGTAATGTTGGTAAGACTTTATGGATGTAGCTTCTGATATTACTAGAAGAAACAAATTTATAGCCAACTTAGTCCTTTGGCTCTTACAATCTTTCTACCTCCTCTTCTGCAATATCCTATAAGCCTTAGATGCAGGAGAATTTTGAAGATGTAGCCATAGGGACCGGACTCTAAAACTCTGCATATTAGTTTGTGGTATTCTATAGTGGACTCTATATGTTACAAAGATATGTGTCCTTGATGAGGGGTGAAGAATATACCTATCTGTAGGTGTAGGGACAAATGTTTGTAGGATGTTGTCGGGGATTATACTGGTTTAGTAAAGTCATGGTTGTAGATTATCCTCCAATTACTATGATTCCACTAGCATGTTACTAGAGAAATAATCTAGGTTTCCAGTACCAGGCATGGTCTCTATCTTGGGCCTTAAGTCCAATTAGAGAGCTATTGGTAACTACAAAGTTTTGTGTGCCTATACTGCACCTTTAGATTTATTGTGCCAAACTCCACCTTTAAAAAAAACATTTTCATGATCAGATTACTTGTATCCTGCTATTCTTACTCTCTATTACTTCCCAGTCCTCCTATACTGGTAGCTTAAAGCCACATTTTATCCTATCTCTATATTATCTTTTCTTGGTTTCATCCATTTAACTGCAAAATTCATGATTTTACTTTTCTTTATAACTTAATAGCATTCCTTGATGTGTATGTACTGAGGTTTAATTATCCATTTGTCTCTTGTAGAACATTTCTATTTTTTATCTATTGTGAATAAAGCATCAATGATCATGACTGAGCAAGTTTCTGTGGAGTATGATATTGATCAGGAGTGGTATAGGTGGGTAATAATGGAGATTTAATTTTAGCTTCTAGAGAATTATCTACAATTATATATATATATAATATATATATATATATTATATATATATGCACAGTCTGGTTTCATTATTGGTTAATTTGCTATACATAGTTGCACATTTCCTTTCAAGATACTACTACTGTTTACTCTGCATTTTCATTCATCACAAAAGCATAGCAAGCAGAACATAGAAAAGAAAAAATACTTTAAGAGAACTAGAAATTTATATATTTGAAATATAATGACTTTCTAGAACTTCATTGTCCCCAGCCTCTCTATCCTGTTTCTCTCCTCCAAAAGCATTGCTTAGCTTTCCTTATTCTGCTGTCCATATTGAATTTGCCTTCTCTGTGTTCAATTTGTGTTATTTCTCTCTTGACACTTTCCCCTTTCTCACATAGGTTCATATTAATATCGATGGAAACACAACCCTGATTTGCTATCACTTAGGTTTAGTTAGTCAATATTCATTAATTCTCACTTACTGCCCATGCACCTACCTAATAATTCCCAAAACAAGGAGTATTTATACTTTCTGCATTCAGTCATCATGTCTACCTCTAGTATCACAAATACTTTTTAGTTCTTTCTTGTGTTTTATCTACTGGTTTTAACTTCTGATATGTTAAAATAATAATAAGATAATTGGCAGTAAATTCAGAGAATCTATTCTTATTTGAAAAATGAAATATAGCAACTTGTAAAGTTAGATGTGGTGCTTTCCATAGGCATGTGCTTATCTGGTCATAGGTAAGCAGAAACGGAAGAGGATTCTAGTGTTTTAAATAAAAACATCCCTATAGTCTCATATAGTGTGTCCTTGTTGGAGATGTGGCCTTCTTGGGAAAGTGTGTCACTGGAGATGGAGTTTTGAGATTTCATAAGTCCATGCCAGGTTTACGCTCTCTCTGTGCTTCAGTTACTGCTCCAGTGCCTGCCTGCATGTCACCATGCTCCCTGCCATGATGATAATGGACTAAACCTCTGAAACTGTAAGCCAGCCCCCAATTAAAAGCTTTCTTTCATAAGCCTTGGTCATGGTGTCTCTCTTAAGCAGTAGAAAAGTGGCTAAGACAAAGACAAAAAACAAACTTTATCTTGCTGGAGGAATATGCCTATAATCCTGACACATGGGACACAGGAAAATGATGAAACTTCTATTATAGCTTAGTAATACAGGAAGTAAATGTATGAGCAAATTATGTTGTTTTATAGGTAAATAGCTAAACAGAACACTAGGGAAAAGTAAAAACAAAGAAGGAATATTTGAAGCAAATTTATGAATCATGTGAATCCATAGGGTTAAATTTTGGATTTGAAATCAAGGGAAACTTATCAGTAATTGAAAATTATGAATCTTCAGCTCAGTGAGATTTTACATAAACACACACATGTACTCACACACACATATACTCACACACACACACACACACACACACACACACACACACGTATAGTCAGTAATGACATATGAATAGATGGTGTAAAGGCTCTCCGTGTGAAATTTATCATTATTCAGTCTGAAAATTGTAAAAAACTCATCTGTGGATAATGTATACTATATAGCTCATAAAATGACACTTGTATAAGTTCTCCATCTTTGAAGATTGTTTTATGTTTGAACTTTTCAGTGTGAAATATTCAGATGATGAAATAATTCTCAAGAATATGTGGTTTTCTAGCAGGGTACCATCCTAAATCCTGCCTAAGAATGCAGAAAATCTCAGGGAAATAGTAAGTAAAAAATTAGTTTGTTTATTCATTTTTTTACAGTATATAAGTTAGAAAAATGTCATCTCTAACATTCTTTTCACCATGGTTTACCAAATTAATCTTGTTATTATCTCTGATCCACCCACGTATTTTTCTACTTCTCTATTGTATGTGTATATATCTATAGAAATGTAAAAGGAAAATTGAACACAATTGGTTTTATGACACAATTTTTAAAGGCCTAATAATATGAAGCAAAGGATTCAAGTTCAAAGGACTAAGAAACCAGAAGATTCCCAGTGGACAATAGAGGAAAATTAAATTGAATTACTCATAAATTATGATCTGTTAGATTCCATAACAATGTGTGTGCCTACCAATAAAAAATAACAAAAGCAGCAGATAAATGAGAGCCAAAAGAAATACCCTTCCAAGAAAATGACCATTTAATCAAAGAAGTAAAAAGAATACTTCTAATTGAAAATTTACTAATTGAAAAATTTGAAAATTATGGTTTTGCAGTCTTCATAATAATACCTGGTTCAGGGAAAAATGATCTCTATCAGATAACAATGAAGAAAGCTTTGATGAGAACATGAGTATGTACATAGCTTCAAATATCTCATCAAAATCATATAATTAACCACAAAGAAAAAAGAACTTTAAGTGAGCTGAATATTTAAATGTTAGTCAAAGTTATTATGACAATAATGAGATAAATCAAATTGTCTATTGCCTGACATAATGCACTGGGAAGATATACCATGTACTCATGTTCCATTCCAGCAAAAAGTGCACATACCATGTCTGGCTGGAAAGACTGCTCAATGAGTAAGAGAGCTTGCTGTGGAAGCATAAGGACTTGGTGCTTGGTTGCCCAGGGCCCACATGAAAAGTTGAGTATGAAGGTTGAAGAAATGGTTGTATGGTTGAAAGAACTGATTTCTTTTCCAGAAAATCTTAGTTTGTTTAGCACATACACGTTAGCTAACCAACACCTGTAACTTCAGTTCCAGACTATATGAGTCCTTCTTCTGGTATCCAAAGACATGCATGCATTGCACAAACATATATACAAGCAAAACATTTATAAATATAAAATAAAAATAATAAAGAAATAGTTTTATGTTGGGTTCTTAGTTACCCAAGAAGTGTCAATTATGGGTTTCATGTAACCAGTCTTGGGCTGCTTTGTAGGTTTTTCTTTCTTCAGCCTTTCTCCACTCACATTCTTCCACCCTTTTAAACCTCTAATACTAGATAGGAGAAGAAAAAAATGATAGAGGGGCAGGGGAGTGATGTTATTGTTAGACTACTTCCTGATTATTAAAGGTGTTGAGTTCCTTGAGGCAAGTTTGATCTTCACTATCAGGATATCTAATTTCTTCTTCTTCTCTTCTCTTTACCCATCACTACTTAAGAAACTGCATCCAACCCACAATCAACAACCTACCTCATCTCTGAGGGCTCTAGCATTTGTATATCCTCTGAAAAAAAGTTTTCAGCAACCATCAGCAGCTGGCAAATTCATGCCCCTGCTAGAGCACAAGACAAATTATAGTCAGCTGCTGTGGAATATCTGAAGCAGCCCCATATCCCACACCTGGGATTAATATGAAAACATATTTCCATACTATTTGTGTTACAGTTCCATCTCATGAAGTGGGCCCAAAACATACCAGATGGTGGTTGGTTACTCTCACAACTTTTATACCACTATTACAACACCAGTGTATCTTGCAGCTATGCCCCAGTACTGTAACTACAGTATTGGGGACAGTAGATGGAGACAAGAAGATTGTTGGCTTGCTGGTTTGCCAGCCTTGCTGAAAATAAGTGGGAGTTCCACTTTCAATGAAAGACGCCATCTCAAAAACTCAGGTGGAGAGCTGTAGAGTGATGAGTTGTAAGAGAATGGACTTCTGAGGGAAATGTCAGAGAATCTCTAAGGAACATTCTCCAAGAAGATTTATTATCTTCTTTAACATTTCAGCATCATAAAGGATAAAAACTAAGAATTAATTCCATGTTAAAATGCAACAAAAATTCCAACTAGATAAATATATTCAATGATCTTACAGTGGATTGCTTGTAAGCAGAATAAATAATGCTATAAAAATAATACTGGTACAAATGACATAATTGAGTTCCCAAGTAAGCAGCCATGTGGTTGCATCCATAATCTAGTTTCCTAGAGAATTATAAAAGAGAATCTTGGTTGAAATTCGTGAAAATGCTTTAGAAAAGTGACCACTCCTCATTTTCTAGCTTTCTGTGTGTACTGCCGTTTGGTGAGAAGGGGCAAAATTGATGATAACTATTATTTCTCTTTTCATTTTTTCATACCTTATATTCTAACTTCCACATATCGCTACACTTTTAAATCCTTACTTCTTTTGTATTAGGAAATGAGTATTTAAAGAAAAAGGTCCATTTCTTTGACTATTTTGTCTATAGGTGACTCAGGGACCAATTGTAACTATTATCAGTCACTCATATTCTTTCTAGCTATTCTATGTTAAAATGAATTAAATTAATATAATGTCAGTTGTGTCCTTTTAGTAGTTTAAGTGATGGAGGAATGAAAGAAATTTTATATTTGCAAATAGGTATATTGGTATAATCTATTTTATAAATTTAACTCTTACTATAAGTCAGTGAACCATCAAACAATTATCTTAATTCTTAAGAGGAAATTTCAATTCAGAAAGATTAAGCCACTTGCCTAAAGTAAGCTGAGAAGTGTAAATAAAGAAAATGTTCAATAAAACATTTTTTAAAAAAATTTAAAAAGAGAAATTTTCAAACTGTAAGTTTTAGACTTGGTCATTATGAAGACCAATTTCTAGCTCTCAACTTAAGCAGCTTGGTAGATAATACTAAGTAGAAAGATGACCGACTACCACATTTGTACAAACACATCACATACATCTTCTTGCTGCCTAGAAAGCAAGTACCACACAGGAGAAGAAACTGATTAACTGAGTATGGTACAAAATACAATCATGTGTGTGTGTGTGTGTGTGTGTGTGTGTGTGTGTGTTTCCTTTCTTTCATGGACTCTTCTAGAGGTTGGTTCTTCCAAATAGTCACTTAATTTTATAATATCTTTGTAAAGTAGATTATGCAGATACTATTGTGCTTAATATTCTTGGGAAGAAATTAGGGTGTCAGTAAGTACTCAGAATTGGGATATGTTTTTCTCAGTCCTGACTTTAAATTGTTTTCTAAATAATAATTGAACTCATTTATTAATCACCACTCTTTGACACTCCAAACAATTTGCTTAAATCTCAATTATAGTCCTGATCACACATATCCCGCTGTAGAATTCTTTGTAATCACAACAGAGAGTGCAGTTCATTTCATTATATTCATCATTGTCTTTGAATAAAGTTTCATATATAGTGGGTAATGAACAAATTTCTAATAACACATTAGGTGTAACAAGTACTAAATGGTGTTATTGTAGTTCTATATTTAAGTTTTGTTATAAACTCAATTATGGGAAAATATCTTACTTAAATTTTGTAAGAAAGTTGCAAAATGAATTTGGGAACAAGGGGGTTTCTAAATTCTTAATATGTGTTGTAAGTAAAGACTGCAGGTGCCTCCTTGGTTCTGTTTTGAACCATGACAAAAGTAATTAGCAGGTAAGATTCCAACTCCAGTCACCAAGGGATTGAATATAATTATGAAGCTGCATGGAGAAGTCAATAATCATAGGTGAGAAAAAGAGGCAGTGCACAATAAGCTTCCATCTCAGGTACATCTTTGATTATGCTAAAGAGGTTGGAAGTCATTTTTTTATCTTATTGTTGTAATATAATCAGAGTGAGCTCACATCATTCAGCAGGTGACAGAAGCTTGTTTGTTTATTTTGTTGTGAAAACATTTCATTGTTTGTCTGTGAATGGCCTTTGACCCAGGAAATAATTACATTACACAGTGTTAACTTGTTAGCAGAAAGTACAAGCTAATATTCGCGCAGCTATGGATTTTTCTTTTGAGCCCAATACATTGCTTTGGAACACTATCTTCCTTTATCAGCTCCTCAGGAAGAAATATGAGTATCTTCTAGCAATACCCCATCCCCCATCTCTTTTCTGTCAAGGATAAATTTGATGTCTTTTTATATTGTACCTGATAGAGAATTTACTATCTTGCAGGCTATTAAATCATTTTAAATGCAACACAGGATAACATAAATGTGGACTGTAAGGTATGAAAGTGAAAAAAATTAATAACAGATATAGTAGATATGAAGTCCCTTCATAAATAAATACTTTGGCAGCTGGGTATTTCACAAGCAGAAGAAAATATAGCTGCTGCCAATGACAAGGATTTTATTAGTATATTCCAAAACACTACACATTACAAACTGTTGCTTTATTGGTATATTATAATTACTGTGGTCTTTTATTTAAGAAAGGCTAGTGGTACAAAAGGGCTTCTCAATTAGGTTTTAGGAGTGGGCTGTTGCCCCTAAGCTTCTTTAGATGTGTAACATCTTTAGACTTTTATTCTTGTTGCTTTAGTTTCATAAATATTGCAAATGTTTGTTTGATTTTTACTTTGCAATCCATTTTTGTAAATATCCTCTCACAAAAAGGATTTAAACAGTCCCATATCAACATGTTCATGAATCCTGGCTGCTGTCTTAGAGCTCTGACAATACATGATCAAAGCCCTTCCCTATTAATGCAGAAGGAGCTCCTTTGCACAATTATCTATATTTGTAAATAAAGTTTAATTAAAAACTTCCGGTGGGTGGAAACCTCTGCCTGGGCCACCAGGAGTCCATAGCCAACGAGGGCCAGGAGAAAGCTACCCTCCCAGTAGCGTGGAAAAGCCATCAGTGCGGTTAAGGGAAGCAACGCTGCTCACTGAGACCCACCCGGAACCGGCGGGATATAGGGCCTGAGGAGAACTCGGGGGCAGGAAACCTCTGAACCTTCCGGTTTCCATCTGTGGGTGGAGACCTCTGCCTGGGCCACCAGGTATCTGTGCCTGGGTACCTCAGCCTGGGCCACAGGACTCCAGGAGAGAGCAGGTATCCCAGGAGTGCTGACACACCTTTGAGCACAGGCAAAACCACTACTTGTGTTCAAACTCACTGGATCAAGAGGGACCCTTGCAGAGCCATCAGGACATAGGAACCAAGGGACAGCTGGGGACAAGATCCTTCTGATTTCTGTCTGCACCCCAGAGCTGACCCTCGACCACAGCTCTCCAAAACCAAACACCTTTCAGAGAGAGCTGGTCTTTAAGCAGTATTGACACAGAGGCCTGCAGGAGGGGCAAGCCACAACAAGACAGAATAAGACGAGCTAACATCAGAGTTAACAAGATGGCAAAAGGCAAGGGTAAGAAAATAAGGAACAGAAACCAAGGCTACTTGACATCATCAGAACCCAGCTCTCCCACCAAGGCAAGCCCTGGATACCCCAACACACCAGAAAAGCAAGACTCAGATTTAAAATCATTTGTCATGATGATGATAGAAGACTTTAAGAAAGAAATGAATAACACCCTTAAAGAAACACAAAAGAACAGAAATAAACAACTAGAAGCCTTTAAAGAGGAAACACAAAAATCCATTAAAGAATTACAGGAAAACACAAACAAACAGGCAGAATTTCAAGAAAACACAATCAAACAGACAAAGGAAATAAACAAAACTATCCAGGAGCTAAAAATAGAAATAGAAACAATAAAGAAATCACAAAGGGAGACAACCCTGGAGTTAGAAAACCTAGGAAGGAGCAGGAGTCATTGATGTAAGCATCACCAACAGAATACAAGAGATGGAAGAGAGAATCTCAGGAGCAGAAGATACCATAGATAACATCGACACAACAGTAAAAGAAAATGCAAAGAGCAAAAAGGTTCTAACCCAAAACATCCATGAAATCCAGGAAACAATGAGAAGACAGAACTTAAGGATAATAAGTAGAGAAGAGAGTGAAGATTCCCAACTTAAAGGACCAGTAAATAACTTCAACAAAATTAGGGAAGAAAACTTCCCTAACCTAAAGAAAGAAATGAGCATAAATATACAGGAAGCTTATACAACTCCAAACAGATTGGACCAGTAAAGAAATTCGTTCCATCACATTATAGTGAAAACACCAAATACACAAAACAAAGAAAAAATATTAAAAGCAGTAAGGGAAAAAGGTCAAGTAACATATAAAGGCAGACCTATCAGTATTACACCTGACTTCTCACCAGAGACTAGGAAAGCTAGAAGATCCTGGGCAGAACTCATACAGACTCTCAGAGAACACAGCTGCCAACCCAGGGTGCTATACCCAGCAAAACCCTCAATTACCATAGATGGTGAAACCAAAATATTCTATGACAAAACCAAATTTACACAATATGTTTCTACAAACCCAGCCCTACAAAGGATAATGGATGGTAAACCTCAACTCAAAGAGGGAAACTACACCCTAGAAAAAGCAAGAAAGTAATCTTTCAACAAACTCAAAAGAAGATAGCCACATAAAAGTAAAAATAACATCGAAAATAACAGGAACCAACAATCACTATTCCTTAATATCTCTTAACATCAATGGACTCAATTCCCCAATAAAAAGACATAGACTGACAGACGGGATCCATAAAGAGGACCCGGTATTTTGCTGCATTCAAGAAACTCATCTCCATGATAAAGACAAACACTACCTCAGAGTAAAGGGCTGGAAAACAAGTTTGCAGGCAAATGGTCACAAGAAACAGGCTGGAGTAGTCATTCTAATATCGGATAAAATCGACTTTGACCCAAAAGTCGTCAAAAAAGATAAGGAAGGACACTTCATACTTATCAAAGGAAAAATCTACCAAGAATAATTCTCAATCCTGAACATCTATGCTCCATATGCAAGGGCACCCACATTCATAAAAGAAACTTTACTAAAGCTCACAGCACACATTGTGCCTCACACAGTAATAGTAGGCGACTTCAACACCCCATTATCATCAATGGACAGATCTTGGAAACACAAACTAAACAGAGACACAGTGAAACTAACAGATGTTATGGACCAAATGGATTTAACAGATATCTATAGAACGTTTCATCCTAAATCAAAAGGATATACCTTCTTCTCAGCACCTCATGGTACCTTCTCCAAAATGACCATATAATTCATCACAAAACAAACCTCAACAGATACAAGAAGACTGAAATAATCCCATGCCTCCTATCAGATCACTATGGATTAAGGATGGTCTTCAATGGCAACAATAACAACAGAAAGCCCATATACACATGGAAGCTGAACAATGCTCTACTCTATGATAACTTGGTCAAGGAAGAAATAAAGAAAGAAATTAAAGACTTCCTAGAATTTAATGAAAATGAAAGTACAACATACCCAAACTTATGGGACACAATGAAAGCAGTGTTAAGAGGAAAACTCAGAGTTTTGAGGGCCTCCAAAAAGACACTGGAGAGAGCATACACTAGCAACTTAATGGCACACCTGAATGCTCTAGAACAAAGAGAAGCTAATGCATGCAAGAGGAGTAGAAGGCAGGAAATAATCAAACTCAGAGATGAAATCAACCAAGTCGAAACAAAAAGAACTATACAAAGAATCAACAAAACCAAGAGTTGGTTCTTTGAGAAAATCAACAAGATACATAAACCCTTAGCCAGACTAACCAGAGGGCATAGAGACAGGATCCAAATTAACAAAATTAGAAATGAAAAGGGAGACATATTCTGAGGAAATTAAAAAAATCATCAGATCCTACTACAAAAGCCTATACTCAACAAAACTGCACAATCTGGATAAAAAGGACAATTTTCTAGACAGATACTAAATACCAAAGTTAAGTCAGGATCAGATAAACCATCTAAACATTCCCATAATGCCTAAAGAAATAAAAGAAGTCATTAAAAGTCTCCCAACCAAAAAAAGCCCAGGATCAGATGGGTTCACTGCAGAATTCTATCAGACCTTCACAGAAGAACTAATACCAATACTCTTCAATCTATTCCACAAAATAGAAACAGAAGGAACACTACCCAACTCCTTCTATGAGGCCACAGTTACACCGACACCAAAACCTCAGAAAGACCCAACAAAGAAAGAAAACTTCAGACCAATTTCCCTTATGAATATCAATGCAAAAATACTCAATAAAATTCTCACAAACCAAATCCAAGAACATATCAAAACGATAATTCATCATGATCAAATAGGCTTCATCCCAGGGATACAGGAATGGTTCAATACCCGGAAATCCGTCAATGTAATCCACTCCATAAACAAACTCAAAAAAAAACAAAACAAAACAAAACAAAAAAAAAACACATGGTCATTTCCTTAGATGCTGAAAAAGCATTTGACAAAATTCAGCATCCCTTCATGATAAAAGTCTTGGAAAGATCAGGAATTCAAGGTCAATACCTAAAGATAGAAAAAGCAATATACAGCAAACCAGTAGCCAACATCAAACTAAATGGAGAGAAACTCAAAGCAATCCCACTAAAATCAGGGACTAGGCGAGGCTGCCCTCTCTCTTCTTATCTATTCAATATAGTAATTGAAGTTCTAGCTAGAGCAATTAGACAACAAAAGGAGGTCAAAGGGATACAAACTGGAATGGAAGAAATCAAAATATCACTCTTTGTAGAAGATATGATCATATACTTAAGTGACCTGATAACCTCCACCAGAGAACTGCTGCAGCTGATAAACAACTTCAGTAAAGTGTCCGGATATAAAATTAACTCAAACAAATCAGTAGCCTTCCTATACTCGAAGGATAAACAGGCTGAGAAAGAAATTAGTGAAATAACACCCTTCACAATTGTCACAAACAATATAAAGTATCTTGGTGTGACTCTAACCAAACAAGTGAAAGATCTGTATGACAAGAACTTCAAGTCTCTGAAGAAAGAGATCGAAGAAGACCTCAGAAGATGGAAAGCTCTCCCGTGCTCATGGATTGGCAGGATTAATATAGTAAAAATGGCCATGCTGCCAAAAGCAATCTACAGATTCAATGCAATCCCCATCAAAATTCCAACTCAATTCTTCATAGACTTAGAAAGAGCAATTCTCAAATTCATTTGGAACAAAAAAACCCCAGGATAGCAAAAGCTATTCTCAACAATAAAAGGACTGCTGGGGGAATCAGCATTCCTGACCTCAATCTGTACTACAGAGCAGTAGTGATAAAAACTACATGGTATTGGTACAGCGACAGACAGGTAGATCAATGGAATAGAATTGAAGACCCAGAAATGAACCCACACACCACCTTTGGTCACTTGATTTTCGACAAAGGAGCTAAAACCATCCAGTGGAAAAAAGACAGCATTTTCAACAAATGGTGCTGGTTCAACTGGTGGTCTACATGAAGAAAAATGCAAATTGATCCATTCCTATCTCCCTGTACAAAGCTGAAGTCCAAGTGGATCAAGGACCTCCACATAAAACCAGATACACTGCATCTAATAGAAGAGAAAGTGGGGAAAAGCCTCGAACACATGGGGAAAAGTTCCTGAACAGAACACCAATGGCTTATGCTCTAAGATCAAGAATGGACAAATGGGACCTCATGAAATTGCAAAGCTTCTGTAAGGCAAATGACACTGTCAATAGGACAAACCAGCAACCAACAGATTGGGAAAAGTTCTTTACCAATCCTACGTCTGACAGAGGGCTAATATCCAACATACACAAAGAACTCAAGAAGTTAGACTCCAGAAAACCAAATAACCCCATCAAAAAATGGGGAACAGAGCTAAACAGAGAATTCTCAACTGAGGAAATTCGCAGGGCTGAGAAGCTCCTAAAGAAATGCTCAACATCCTTAATCATCAGGAAAATGCAAAGCAAAACAAGTCTGAGATGCTACCTCACACCAGTAAGAATTGCTAAGATCAAAAACTTAGGTGACAGCAGATGCTGGTGAGGATGTGGAGATAGGGGAACACTCCTCTATTGTTGGTGGAATAGCAAGCTAGTACAACCACTCTGAAAATCAGTTTGGCGGACCCTCAAAAAAATGGACATAATACTACCTGAGGACCCAGCTATACCACTCCTGGGCATATACCCAGAAGATGCTCCAACATGTAATAAAGACACCTGCTCCACTATGTTCATAGCAGCCATATTTATAATAGCCAGAAACTGGAAACAACCCAGATGTCCCTCAT
>CM052709.1:98233865-98267337 GCA_028551405.1 Uromys caudimaculatus | reverse complement strand
GGGAATGTCAAGGTGGGAATATGGGAATAGGTGGGCAGGTAGGTGGGAGGAGGAATTCCTTCACAGAGGCGGAGAGGGGGAGGGGATAGGGGGTTTCCAAAGAGGAGACCCAGAAAAGGGGAAACATTGGAAATGTAAATAAAGTATCAAAAATAAAATAAATAAAATAAAAAATAAAAAAAAACAAAAAAAATGCAAGTGACCATGTCAAAAAAGGATTTTCAAATAATTGTATTACTGATAGGATTTACTATATGCAGTACATTATGATCAACAATGCATCTTCAATATATTCAGCTAGTTTACATCTATCTTCTCTTCCTTATAACTAAGGGTTAGGTGATAATGTTGTACACTTTTCCTAAAGTCATGTTTTAAGTGGCCTGCACTGCCATTTGTGTGTCATCAGCTTGCTTTCCATCAAGATATAAGTGAGCCTGTGTTAGCTTCCTTTCTGGTACTTAAGCTTTCAAGACTATGTGAGCCTTTCAAAGACTTGAACTTCCTTCAAATGATCACAAGGTGGCAGTGTATCAAACTTTAAAAAGAATGGTATATATCTGCAGTATGTGGCAATTGCCTGGGATGTAAATATTATAATTGATTGGTAGACATTTCAGCAAAGGAAAGCTGCACAAGTTGTTACAGCCTTATTAGGGACTTAAAGCCTATACTATATTTCTGGTTACATAGTTTTTCTATATTTTATGTTTTCCTGAGGAAAGGCCCCACTTAGTCCCATAGGTTGGTCTAGAAGTGATGATCCTTCTGCCTCAACCATGAGTACTGGGTGTGCAAACATGTGTGATTGTGCCTAAATTGTACTTTCCCTCTATAATCTACAGGGAAAGAAAAAAACTTACTTGAAGATATAGGCATATATCAATTTTTGTATTTTCTATATGAAATGCAGGGAATTTTATGCAAATATAATTATTGGACCTAAAATTTTTATGGATTTCCTAGGTGAAAATATTTTTTAGGTCACTACTATTTTTTGAGCATGTGTGCTTTGCCTCCAGGAGTAATGATAGAATTCATCTAGCAATAGAAATAATGTCAGGAAATGATAAGAATATTATGGAGATCTTAAAATTGAAGACTTCTTAACTATAACTTTAAAATCATTATTGTAGAAATGACTAGTATTTCTTCTATTCATATGATCTTTTAATTTCATAATTATTTCTTTTATCATCTTATTATCTTTTTTGAGTTATGAATATCTTTCTTTATCCCAAATTATTAAGAGAACTTTCTTTAAAGAGGAATATTATAGACCTGATATTTCATATAGATAGAGAATGAACAAGGACTGGCATTTAGAACATCATTTGCTTTGGATGTAATTTTTAATAAGCTTTTGTCTTCATGCAGTGGATTAAGAATTTCCTAATAATATTCAAATAATAACAAGGAAGACCTTTCTGAGAAGGGCATATACAGATATATCCTTAGACTAATCAAAGACTTGAGGGCATAATAATTTATTTCATCTCTGTAATTCAGAATTTTACCTTGCTTTTGCAACTTCTGTGAGTATCTCTTTCACAGACACTTCCTAAGTCATTGTTTACAATATTTATCACTTGCTTGGCCTACAGAAGACTGAAAAATAGCAGTGTGAAGATTTGAAGATAATTCTGAACTTAGACCCCTCCCTTAAGCATGAAGAAAATGAAATACAAGTATTCTTTTGATATCTGAAGAACATTTTATTCTACTTTTCTTGGTGTGATAAAATATCCTTTGTCCATAAAAAATAGGTCCTACAATTTCTATTAATAGGTAACAGAGAAACAAAAGTGTAGTAGAAATGAATATTCAAATCAATGGAGAAAAGATAATTGTTTTCTTTTCAAATGCACATTTATGAAATAAATATTGTTTTGTGTATGATCTTTAAACTCAAATATTATGTCCAAATGCTTCTTCGTTGCTTTCTGTAATGCTGCCAATTTTCTTGGGAAAAATTATCTAATGAATTCAATTTGTTTTACATTTTATTCTCTTCAATTTATCTCTTGCATGAAACATTTTCCTACCTTAATTTTATTTACATAGTATTCCTTTGTCATATTTCTCATAAATATCTATTTTTCCATTAAAATTTGGTATATGTTGCTCAGAATAGACACAAAGAAAATTTAAACTCTGCACTATGCTGTCGTAGTAGATATTGCTTAGTGTATATAAAAATGATAAATCTTCTTCTAAAATGTAATGACATGGTCTTTGGGATATCCATCTTAATCATGAAAAATAGTTTTTTTCCAATTCTAGACAGAATTAGAAATCTTATTTTTAAAATGTTTGTTACAAATTCTAATAGCAGAATGTGGTAACTGACAAAATCAGAAAATTATGGTTTCTCCTTGTAGCTCAAAATTTAAGATGTCAATACTATGTGTTGTTTTTCATGTTTATGATCTAGTACAAAGGAGAATTTCCCTCAGATATACTGGTTGTCTTTCTCATATGGCTTTTATGAACAAAGGGTACAGACACTCGTTTTTAGAGGAAACAGAGAAATACTGTTATCTAAGGTTTTCTGAGTACATTTTAGGTATAGGCAGAATGTACAGCCACTCACATCATTGTAACTAGGTGCCATTTAATACAAACTGGCCATGCACTGCTGTGGGTTTGTGAGAGAGTAGATAGTGGTAAGGGTCAGATGCTACAGAAAATAGATTTTGTCTAATAAAAGAGAGTTGCAAAGATGGATACTGATAACAGACTTAGATACTGGTTACAGAGAGTTAGAGACTTTAGAGCACTTAACCATAAATGATATGTCTGTATTAAACCACTCTCCTCAGGGATCTAGGCAAGAGAGGAGGCAGATGATTATAAGACCCAGAAGTGATAGATGACTCAAAAGAAACAGACTCACCAGGTTGATACACACATGAACTCAAAGAGATTATTACCGCATGTACAAGACATATAGAGGTTCACACCAGACAATATCCCAGCACTGAGATGTTTCCCATCACTCACAAAGAAGTTATTTGCAATTGATTCCATCTAAAGAAACAAAGTTGTCTAGTAGAGTTTAACCATGTATGTCAACCATACTATGGGCAATCCCCATTCCCAGTAGCAGCTGGCCAACACAAAAAAGAGCTTTCACCTGCATGTGATCAATGTAACATCTTATCAGAAAACAATTGCAGAAAATTAATCTTTCATCATTTTCTAAGAATAGAGCTATATACTAACACTTAGAAATACTTCCTGAACTTGAACTTGATGATTCTTGGGGCTGGTCATATTGGTGGTTGCATGCTCATACTGGGCTTGTTAAACATTTCTATATCAAGTCAGAAGTCTTTCAGGTAGATACTTGTGTACTACCCACCACTCACTGCTTTAAATGTCTACAACAGGGTAGACAAGTATGTTCTGGGTTATTGTTTAGTGATATGCATGCAATTCTATTGAAAATATGAGGCTTTCTTTTTATAGAATTATCATAGAAACCAGAACTCTGCATGTCCTTTTGCCTTCCAAAAAATCTGATCTCTGTGTTTATTAGCAAAAATATCAATGTAAGGTCAAATTGAAATTTGTGGTAATGATCTAGGTATTCATGTCATGACAAATATCTCAAAAGAAAGTAAACCAGCCACTCTGAGCATGTCCATGGTCTGTGAGTTTCTGACCTGTATGTGGGAGACAACTCTTTTCTATGTGTGGCCATGAACCTGTGGCCCTCTGCAAGTAAGTAGTTCCTCCCACTTCTTCTGTAATTTCCGATCCTTTTGGTCTTTCTCTGGTTCTGCCTATTGGTATTTTACATTGCTCTTCAGTTTTCATGGTTAATTCTGTCCTCCATGATTAGATCTGCCATATTCACATGTTTGCTTTTGCATTTTATTTTCAAAGTTGCTTTAAAATCCTTAGGATTGTGTTCACTAAGGAACTATCACTATGTAAGAGTGAACAGAGGAAAAGAAAAGAAATACTCAAACAAAGCCAACAATAACAAGAACAGAGGAAAGAGAGAAATATAAAGCAATGACAGATACCATATCCTCAGAGAAAAATCAATGAATGTCTTTAAAAAGAGAAAAACAAGTGTGCCAAAGAACATTACTCAAAGTATATATCCCAGCAAGAATCAGAAAGGTGTTTTTTTTTTTTTTTTAGTTTTTTAATTATTTTACCATCTTTGTTTTCATTTTCATAAAAGTATATGTTTTTCTTCAATTTAGGACTGTTTCAAGATCTCTCCCTCTCTTTTGTGTAGTGTCTGGTTGTGGGGATCTGTATTTGTTCATATCTGCTGTAAGAGGAAGCTTCTTTGATTATAGCTAGTCAAGGCACTGATCTGTAGAATACCATTAGTAATCATTTTATCATTTTAAAAAAATTACCAGTAGTGTTTTGTTTTACTCTAGATCTGTCTCTGGTTCTTAGTCACCCAAGCAGGGCCAGTTATGTGTTTCATTTTGTGGAGTGACCCTTCAGTCAAACCAGACATTGGTTGGTTATTCCCAGAAGCTTTGTGCTACCATTGCCCTCCAGGAAGACCCTGGAAGAGGAGGCTGAAAGAGTTTAAGAACCCAAGGGGATGTAGAACACTAGAACAAGGCTCTCTAAGTTAGCTGATCAAAGCTCATATGGACTCATAGAAACTAAAGCAGCAAGCACAGGGCCCATATGGTTGTATACCAGGTTATCTGCATATAAATTATAAATTTCAGTTTAGTTTTTTTATGGGACTCCTGAGTATGGGAACAAGTGAGTCTCTGGTTTTTGTGCATTCTCTTGGGATTCTTTCCCTTCTGTTGGTTTTCTTTGTCAAGTTCAGTGTGTTGGGTTTTGTTTTATCTCATTATATTTTATTATGTTGGGTTTTGTTGTTATCTCTTAGAAGCCTGGTTTTATATATATATATTTTTATATAAAAAAATATATGTTTATATATATATATATATTGAAAGGCAGAAAGAAAGTGTATCCAGATGGGAGGGAGGTGACAAAGAAGTAGGGAGGAGTAGAGGGAAGAGAAAGTATAATCAGTATATATTGTGTGAGAAAATAATTTAATTTTAAGAAAGCAGAAAAAAACCCAAAAAGTGTTTTTTTTCTTCAAATAATATATCCTGGCTATAGATTTCCCCTCCTTCTACTCCTCCCAG
Source organism: Uromys caudimaculatus (assembly GCA_028551405.1). Lineage (NCBI taxonomy): Eukaryota > Metazoa > Chordata > Mammalia > Rodentia > Muridae > Uromys > Uromys caudimaculatus. The sequence continues at coordinate 98,262,187 of CM052709.1, read as the reverse complement.
TTCCTCTGCACCTTGCTTTTCATTTATCCTTTTCTCTCTCTCACTAGGAAAAAAAATGGGTTTCTAAGGGATAAAAATAAAATAGAAAAAATAAAATGATATAATAAAAATGAACACATTGGAATTGGACAAAACAAATACACAGAAAGAAAAGAGCCCAGTATAAGGCACAATAAATAGAGACCTAGTCATTGACAAGCCCAGGAATTCCATCAAAACACTAAATTAGAAGCCATACTGTAAATGTAGAGGACTCATTCATACTCCTGCAGTTCCTGTGGATGCTGCCTCAGTCTCAGTGAGTTCTGATGTGCTTTAAGGCTAATTAACAAATAAAACTCCTCTTCTTCATAAACCACAATTTCCTGGACTCAGCTGCTTCCTGTCAGTAGAAAAAATAGAGCAAGAAATTCTGAAAACTTAAGCGGAAATTAGTACAACAATGAGCAAGGGAAAACTCAGAGATAACTCTTTATTGTCATGGATATGGACCACAAAAGAGGATATTACAGTAATTTATTTGCATCCTGTTAGTGTTTGGTCTTTGTAGAAGAAAAATGGGCAGAGAAATAAAGTATCTGTGTTTATAGTCACAGAGAGTAACTTATTAAGTGTTTGTCTAAGTAATGTTTGCACAGTAATGAACCCATAATCCAATTGTAGTATTGCATAGCATTCTAAGCATAAGTTAGATCAGAGTTAACAAAAAAGCTTCTATATATTTTTCCCTTAATATTTACATCTAAAACCATTTCAGGCTAAGTATGATTAATGGTAATATGTATAAAGTTTAAATATTTTTAGTTTGACAAAATTTAACCTTTTGTTTAGGATAACTTTTAGATGCAATTCTTTTTAATATAATATAAAAATGTTCTACAAAAGACATATTGCTCTTGTTTAGCATGGATTTAAAAGCATTGTTACTCAGTTTGGGTTAAATATGACACAAACATTTGTAAATAAAAGAATCCACATTTTAATCAAAGTGTTTTTTATTTTCTCTTAAAAGACACATATCAAATATGCACTTAAGCTCTAGTTACAACCCCACATTTTCTGCCTCACATTTTACAACAATGGGTCAAAGAGAATATTTGTGTTATATGGTGTATATGTGAGTGGGAGTGGGAGGGTGTGCATATGTATGTAGAGCCTCAGGTGTGCATGTGTAGGCTCAGGTGTCCAGGACAGAAATCCACCTTAGGTGTTATTCCTTAGATACCACCCACCTTAATATCTGAGGCAGTCTCATACACTAGGCTAGACTGGATGGGCAGTACACTCCAGAGATCTTACTCTCTATTTTCATAGAAATGAGATTATAAGCATGAGAAAAACCTGTGTCATAATCGACCTTCCTTTAGTAAATTTCAAGACTTAAATGAGTCCCACCATAAGATCTCGAGGGAACAAGATGAATCATGAAAACTGAGGCATAATGTGTTTATTTAGAAAGCTTGATTATAAAGATTTTCACATCTCTTTACATTTCAGGTGTCTTAAAATACTACAATACCAACTGGATTGTGAGTCATTTGCTATATAAGTCATTCCCAAACACTGTCCTGAGAGAGACACACTGCCACAGCCAATAAACTTAAATTTGCTATTATCTTTCATTGCACATAGGTAGACCCTTGGAACACAATGAGAAACACACTCATTTTTCTTACTACTTTAATAACATATACTAGAACATTTTACATTTTGTTTTATAAAATGTAAAATGAAATGCTTATCTAAAAAGCTATTGCCTCCTCTTTTAAAAGTCTTTTTTTTCCTGTGAAATATTACTTGCTAAGTTTTAAAAACACTAATTAATGTAGGTATTTGAGAGCTAATGGAAGACTGACAGAACATTTTAACCTGAGAAGATGTTATAAGGTTTCCAGATGAGTTTTTTTTTTCAAGGAATCAGAAAATAGGTTTGCCTTACAATATTAGTTTGTTCTAGAACATAAAAGATCACAGTGAAGGTTGAAACTTGGATATTGTTAAAAATTTAAAGGATACAGAGGAAGAAAATTAAGTTGGCTTTAGCTTATAATAACTAAATTAAAAGAGAAACTAGGAAATATGTGAAACTTTTGACATTTATTCAGTGTGTTGAGCTCAGTTTTAGGAAATATATTATTTAAAAACTAGAAGAAAGACATCCTGTAAAAGTTACTTCTAAGTATTTATACAGAAATCAACTTTTTTCTCTTTAAAGTCATGCATCTAAATGCAATGGTGCATTAGAATAATGAAATTGCTTTAAAATCATGGGAGAGGCTGCATTACTCTACTTAATCCATTTACTGTTAGCACAGATAAAAAGATGGTATAACCAGGATAACAAAGATGGTGTCACTAGAATATCCTCCTTGCTTTGCACTGATTTATGTTTCCAAAGTTTCTAAGTGTAAAATAGATATAATGCTTTACAGTGGAACAATTGACTTCTGTTTTATTTTTAAGTATTTTATAGCATTTTGATTAAATAAAATGGTATTCATCCAAATTTAACCAGATTTCATTTATAAATTCTTTGGAGTTCCCAAGATTAGTCTTAGGGAAAAAAACACACTAAATCAACGCAGTATGTCTTTTACACTTAAAATTATCATTTTACCTGGTTTGTATTTGTTGAGATTTTTGTAGATATAAGTGCTACACATTTGTTAGGCTGTATTCTTCAGGGAATAATAAGAGAAGTCCTTTATATGATCAATACAATTGTTTTTTGTAGTTATTTCCCCCATCATGAGAGCCTTTACTGAAGTAAGCCAGACACTGAGTCTTCTGATGAAAAGAATTGCAAGATAAGTCAGAAAAGGGAGCTCTAGCGAGTTATTAAGTAACAATAAGAATAGCACTTGCAAAAAATATTGACGAGAAAGAGAGAGAGAGAGAGAGAGAGAGAGAGAGAGAGAGAGAGAGAGATTGAGATTTAAAAACATGGTTGTCAGCTTCTCAAGAAGAGGGTCTGCTTAGGTGGCTTAGCTATGGATACACATATACTCTCAAATTTGCACATATACTCAGAAACACGCACACACCCAAATATAGTCACACACTCAACATACACACACAGACACAGACACCACACACACACACACACACACACACACACACACACACACACACACACATTCACACATGCATGCACACATGCATCTCCTGAGATAAAGATAGGTCAATCCAGCTGTTGTTTGAGCCTAGCTCCCCATAAAGCAGTATTAATGTAAACATTTGTGTCTTTGATCTCAAGGCTTGAGTTTAATGACAACTGCTGACCAAAGAAACAGCCTTTGTACCAAAGGGAAGTTTAATGACCCCATTCTGGTTTTACTGGTGATGGAGTAAAATGAGGACATTCATTGCCATACTCAACAATATTCTCCTATACTTTGGTATTGCCACAGGCTGAGTTTCTTGCTCTCAGCAAAAGTATGCAGCAGACTAACTGGAAATGATAGTACCAGGTAATATAAACAATTCCCTCCCATAAGATAGTTCTTGGATGCCATTCAAGGTCAATATGCTTTAACCAACCACTCTCATATTAGCACCAAATGAACTAATGATGTTTCATGGATCCTAGAACCATATCTTGCAATGGTTAATTATTACACGCATTCCAAGGTATCTCTCAATTTTCCACTATTATAATTGGGACTTCAGGAAATTAAAACCAATGAATTTAAGAGTACCTATCTTTTATTGACTCTCAATACTCTTTTAAGAAGAAATACGTTCATATAGTTATCTTCATCGTCATGTATTATTTGAATAGTTAGTGTAAGAATGTATTCTCTTTTTTTAAACAGGATATAACTGGACAAATTAATTATATAGGCGAGATCATATCTGGCAAGCCACACTTAAGAATGATTCTCATTCAATAACTCACAGCAAATACTGGTAAAAAAAAAAAAAAAAAAACCAGGATTGGTTTCATATGTGAAACCAATCATAAAATCTCTTTCAAGAAGAGATATTTTGTATCCTTTTTATGAGATTCTGTCTCATAAATGGTAATGAGAGATGTTTTTTAGGTGTCCAAGAAAAGCAGGGAATTGTGAACCTGAAGAAAAAAGAAATTCATGAAAATGTTCAGATATTGAAGGTGAAGACAAATAAGAATTGCTGACTTTGCGACCTTACTAAAGATGAGGGAATGATAGAGGATGCTAGAAAGGCATAAAGATTCTAAGGAAGAACTCCAGACAGCACTCTTGCTGCACATGAGCAAACAATGAGGCCAAATGTAAAGAAGGTAGTTTCTTTATGTGACTATGAAGAAATTGTAGCAAATTATTTGTAGTTATAAGGAAGAAACATTGTTGAGTCATGATTAAAAGTCTCAGATTAGATGCAGTTGTATGATAACCTGTAGATTATTGTACATTTTAGAACCAACTAATTTCAGTCTAGTAGACTATTCTATAGGACAGTAGCTGTTTTTACACAAAATCTAGCAATAACTATAGGTACTGTCTCAATATGTAAGACGTTCTATTTTATTTCTTTGCCAGGCTGTATGTTATCTTAAAGTAGCTTTTCTTCTTATCAAACACATATCAAAGCAAATAAATATTCACTCTTTGATAATCTCACTTTTGCAGTTATTGGTAACACTAAATTAAACATATGTTGTTGAGAGAATTCCTGTAAGAGAAAAAACTTTTACGATATTACAGTATATGAATAGTGTAGTAAAATGGCTGAGTTAACCATCTATATGGTTTTCAGTGGGATCTAAGCAAAATCAGTCCTCATCTGTTCAAGTACATTTAAGTTCCCCTACTAGATTATGACCATTCAACTGTGTCTAATCTTTTCATTGAAAGTCCATATTGTTCTGTACAAAGTCACACCGAGAGCCCTGCTGACTATCACCATGAGCACCAACTATTTGTACCAAACTAATTAGCTACCACTTAGCAATGAGTCAGCATCTGGCATGAGCTACAAAAATGCAAAAATATTTGACAATATTCCTTCATGAAAACCAATCTTCAAAAGTTATAAAAGGGGACTGTAGATGGGAAGGAATCTGGGAGTATAGGAGGAAGAATAAGCAAGAAGGTGTGTCTTAGTTACCTTTTTATTGCCATGACAAAACATCATGCTCAAAGAAACTTAGAGAGGAAATCATTTAAAGGGGCTTGCAGTTTTCACAGGATGAGTCAATGACTATCATGGTGAGAAGGAAGCATGGCAACAGACAGGTAGGCACGGTGTTTGGACTAGTAGTTGAGAGCTTTCATCTGATCCAGAAGCACAAGGCAGAAAAAGCAGACTAGGAATGGTGTGGACTTTTTGAAACTTCAAAGTCTGCGCCTGGTGACACACCTCTCCCACCAAGACCACACTTCCTAATCCTATGAGAGTGTTCCTTCAGATGGGGAACCAACATTCTAATATATGAGCCTACAGGGTTATTCTTATTTAAACCACGATGAGGAGTTTTGGGATTCTGAGGCACATTATTGGTTGTTGTTGTTGTTGTTGTTGTTGTCGTTGTTGTTTTTAATGTGCAATTTGCAAGTATATTAGACCTTGTTTATATGAATATAAAAGTGTTACAGTGCTTGTGACAACAAAGTGTGGAAAATTTCAAGTTGGCAGAGCTGGCTTTGGGGGTCGGGACTTGTAGAGAGCATTATCTTGGAACCAAACCAATTAACAGCAAAACGTGGTTTCAATTGAAAACCCTCTTCATTTCTTTTGATTAAATTTAGTGCTTCTCAAATTAAAGCCTGTGCAAAATGTTTCTTTTCTTGTCTCATTCATTCTTTATAGTGGGATAAATGAACAAGAGAGATGGGAAAATATAGTGATCCCTAGATTCCTGTCTGTGCTGTTAATGGGAAAACAGAGTAGGGACTTGTGGTTCATTCTTATCATTTCCCACCATGCACAAGTTCAAACACTTTATAGCAAAGCTACACATGTAATCTCATTCTGTATGATGATGCTTTTTGTACTGTAGTGAGAGATCTTGTAGAAGAGTTAAACTTGTTTTATTGTGCATCTCCGGATGCCTTGTACATACTTCAGATATAGAAACAAGAATATCTTTGGTTGTTTTCTGAGGCATCTTTAGAGAAATGAAAGAGCAAAACCAAAATCAACCTTGAAATAATCATTTATAGAAAACTGGGATATAAAAGCATTTCGTTTACTTTTCTAAAAGCTTTGATTTTGGAAGTAGAATAACAGTTATTGATATGAAGGTATATAAAGCACATATTATATACATCAAGACTAAATTTAATTCTTATAGTCTGTGGTGCATTTGTTTAAAAAACCTCCATAGGCCATTAATTGGAATTAATTTAAATTAATAAATTCTTAGAAAGAGTAACACAGTATAAGTCAAATATGCCTAACAGTGTTTGTATAGACCTCAGCCTTTGAACTTAAGCATGAAAAGAGAGATGCGAATAGTGGAAGTTGTAATTATAATTCTGAAATGATTTGATATAGGTAAAGGTTAAACTTTCATTTTATTTTACTGTTCAATGCTGGGGTTTAGCTACAGTTAGAAACAGGCCAGTCAAGTACTCCAATACTGAGCTACATTCACAATCCATTTTTAAAATATGAAGCATGTAAAAATTTTTGGAAATAATTCTGGACAAATAAGTTTTCTATAAAGAACTTAGTCTCAATTTTCATAATAGTGCAAACTGATTTAATATTTTTAGAACTATTCCTTATAAATGGTAAACATTATATCAAAAACAAACAAGAATACTGTCTTTTAAAAAACGTGTGAAGACTACTTTTGTTTTAATTTAATAAACTCTTTTTAACAGATAGTAGGAGGAAACTCTGATATAACAGAGAAACTTTACTAATTTTTAATTTAGACGATTTGTTTAAAAATTCAGGCCAATACCTTTAAATAAAACACACTGCCCAAAATTAAGGGACAATACTCTAACAACATTCTCTATTAAAATTAAGTTTAACTTGAAAGGGAAAATGCAATCAGAAGTGTGAGCAGTCATTATTTTCTTCAGAATCTACAGCAGGGTCACGATTATCTAACATTTAGAAGGATATATATATATATATATTCATATTCCTTTCAACATCTAGTTTTGATCTTCAGAGCATATTTGTTTCAGGTGGGATGTCAATGAAAGTTGAATAGATAAGTTTGAAGAAAGAAGAGTGAAACTTTTCAAAATTTGTTGTTAAAAATGGTTTTATAGCAACCAAACAAAGGAAACTTTTCAAGAAAGCTTTGTTTTATTTTAACACTTTCCCCTGCCCTCTCTGGCTTAATGGTGGTCTTAAAGACAGCACCTGCCTTTCAGTTTAGGAGCCTCTTCCTGGCTATGCAGTGAGTATGGCAGACACTTTCTTTACAGATTCTGTCAGTTTAGCTTGCTTGGCGGCTCTCTGAGAAACTAGTGTAAGAAACCTACTTGATACTGTTTTGATGCACTTGGAAACTTTTTCAGAGCAGAAGAGAGGTCATCCAGAGATCATTCCATAAAAGCAATAATTGTAAAAACAATTTACTGATACCTGAGATAACAAAACCAACATCAATTTAAACAAACAGGACATATCAAAGCCATGAGGGTACATTGATGAATTGGGGCATTGGAATGTTTTGCCTACAGAAGAGAATTCATCAAGCTATAGTTGTGTTCCAGAGCAGGACATATGCTCAATAAAAGAGCTAAGAAAACTCAAAGGTTTGACCTGTGGCTGACAATTTTGCTTACTGGGGTGGACAGATTTGTAAAGTTCTGGAGTGTTGTGCAAAGCGATTCTGCAAATACCAGCTGAAGTTTTCCTTCCTTATTTTTTTGAGGAAGGTCAGACCAATCCGGGATATTTCTGTAGAAATACTAGTTTCCACAAGCTAATATGACTGTGACAGTGAGTCATACAAAGCTTGTAATAGCTACAAAACTATTTAGAAAAATCATTAAGTAAATAAACAACTTCCTACCTCCAGCAACAAAAACAAATGCCAAGGATAATGAATCTAATTTTATAGATTATCATGGCTTCCTTCTCTACCGCCTAGTTTTCCACAGGAGATTATGAAGCATGCAAAGAAGTAACAACACATTGCCTATGAGGAAAAGTGCCTTAAACTGATGGATGGCAAGACTCCATTGTTAAAACAACACTTACACAACTATACACAACTCCTTTAACATGAAGAAGTTAAGCAGGTACCTACAGAGAAACTTTATCCCTAGTGCTTGCATGTTTGGTATAGGAAGGTACTCTGCATGCTACCAAAGGAGAAACATAAATAACAACCCATCCACAACCCATTTATCTACAGCAGTGTCTTGCTTGCAAGACAAGCTAGTGCAATGGTGACATAAAGCCTGTAGTAGTAACTAACCATTTGTGGCAGTAATTTAACTGATTTGAGTTAAGGCTCATCTATAAGATGGAAACCATTACTCCGGACAGTGCTTGGGTGACCAAGAAAATAGCCAAAGAACCTAGGGTAAAACCAAATTTTACTGTTACACTAAAAATATAGCAATAAAATAACTACTAATGTCATTCTGCCAGTCTCATAGATCAATGACTTGCCCAGCCATCATCAGAGAAGAATCCTCCTACAGCAGATGGGAACAAATACAGAGACCCATAGCCAGACAGCATACAGCAAAAAGTGAGGGTCCTTGGAACGATAGCTCTAAATGCAATGATTCCATCAAATTCCTCTCCTCAGGGCTCAGGGAACACTATGTAATTAGAAGGAGAAAGAATGTAAAAGCCAGAGTGGATGGTGGACACCAGGAGAATAAGACTCTATAGATCAATAGTATCAATATATATATAACCAAAAGAGACCAAGGCAACATACATAAGGTTTGTATGTGTCTATAACATATGGGTTCCTAAAGCTGAAAGAGAAGTAAACATATGCTGCCGTCTTTAACTCCGAAGTGACCTCCAACTAATAACCACTTGTAAATAAAAATTTAAGGAAACAAACTACACTTAAGGATAGGCTGCCTGCTCAGCAGTACATGGCTCACACAAAATGAACTCAAGAGCATCATTGGAGTTTCCTTGTCTCATAATGTCATGTCAGGACTTTTTATTTTAAATTTATTATATACATATAATATATATCAGAAATATAATATATGCACATATACATGCACATACACACAAATAAATACATAAATACATAAAAATAAGATGTTTATATATTTATATGTAAATATTTATATACATATAATTATACACACACAAATATATTTATCTCATTTTCTGCTGTTTTTCTTTTGATCAAGAATGATCCCCCTCCCCAAGTTAGAGAGACAATAGCTTCCTACAATGTCAGAAAAATATTTCTTACATTATCCTGCTTAGATTTCTAAATTTAAATGTAAATTTGCACTTTCATTTTTTCTAATAGTTTCTATTTCGTATCAGCATAAATACATGTGTATGTTTTTGATGGTACAATTCAGGAAGCACTGAGATTAAAGAAATTAAATTTCTTTGAGTTCTACTATAATCTAAGGAAGAAAGCACCGAGATGTACCAACAACAAATTTGAATTAACTGTTAAAAGACAGCAGTGAGCTAGAGAGGTTGCATCATATTTAAGACATTTGTCACTTATTGCCACCTCCCTAAAATTGGTCCTTGCAACCTAAATGTTGAAGGTGAATACAAACTCCTGTGATTGTACTCTGACGTCTAACACATGTGCCATGGCTCAGACACAGATAATAACATTTCTGAAAAACAGGATAGAATTAATTCATACAATTTTGGGTCCCCTATGGCTAGAGATTAGACTATCACATATGATATCATATGATATGATCTTATGGTCTTGAACATAAGGAAATGTTTATTTAGTTCCTGGGAGTTTTAAAAGTAAGTTTATGTAAGTTAGCCTGGGTAGATTGCTTCAATCATGGCTTTCCTCTATCTTTGCAACTTAAGGATCCTGAAAATAATTTGGCAGAAGGTAAATACCAAAGCTGTTCAAGTAAACTGATACCACATTCCTTTAATTATCCCTTAGTAGAAAGTCAACAAGTTAAATTTATTCTATTCATAATGAGATCCATGAACAAGAGACAAAAAGACATGGGAGCATCAAGACAAGCTATTCATATGCACTTCTTCTCTTACCAAAGTGATAAGTAATAGTTTTGTTTTGTTTTGTTTTGTTTTGTTTTGTTTTGTTTAAGTGGATCATAAATCAACACAAGTTTCTTAAAGGCATTGCCTCTGATTCTACCAAATGAGTAATGACATGAATTGGTTCCAAATAAAGAACATTTACAGAGAAAAATATTATTTAAAAAAGTTTAATTCAACATCTAGTGCTGAAAAAATAATAATCCAATATAGTTGATTAGATTTCAAAACTCTTCATCTATCTTGTCCTCTATACTACTCAGATTTACCTGCTTGTTCCTTAACTATAAAGGATCATAATATTTTATTTAAACTAATCTGTTCACTGTATAATGCCCCAAAGTATTACTGAATATTATCATGCTTCTCATTTTCTGCTTTTTTTTTCAATCAAGAATGATCCCCTGCCACGTCAGAGCAACAACATCTTTAAGCAATGTCAGAAAAAATTTTCTACACGATCCTGTTTTGGATTTCTCAATGTAAATGAAATAAAATAAATTTAAAAACAAACAAGAAATTAAACAAGCTCATTAGCCTTTTTACATGACATGACTTATTGCCTTGATTTAAACGATTTGAGCTGGACTCTCACCTCTGTCAATTTTAAACACTCAACTGAGAAAAATCTCTTAACCCTTCAACTCTCTTATCTATAAAAGGACAAAATATTTTCCCCACACTGGTAAACAGAAGCATTGACAAAGAATAGAGAGTACTTATTTAATTTTTTAAAAAATCATGCATATTTAGCATGCAAGTTAGCAAGCTCAAAGTAAAAAAATGTATGCTTAATTTATCAAACTAAAATACACATCCCTTACCTTAACTAGTGGTCCACTATTTTGTCACTAACTGCTAATTTAAGATTATTGTTGAGAGTCGGGATAATCCTTATGATGATAATGAGAAGGAATGAAACAGCACAAAAGAAAAAATAAATATGTGTACGAATATGCATTCAAGTTAGAGGTTTGATTGTAGGAAAGTAAGTATTGTAATGTAAGTGAGAATCTCAAATGCTGTTGGAAGTATTACTTTGCAACCATTTATAAAGATATTGAAAATACATAAGTAAATTTTGTATAAATCAAAAGCCTTTGCATTGTCTTTAAATAAGGTACTTAAAATTTATTACTTATGATAGACAAGTAGAGGGGTAAGAACTTGATTACAAAAGCCAAAATTACTGACTGTACAGGACTACAAAGGTGTTAGTTAACACAGTTGTTAGAGTCTGGTACACTTTTTTTTTTTTTTTTTTTTTTTTTTGGTTTTTCGAGACAGGGTTTCTCTGTGTAGCCCTGGCTGTCCTGGAACTCACTCTGTAGACCAGGCTGGCCTCGAACTCAGAAATCCACCTGTCTCTGCCTCCCAAGTGCTGGGATTAAAGGTGTGCGCCACTGCCCGGCGGGAGTCTGGTACACTTTAATGTAGGACCTCAAATCCACCATAAAATTGCATTTTAAACATTCCTGATGAATAACATCATCCATTTTTAATGATGTGGAATAGAGAAGAGATTAGTTTTTCTGAATATTTTAAAAGTTATTTTCTCATTATTACTTATTTTATACTATATTGATTATGTACATACATTCCCCTTAGATGCTCAAATTTAAGTTGAGTGCCCTATTTCATACAAGCCAGGTCTCAGAAAGGTTGAAATAGAATGACCTCTTATGGCTCAAATATAGATGAACACTCATTGGTATGTTAGTATTAAAAATGATATAACAGGCAACCTTGGGAGGCAGGAAGTTGGGGCACCCTCTAGAATATACCAGAGACCTGGGAGGTGAGAAACTCTCATGGTTCAAAGGGAGGGATCTTAAGTGAAATGTCCTACAGAAGGCAGAGGGAACTTGTAGAGCCCACCTCCGGTAGAAAAACGGCATCAAGTGAGGGATGGGGTTACCATCCCACAGTCAAAAACTCTGACCCAGAATTGTTCCTGTCTGAAAGAACTGCAGGAACAAAAATAGAGAAGAGCCTAAGGAAAAGGAGGTCCAGTGACAGGCCCAAATTGGGATCCAACTCAGGGAGAGGCCCCAAGGCCTGACACTATTACTGATGCTATGGTGTGCTTACAAACAGGAACCTATCATGACTGCCCTCCAAAAGGCCCAACAAGCAGCTGAAAGAGTCAGATGCAGATATTTACACCCAACCAATGGACAGAAGCAGCTGGCCCCTGTGGTTGAATTAGGGAAAAGTTGGGAGAAGCTGAGGAGGACAGTGACCCTATAGGAAGACCAGCAGTCTTAACTAACCTGGATCTCCGAGATTTCTCAAACACTGGGCCACCAACCAGGCAGCATACACCAGCTGATATGAGGCCCCCAACACAGATACAGCAGAGTACTGCGTGGTCTGGTCTCAGTGAAAGAAGAAGCACCTAACCCTCAAGAGACTTGGTGCTCCAGGGAGTGGGGAGATCTGGTAAGGTGGGAGGGGACATCCTCTTGGAGATTGGGAGGGGGAGGTGTGGGATGTGGAACAGCTGGAGAGTGGACCTGGAGGGAAATAAAGTCTGGATTGTAAAAAAAAAAAAAAAAATTAAATTAAATTAAATTAAAGATTAAATAAAACAAATGAAATCCAACATTTTCCCTATCAGTTGGCAGAAATTAAATTCCAGCAATTTGGAAAAATATTTGACTTCAGTTAGACACAAACCGAACCATTACTCAAACACCAACTCAAGACTTCTGATATCCCAGGCCCTTTTCTAACCTAATTCTCTGTATCATGAGTCTACAGAGTATAAATCATGCTAGATATTAGCTCAAGTAAATACAAATAACAGAAAATTATCTTTATACTACTGTTTTTCAATGTGTCAACGACATACAACTACATGTAAATAATATTCAGGGGAAAAAGCTCTGCCTATAAGATCAAAGCTGAAGTTACAGCTTTAGACTTTTTAGAATTAGCAAGTATATTTTTAGTACTTGTGTATCAGCTTTAATGAATGCATTCTAAAAATAGGAAAACTGAGTCCTGATTACTTGGAATTGTGTTGCAATGTCTGAATTTCTCAAAACATATGGTGATCCTCAAACGATCCATTTCTCACCTACTGTTAGAGATTTCTTGCCTGCCGATTTCAGCACCTCTTCAGTGGTGTAAAAACCAATTAGTAAGCTATCAATGGGTTTTCTCTTTCAAAATAATTAAGTTTAAATACTATATAGTATTTGCACATTTAACCCTGTAAAGATGTATGATCTCAGAATGTGTGCCTATACAATTATGTTTATACATGTGTTTCTATGACTACCTTAAATCACATTAGAAGGAAACATGGACAAAATCAGTGACCTGCACATAACCTTTTCAGATGTTATGTGACACTCACATGTTAAGGCATTAAGCATGTTTCTGTTTTTGGCATAGACAGGTTTCCTTCTTTAGTCTTCCCTGTAGTATGCTAATCAAAAATCAGTCCTATAAACATAGAAAATCTAAAAAAAACCCCAATGGCTTAACAAAGTCCAACAAATTAGCTACACATTACAAACTTTTGCTTTTGATCTTGATTTTGGTTCAGTTATAAGGAAAGATCTATTATTATACAATGTATACAATATACATTATGATGATGATAATATAATATAATTAGTGATAATAATTATACAATAATAATCATTATTAATGTATATTGTCTATACATTAATTCATATACATCACTCCATAACATTGCTTATTTTACTGATATAGTTTGTATTTCTTCACAAACTTATGGAATTAATTTGACTCCAAACAGATCTGACCTGCTACAATGTTACAACTGTAGTAAAGGACTGAAACTCAGCCTCCAATTTTGAGATAACTAGAAATAAAATTCTTGAGGACTAACAAACACAGACTTCTGTCTGTGAGGATGGTTTGCAGTCATACTTAGCAATCCATCACTTCTTGCCACTTCTCATCTTCCTGTGTCCACATGTTTCACAGCTTCTTAGCCTGGTTCTTCTCTAGTCACTCTCTAGATGAGTCCTATAAAAAGATGGAATCCAGACTGTTGTATACTATAGTCTTTGATATGGAAGCTTATATTTAAGAGAAACATGGGTTGGGTTAAATATCATCATGGGAACTTAGTGTTAATATTCAATGCATTTGAGCCTCTGTTCCCTCATCTTAGAAGTATGATAATAGTGCATATTTCATAGTATTTTGCGAAAGTTAAATGTCAAAATTTTACTTAAGAAACATTGTGATGTATGAAAAGCTTCAGTTGGGCTCAGGTTTTAGCTCAGTGATCGAAGGCTTGCATAGTATGCATAAGAGCTGAAGTCTGCTCCAAGCATAGGTACTAAGGGAGGGGGGGAAAGAAGAGAGAAAAGAGCATTCATTCAATTATTCATCCTGTTGCTCCTTCTGGCCACATGGCATATTTATGCATGCAGATTTCAGAAAGAAGTTAGTAAAATATATTTAGCCTGAAATAGTATGAAATGTAAGAGGAAAGATAGAATGAGAATATGTAGCTACAAATTACTGATTTTTTCTTCAATGAAAGGTAAATAAGAAAGAAGGGAAAAATAAATATGTAAGGCTTGATGCATGTAGCAAGTGTGGCTCACAATGTACATGTATGCTCTCTCTTAGGATTGTCATGAGTCACATGTGGCTGTAAGACCCCTCTAACACACGACCGATTTAAAGTGTGATGTGCTCTGAATATTAAACATAGAATTTTGAAGAGACTTAATACAAGAATGTAAAATATTGTACAAATAACTTGAATAACCATACAATGTTGAAATAAGTGATAACATTTTGAATATGCTGAGTTAAGTGTAAGGTGGCATTCAAATTATTTTATCTCCTGTAATAGTAGCTTTTATTTGAAGATTACAAAAATGATTCCCATTTTACTTATATTAGACAGAGAAAAAAACTCAAAATATTCCTTTTAAGATCAGAAAAAAACCAAACACATTCACTTTCTCTATTCATTTTCAATATAGTGCTTGAATCTTTAGCTAGTGCTGTAAGACAAGAGAAGGCAATAAAAGAAAAAGGATACAAGTAGGAAAATAAATCAAATTATTTCTATTTACAAATGATTTGATTCTGTACTTAAGAGATCTTAAAGACTCCTCCAGAAACCCTCTAGAGTGGATAAAGTGGTAGGATACAAAATTAATACATAAAAATCAGTAGCCTTCCTACCCAGCAAGCACAAAAATACTGAAAATAAGTAAAACAATTTCATTCAATACACACACACATGCACACGCACACACACATATGCACACACACACAAACACACAAACACAAACACACACCAGAGTTCATGTGACTGTGAAAAATGTCTGGGAATAAAGCTAATCAAGGAAATGAAAGACTGTGAAAGGAAAACTTCAAAACACTGAGTAAACAAGGGAGATACTAAAGTGGAATTACCTTCCACACTTGTGGAACAGAAGAATTAATCTCTTAAAAATTGTCGCTCTACAAAAAAAATTCTACAAATGTAATGCAATCAAAATAACAAGTTGGGGCCATTCTTCACTGACATTAAAACAATCCAAAAAGTATATGGAACCACAAAAGACCAATGATAACTAAAGCAATTGTGAATAATTAGAGTACTATGGGAGGTATCAAAATACTAGAGAACTATAGTATAGTAAGACAGCATGATACAGACACACACAAAAAAACCAATATAAACCTTTGGAATACAATATAGGACCCAAGTGAACATCTATGGAACAATGTCCAACTGATTTTTGAAAAACGACACTAAAAGTATACATTAGGGGAAAGAGGATATCTTCAACAAATGACCAAACATCTTCCTTTTGTATCCTGCACAAATCTCAACTCCAAATGGATCAAGCACATCAGGGACCAGATACTCTGAAAATCCTACAGGAAAAGCAAGGAGTATTTGTTAAGTTACAGGCACAGGTAAGAGCTTTCTGTGTAAGGCTGGTAGAATAGGAATTAAGACAAGAAATTGACAAGTGGAATCTCCTGGAAAGAAGGAACATCTATACATCAAAGGAATTATAGGCCCATGATGAGGCAGCTCCAGAAATGGTAGAAATACATGTTATACATCTGAATTTAATAGTCTCTGGAATACACAAAGATCTCAAAATTAAGTATCAAGAAAACACAACTCAACCAAAACATGAGTCATGAAACTAAGCAGATTATTTAATTTAGTCACAAATTGTGACTAAACTAACTGCTCAACATCTTTAGCTATCATGGAAAAACAAATTAAAATGAGATGAGATAGGCAGTTATTAGAAATACAAATGAGAGCAAATGTTGGCATGGATATAGGAAGAGGGAAACTTCTATACATTGTTGGTAGTAATACAAACTTGTGCAGCTACGTTGGACATCAGTCTGGAGGATTTTTTGTTTTGTTTTGTTTTTGTTTTGTTTTAAAATTATTTATTTTAAGCAAAAAAATAGAACTAACACATATCCTAGATATATTCTTGGGCATTTACTTAAAAGACTGTCTGCAGATATGTAAAGGCACACTTGTCCATCCATGTTCATTGATGCTTATTATAAAGCCAGGAAATGGAATCAATTTATACGTCCATTAACTGATATATGGTTAAGGCAAATGTGGTACAAATACAAAATCAAATTTTATTCAGCTGTAGAGAAAAATGAAATCATTAAATTTGCAGGTTAATGTATGGAACTAGAGCATATACTCAGATGGTTATGGGCAGAACAACAAATGCTGTATGATCGCTCCTATGGATTCCAGCTTTGGATCTTTTGTGTGTTTTACTTGGAGCATAAGTGGACACCAGAAACTAGAAAGTGACCATGTTGGACAAATTATAAAAGGAGGTTACTATAATACATGTAAATGGAAATTAGAGCGGGGAGATACTGGGAGTATAAAGGTTTAATCAGGAAAGGGTTAAGCAAATGAAGGGTATATGAAAATCCATAGGGAAACCTACTAACTTGCAGTCTGATTAAAAATATAATATAAGCAATAGAACACATATGACATTAAAAAAGGACTGGGATATTTGGGGATAAAGGTTTAAGTTGGGATGGGATATAGGAAAGAAGAAAGAGTAGAAGTGTGGTAAGACAAATTAAGGTTGTACACATAAGCCTTATGGAAACCCACTTGCTTATAAGTAATTTCAGAACTTTTATTTTGATTACAAGTGTTTGCTTTCAGATTCAGGACAAGGGACTGATGTGCATATTTTACATACCAGAGAAGACCTTCAGTGTTCTCCTAGCATTCCTCGGTTCCTATTCGCCATATCCTCCTCCCAACCCTGAACTTTCCAGCCCAGGGGCTAGGCTGCCCTTTCCCTCAGAGGCTCCTCCCAATATAATCCATACATTTTGGTCTCTCTCTCTCTTCTTCTATTCTCTTCTGCATGCATATCCCCTTCTCTTTCTCTCTCCCTCCCTTATTCCCCCTTTTCCTGTAGTGACTTCCCTGGCCTTGGTCCTTGGGCCCAGTGAATTTGACCACCCAAGAGCAACTTCCCAATAAACCTTCCTTTTATATAATCTAATCTGTCTTAAATTGGCTCATTTTAGCATGGGAGAAAAAATATTAATAAATATGGGATTTAAATAGAGGTACTTTGAATGGACAGACAATGATGCTTCCATAAGGCCAGGGTTATTAAATTAAAATCTCAATGCCAGGTCTGGGATAATTCCCTGAAATTATTGGTCAAGGAGATTCCAGAGGTCTACAAAACAATACAGGCTATTGTCATTGTTTTTGGTTATAATGCCATGACTGGCATTATAGATCTGGTCAAAAGCCCATGGGTGGGAAATTGTATGTTCTAGATGGGAACCTATTATTGTTATTTTGTTAAATAGTTATACTGAAAAGGGCCCTTTAAATATTTGTGTTTATACCAAGAAATCTTGCCTGCTGTCAACCTTGGTCAGACATGCTTCTTTTTGTAGTGATTAAAATGAAAACATTTATAGCTGGTGAAAGTGCTAATAATAAGAGTGTATGAGTGTTCTTTCCTAAACAGTACATCCATATCAAACCCTCCTACCCCAGGGTTCAAGAGACAATGCAGATGATGGCTGAAAATAATGTAAGAGCAGAAAAGTAGGGAGATTTACTGTGAAAGTTTGTTTTGGGGACATGAACAGATGTTCAATTCATGAACTCATGGCAGCAGTGATTACCTGCATGAAACTTGGACAACATCAAGTTAGTTAAAATTTGAGTATAGATGGGAGAAAAACTCATGATGCCCCATTCTTGGCTGTGGTTCAGTTATCATAGCAGCTGGGTTAGTTATCATTCGTTATACTTGAGGTAACTGGTAGGCTACCTAGGATTCAAAGGATGGTCCCACAGACGTGCACATGAGAGCAGCTTTCAATAATCCCAGTAGAATAAATTTTTAAAAGGAAGGCATGAAATTGGAAGGAAGATGTGTTTGCAGGAAGTTTCTGAGTGGAATTGGAGGGGGAAATAGGTGGTGGTTATGATCATAATATATTATATACATGTAAGGCATTCTCAATGAATAAAAAATGTTTATAAGAACAAACCCATAAAAGTGAAATCTCAGAGCTTCTGTTAAGTTGATAATTTAAATAATTAAGGCCTTACTGAATAGTACTGTAGCATTCACACTTTGGTGTGATCTTTCTTCTTGGATTTCATATGGTCGGTGAGTTGTATTGTGGGTATTCTGAGCTTCTTTTTGGCCAATATCCACGTAGCAGTGAGTACATAACATGTGTGTTCTTTTGTGACTGGGTTACCTTACTCAGGATATTTTAAAGTTCTATCCACTTGCCTGCAAATTTCATGAAGTCATTGTTTTTAATAGCTGAGTAGTATTCCATTGTGTAAATGTACCACATTTTCTGTATCCATTCCTCTATTGAAGGACATCTGGGTTGTTTCCAGCTTCTGGCTAATATAAATAAGGCTACTATCAACATAGAGGAGCATGTGTCCTTATTATATGTTGGGGCATCTTTTGGGTATATGCCCAGGAGTGGTATAGCTGGGTCCTCAGGTAGAACTATTTCCAATTTTCTGAGGAACTGCCAGACTGATTTCCAGAGCAGTTGTACCAGCTTGCAATCCCACCAGCAATGGAGGAGTGTTCCCCTTTTTCTACATCTTCCCCAGCATCTGCTGTAACCTGAGGTTTTGATCTTAGCCATTCTAATTGGTGTAAGTTCGAATCTCAGGGTTGTTTTGATTTGCATTTCTCTGATCACTAAGGACTTTGAAATTTTCTTTAGGTGCTTCTTGGCAATTCGAGATTCCTCTGTTGTGAATTCTTGGTTTAGTTCTATACCCCGTTTTTTGATTGGATTGTTTGATGTTTTTGGTGGTTAGCTTCTTGAGTTCTTCATATATTTTGGATATTAGTCCTTTATCAGATGTGGGGTTAGTGAAGATTTTTCCCACAATCTGTAGGTTGCTGATTTTTCTTATTGACTATGTCCTTTGCCTTACAGAAGCTTTCCAGTTTTATGGAGTCCCATTTATCAATTCTTGATCTTAGAACATGAGTCATTGGAGTTCTGTTTAGGAAATTTTCCCCTGTGCCAATGAGTTCAAGGCTCTTTCCCACTTTTTCTTCTATTAGATTGAGTGTGTCTGGTTTTATGTTGAGATCTTGATCCACTTGGACTTGAACTTTGTGCAAGGTGACAAATATGGGTCTATTTTCTTTTTTCTACATACAGACAGCCAGTTAGACCAGCACCATTTATTGAAGATGCTTTCTTTTCTCCATTGTATATTTTTGTCTTCTTTGTCAAAGATCAAGTGTGAGTAAGTGTGTGGTTTTATTTCTGGGTCTTCAGTTCTATTCTATTGATCAACCTGTCTGTCTCTGTACCAATATCATTCAGTTTTTATCACTATACTCTGTAGGAAGCTTGAGGTCAGGTATGGTGATTCTCCCAGCTGTTCTTTTATTGTTAAGAATTGTTTTTGCTATTCTGGGTTTTCTGCCTTTACAGATGAATTTGAGAATTTCTTTTTTCATGTCTTTGAAGAATTGTGTTGGGATTTTGATGGGGATCACATTGAATCTGTAGATTGCCTTTGGTAGAATGGTCATTTTTACTATGTTAATTGTGCCAATCCATGAGCATGGGAGATCTCTCCATTTTCTGAGATCTTCAATTTCTTTCTTGAGAGACTTGAAGTTATTGTCATACAGATCTTTCACTTTTTTGGTTAGAGTTATCCCAAGATATTTTATATTATTTGTGGCTATTGTGAAGGGAGTTGTTTCCCTAATTTCTTTCTCAGCCTGTTTATCATTTGTATAAAGGAAGGCTACTGATTTATTTGAGTTAATTTTGTATCTGGCCACTCTGCTAAAGTTGTTTGTCAGCTGGAGAAGTTCTCTATTAGAAGTTTTGGGGTTGCTTATGTATGCTATCATATCATCTGCAAATAGCAATATCTTTATTTCTTCTTTGCCAGTTTGTATCCCCTTGATCTCTTTTGGTTGTCTTATTGTTTTAGCTAGCTCTTCAAGTACTATATTGAATAGATATGGGGAGAGTGGGCATCCTTGTCTTGTCCCCGATTTTGGTGGGGTTGCTTCAAGTGTCTCTCCATTTAATTTGATATTGGCTGTTGGTTTGCAACAAATTGCTTCTATTATGTTTAGGTATGGGGCTGTGAATTCCTGATCTCTCCAATACTTTTAACATGAAGGGGTGTTATGTTTTGCCAAATGCTTTTTCTGCATGTAAGGATATGATCATGTGATTTTTTTCTTTGAGTTTGTTTATATAGTAGATGACATTAATGGATTTTTGTATATTGAACCAACCTTGCATCCCTGGGATGAAGCCTAATTGATTGTGGTGAATGGTGGTTTTGATGTGCTCTTGGATTCAGTTTGTAAGAATTTTATTGAGTATTTTTGCATCGATATTCATAAGCGAGATTGGTCTGAAGTTCTGTTTTTTGATTGGATCCTTGTGTGGTTTAGGTATCAGAGTTTCTTTAAGTGCTTCTCAGCCATTTGAGGTTCCTCAGTTGAGTTTTCTCTGTTTAGCTCTGTACATAGGGTTATTTGGTTCTCTGGAGTCTAACTAGAGATTCCCAGGACACAACAGGGAGGGCATAAGCTGAAATACCCAACAAAGAGGAGATAGAATCTGTAGAGACCATATCCAGTGGATAGGCATGGCCCCTAGTTGAGGGATAGGGCCACCTACTCACCTCAAAAATATTAATCTATAATTCCTCCTGTCAAACAGAAATGCAAAGACAAAGTGTGGGGCAGAAACTGAAGAAAGGCCATCCAGAGACTTCCCATACCTAGGGATCCATCCCATCTGCTGACACCAATCCCAGACACTTTTGCTGATACCAAGAAGTGCTTACTGACAGGAGCCTGATACAGCTGTCCCCTGAGAGGCTCTGCCAGAGCCAGACCAATACAGATGCAGATGTACACTGCCAAGCATTGGACTGAGCATGGGGACCCCAGTGGGGAAGTTAGGGCAAGGACTGTAGGAGCTGAAGGGGTTTGCAACCTCATAGGAAGGATAACAATAGCAACCAACCAGATGCCCCAAAGCTCCCAGGGACTAAACTACCAACCAAAGAGTACACAGGGTTACCCATGGCTCCAGCTGGATATGTAGCAGAGGATTGTTTTATCTGGCATCACTGGGTGGGGGTGTCGGAGCCCCTTGGTCCTGTTGAGGCTTGATGACTCAGGATATGGGAATGCTAGGCCACTGAGGCAGGAGTGGGAGGGTAGGTGGGGGGAGCACCCTCATAGAGACAGGGGTAGGGAGGAAGGGATAGGGGCCTTGTGGAGGGGAAACTGAGAAGGGCAATAATATTTGAAATGTAAATTAATAAAATAACCAATAAAAATAATTAAGACCTTGAGTTATTCATAATTTGAAATATGCATTCAATTCAAAAGAACTAAATTTCATTAGCATGCATCATGGCTTTCATTTTAGGTATAAATCTACTGATATCACTGAGCTTCTAAATTAATCAGTGTGATGAAGTGTAAAATTTGTAGTAATAACAAAAACAAATAGTATTTCACTGAATTAACATGCATATTTAAGCACCAATCAATCAATTGCTAAATTATTTTGTGTTTAGCCCAAACAAAATATATTATTGCACACAAATATAGTCACTAGAGTGGTTATTTGATGCAGCGTTTAACTGAGGAAAACAGCTTCATGGAATTAAGAAGGATCATAGGATTTAAAAGAATCTAACTGTAATCTGCATTCTTCCATGAAATCTTTTTTTTTTGGTTTTTCGAGACAGGGCTTCTCTGTGTAGCTCTTTCTGTCCTGGAACTCACTCTGTAGACCAGGCTGGCCTCGAACTCAGAAATCTGCCTGCCTCTGCCTCCCAAGTGCTGGGATTAAAGGCGTGTGCCACCACTGCCCGGCCTTCCATAAAATCTTAAAGTAGAAAATGAGATAGGAAGCAGAAGACAGAAAGCCATTTGATTGCTTATCAAATGATTTTTTTGTTTTTTGTTTTTTTTTTGGGGGGGGTTGGTTATTTTTAAGACCAATAATAAATACCTAATATATTCAGAATACTATATTTTATAATACAAATAAAATGTTCAGGTTATTGTTCACTATGGATTCCTGTGATAGTGGAAAGAAAGAAACATTCATAAAACCTTCTGCTATCTATTCCGAGGGAAGAGAGGACTACAATAATAACTCTTATAAAATATGACAGAGAAGTTGCCTGCATATATGAGTTTCAACTGGGAACTCTACAAGGCTTCTCGAGAAAACAAAATTCAAATAACTTCTTGAACAATGATCTGTTTGACTCTCTTTCCTTTGTAGGTCTGAGCCTGAACTTCATTTGTATCAGAAAAGCCTGACTAAGCAAATTCTTTCATGTATATTTTATAGCTTCATATATAGGGTACAATGGACTTCTTTCTGTAATATTTTCTTTCTTTTTGCTTGAGTGTGGTAGTTTTGTGTGCATTCTATGTTGCTAGTATATGTGAGGAGGCCAGAGGAAGCCTTTAACTGTACTACTCTGCATGGAAAGAAATAGGATTCATTATGAAAATTTCATAAATATGCCAATGTGCTTTGTTCAGTGTGCCCCTTCTCCTTCTTTGTCCTGTTTCATAGATCCCCTTTCTCAATGCAAAAAGACTGCCTTCTACTTGCCTGCTTTCATATTATGTACATTTCATTACCCCTTTCCCTTCAAAATATGGTTTTCCCTTCTCAACGTCCTCTATCTAGCATATAACATAACACTTTAATGCTTGTTTTAAGACTACACAACAAGACCCTTGACAAAAGGGTTGCCTATACTTTAACATTTTTCCTATAGTCTAGTCTAAATCTGGTAGATTTGAAACATTTAAAATTATTTACTTGAACAAATGGATAATGGTACAATAACATTTACTTATTGTTTTTTGAAATTTCAAAAAACAGAAAGATCAAGAGTATAAAAGATTCTGCATCTTGTAACAGTGGTTTCCTTGAAAGTGACATTTTACTGCAGAGCATAGCACTCTTCTCATAGCAGAAGCATAGGCAAGCTTTCCTTATAACGAACTATTTCCTTCTGCACTATGGCATATTACATCAAACGCAGGTAATATATCACCACTAAGATACTGGGGTTTATAAAGTTGCGAGGGCAAAACCTTAACATCCTGTCCCAAATCTTTCCCATCACTTGCGTTTCTCACATACAAACTATATTATTTATCTTCACCAATAGCTCTCAAAATCACCTAGTTCTTGCATAACTTTTTCTGACCCAAGTAATAAAAAGACACAGCAGACGAAATATACTGCAGATTTACTTTCTTGATGAACACACATGAAAAACTTAACCACAGAATACTTCTAACCAAATTCAAGAATACATTGAGAAGAGAATATATAATGGCAAATATATAATGGTTTTATCTTTGCCATGCAAAGTTGGTTCAACCTAGACAAATCTATAAACATACCATATAAATAGAGTAAAGAATATCTTATTTGGCCCCATCAACAGAAAAAAGAAATTTGAAAAACTTAGTGGGTCTTCATGCTAAAAGTCTTGGAGAAAGTAACTATCTCAAGCATAGCAAACTAACTCCTACAAATTACACTCTGACTTACATACACATATATCATGGCATGCACACAAACGCCACACACACCCACAAACAAACATACATACATACATATATACATACATACACATACACCAAATTAAAAAATGTAAAAAAAGAATCAAGTTGTGAATCTGTAAATGAAAATAATATCAGAACTCTCCCTGAACAGTTGGGATCTACTATTCTGTACTATTTTTTTCCAAGATGACACAGGTTTATACTGACTAGATTGAAATAATAAACAGTTTCTTATTATTTATGCCTCATATATCTGCCTATAGCTTCTTGCCACTTTTTCTTTCAGCTCCTGTTAAACCACAAACTCTAGTCCACCTTTCACATGAAACTATTTCAAAGTTTGGCAATCAGTTTTCACGTCCTTCATAAGTTCATTGAGACATTTTTCCAATAGTAGAAAACATTTCTTAATGCTTCAATTTGTGGAGTTTTTCTTGACATACTGTCTACTTTCTGGGTAGAAAACTCAAAAGTGTAAGGTGTTGATAACTTGGTTTTGAACAAACTAAACACAGCATCATACCTGTACTAATCCAACATGTACAATGGAGTAAAAAAAAAAAAAAAAAAAAAAAAAGGTAATTTCTCCTTTACAGTGATGTTGAGAACTTTTAACAATTCATTACTCAGAATTTATCATGTGCTCATGTTCCAAGGCCCATTAAATAAATTAATAGTGATTCTCCTACATGTTGTGGTGTATTTATAGCTATTAAAATCTTATACTCATTTTAAAATATTTTTACTATGGTTACAATTAGAAGTTAGATACTTTCACAAATATATAATGCTTGCAAGAGTCCCATATATATATAGTTATATGTCACTAATTTATATGTCATTAATACAAATCTGGAAGACTTTATAAAAATGCAAAATAACAGCAAATAATGTAACATAGTTTTTGACTATTTAATGAATAATTTTGGAACTTTTGCTAATAAGATATCCCAAGATTGAAAGGTTATATAAATTGGACATGTTGAGAAAGAAATTAGGGAAATGACACCCTTTGTAATAGTCATAAATAATATAAAAATACCTTTGTGTGACTCTTAACCATGCAAGCGAAAGATCTATATTTTGTACTATTAAATAATCTCAAAGTAATGTCTTTTAAAAGATACTGATTATGGCCATCCTGTAAATTGCAAGAGCAGACATAATAGGACCTGTACAACAGGATTCTGTGACTGTGTTTAAGATGATCAATATAATGTGTCTTACAAAGTAAGGTCATACATTAACATCACTTTTAGGATGAAAGCTAAAATTATGTGACTTGCTGTATTTATTTTATAATGAGAAATGCCTAGGAATTTAATCTAAGAGAGTACTGCAGGGTTTTTAGTGCTGAGATTTATGTGTGGTGAGGGTTGAGTTCATGGCTTTACCACGGGTAGTAACCAATCTACCACTCATAGCTCTGAGTCGAATTTTAGACCTAAGTCTCTTTGAACATTACTTCATAAAAGCTTTGATCAAATGATCCTTTCTTCATTATTTATAATGCTTCCGACTTTAGTTTTTCATGATTCATTTTATTTATTCATCAAACTGCCGCCCTGTCACTCCCCTCCAGAAACTTTTCATGATTGTCCAAATCTAAATTGTCTCTCTGTCCCTTTGAGTCATTGTAATCTTTCTTCCCCTGACAATCCTTTGATAGCATACACTTTTTGTTTTGTTTTGTTTTTGTTTTGTTTTTTTGTTTGTTTTTTGAGACAGGGTTTCTCTGTGTAGCCCTGGCTGTCTTGGAACTCACTCTGTAGACCAGACTGGCCTCAAACTCAGAAATCCACCTGCCTCTGCCTCCCAAGTGCTGGGATTAAAGGCGTGTGCCACCAGTGCCCGGCCGATAGCATAGACTTTTGTTGTTAATAGTTCAAGCTTATCCCGATCAAGATCAATGTATATCTGCTCTAATATTTTTGTTTTTTATATGTATTTTATACAATTCTCACAATAATCAAACTATAGTGATGACTTATATAGTGATGTCTCAGAGACAATTCCCATTCTGAAAGGCATCTCTATAATGGTAACTGGTATGTTCAGATTTTGGAATGTAAACATATGCTTTAGGATGGCAAGGGACAAAATCATGTGTATTTGCATGATAGCTTCTTTTTTTCTTAATTTATGTGTTAAACGGAGACAATATTTATGTCAGCTGAGAAGTTGACTAAAAGAGGTTTCTGATTAAATTTATAATTATACTGAGGTTATTCAAGGGCTGTTACTCAGTAGAGATAAAGTAGTATACATTTGTTAGAGGTATGTATTTTTTTAACATCATAATAAATATCTTCTTAGTTCAATAATCCTAAATTTTGGTTGAAGGAAATTACTTCTATGTGAATTTATATTTGCTATTATTTAAACATAAGTCTCTTAATTCATATATTTGTGTAGTGTTTCTTGTTTGGGTATTTGACAAAAGTTCTACATATATATGATCTGATAATTTACAAAAGCATAATATTCAAATAAAAAGTATTGTGGATGTAGGATTGTCTGGCTAATTATAAAAATATATGCATATATGTTTATTTATTCATGGATAGTTGTTCTTTGTGTAAATGTGTATTAAAATACATTATATTCAGGAAGTCACAATAAGTAACATTTATGACATCTATGTAATAACATTAGGTAAAAATCCATCTAGAATAATAATTGACTGAGTTGATATCCTCATGGTTATGCTGTGTCCCACCTTCTGCCAATTAAATAAAACCAAGTGTATGACATCATAGTCCTTGTTAATCATGAGTTAATTACTTATTTATCCACTAAGATAATTCATTTAATGGAACATGTGTATGATCATAATTATATGGCCCTGAATAAAAATCACATTGCAAGTATAGTTTCATACTAGAGACCTCCAAGTTAATGAGCCTGGACTAAGAAGAAGCATACTTCCTAAACAGGCTGTTGGTTTCATGGACAATGGTAGACTGAGCCCAAACATGAAAAGTGATAGTTGAGAAGCATACTGTGAAACTCATGATGAGAAGAATATATACATACATACATACACACAGACATACACACACACATATATATGTCATATGGAGTAATATATATATGACACAGAGTAATATATATCATACATATAATTATTACTTAATTATATATAATCTATTCTATGTTTATATAGATATTAATATATTGTATATTAATATATAATTATATATTTATATAAAATTAAGACGACCAAGTACATGACACACAATGTGTACAATATTAATAAATTTTAAAAAGGTTTTTACATATTGACATAGCACTCAAAAATTTTTAAAAAATTATTAAGAGACTCAGAATAATTCATTTAGACTTTTAGCTGGCCCTGGCTGGATTCAGGGTGGATCTTCCACCTATGTAAAACTTCTCTGGGAAAACTCCCACATACTTGCTCAGAATCTGGTCTTCTCAGTGATTCTAAATCCCATCAAGTCTCAAACCAATATTAATCAGGACAAGTTCATCCTTTGCTAAGTTGACCTGCAAACACAATACTTTGAGCCTGTAACCCTTACAGTTCATATGCCTGCAAAGGCACACTATATAAATGATGTCGCCAAGCTTTGCTGACAACTTGATATGCAGTCTGCCTGCTCTCTACCACAGTTGTAGTGACCTCCATGCATTTCTTGGAATGAAAACTCTTCAGCACTGTTCTCAATTCATTCTCTCTCCTTTCTAATCAATTTGCAGTTTTACAAGCAGGAGCCTTTGAATAGTGGGGGTCTTGCTGTCATGGAACCTTTCCAGTGAAAAGTAAATGATTCTTCTTCTTCTTCTTCTTCTTCTTCTTCTTCTTCTTCTTCTTCTTCTTCTTCTTCTTCTTCTTCTTCTTCTTCTTCTTCTTCTTCTTCTCCTCCTTCTCCTCCTTCTCCTCCTTCTTCTTCTCCTTCTCCTCCTCCTCCTCCTCCTCTTCCTCCTCCTCCTCCTCCTCCTTCTTCTTCTCCTTCTCCTCCTCCTCCTCCTCCTCCTCCTCCTCCTCCTCCTCCT
>CM052709.1:98191539-98233765 GCA_028551405.1 Uromys caudimaculatus | reverse complement strand
TTCACATCTTTCTGCTGTACTTACTGCAAGTCCAGATACGAATGACTTCAAATGCTATGCTGCCTTGAAATTTTATCTTGCCAAAAGAGTGTTCCATTATTGTTAACCTTTCCCATCCTCTAAGAGCAGGGTAAAGGGTTTACAAAATGCTGTATGGGAACAAGGGGGGGGGGACAGAGACACCCAGAGAGAGAGACAGAAAGACAGACTCAATTTAGCTACCTTATAGATATTCCCCAGCTACTACTCTTTAATGGATATTTTTAAGAGATGAAAGGATAATTTACAGATCATTAGAAAATATTCACAAGGCATATATGTAATGAATGACTTGTATTCAAAACCTACAAATAACTGTCAGAACGATTTAATGAAAAGAAACATTGAAAATTGGAGAGAGGGCCAGTGAGATAGCTCAGTAAGTTCAGTGCTTACTATACAAGCCTGATAACCCAAGTGCAATTCCAAGAAGCCATGAAAAGGTAGAAGAGAATGGCAAAATTATCCTCTACCCTCAACACGCAGGTGTCCTTGCACATAAATCATATACACAAAAATATCAACAATAATTATTATTCCTAATAGATAGTATATTCGAACAGACATATTCATAGACTGTTGTAGTTTCCTGAGCTTACAGAGTAAATTACAGAGACAGGAGGAAACTTTTGGAGATGATACTATATTTAATACCAAATAAAGTAATACTTTTGAGGAATATAACTGCATCAAAACATATTGAATTTTGCATTTTAAAACTTTCCATTCATTACAGATAAATCATATATAAAATAAACTCTTTGAAAAGAAGATATTAAAACTCCAAAATTTAATATGGCAAGATAAAAATAGCTTGTGACTTCAGAGCTGGCACTCTTATTAGTATTTAAATATATTATCTTCATATAGCATTGCTTATTTTTATATCCTATGATTATGCTTTGCTCCTTAAAGATCTGTGAAGGTCTCTAGAGAGTCACTTCAACTGTTCTCAGAAAAGTCTGTCATATTTTCAATTCAAAAACTCCCTCCGGGAATGAAGAGCCCACCTCTCCTAAGGTTATTTCTTACTCTGATATAACAGCTAACCAGAGACACTTCAAAGGCAGGATATACTTTATTGGATGAAGATAACTGTGGGAATGATTGGCTTGGGGGCATAATCATTGCTCAGCTTCAGTAGTTGCCCATGCAATTGAGCTCACAGGTGGGAAGAGGGTAGGTTATTAGGTTAGTTTTATTGATTTATAGGTCTTGGTTCATGGTTTCTCTTTGCAGGAAGGCAGGCTTATCTTCACTACCAAAAAAAAGTTACAAATTACAGCACAGAACTCATCTCAGACTCTAGAGTCAGTTAACTCAATATTTTCTATGGCTTCTTTATAGAAGTTAAAGGGAAATATTCACAGTATTCAGATTCTTAAAAAAAAAAATCAGTGCTGTAAACCTGTGCACCTATGTGTCCTAAACCTATAAAACCCAATACTTGGTAATTAAAAGCATTAGGGAGGAAATGAAGCGTTGATGTGAAAAGCTAAATCAGACCCAAACAACTGAGATGACACCTAGTGTTTATGGTTTGCAAGAACCAGTATCATTAAAACATCCATCCTACTTTGAACAATTCACTGATGCAAGACAATTCTTATTAAAATACAAATTCCATACTTTACAGAAATAAAAAAAAACCCCACCAATCTATATATGTAACCACAAAAACTACTGGGTAGCTCGGGCCTTTTTTGAAGTACAAGTTCACGTAGTTGAATACATACAGTTTTGTGAATCTAGCAGAGCTTTGGAGTTTATTTCTGCATGTAACAGGTAATATTGAATTCCATGGTGTTTGGTTTGCAAGAGAAGGTCAATATTAAGAACAATAAAGCATGACATTCTGATTGAGTACCCATCCCATCTTTAAATAGGATAGCTTTATCAAGACCCCTCACATCTAAGACAATAAAGAGAGAAACAATTTTATACCCATATGGTGGGGAGGAGTTCTTTGAAACTCTGCAGTCCAGAGAGGCCATAGTTTTGGCATTCATGAACACAGAGTACCTATGGATACCTGTGTAAGATTGGGCTGCTCAGTATCTCATCATCGGTGGACAAAGATACCCATGAGGCCCCATCCCTTTCTAGAGAACTATTGACAATTGATCAGAGGAAGAGTGTCAATCTCTTCAGTGGTAGAATGACTGGAAGATAGGGTTCAGAAGGAAAGGAAATGAGATAACAGGTTATTGAGGGATTAATTAAATCAGTACATTGATGATTAAACTGTCAAAATTAAAGAAAAATATGTTTTTAAAATATTTAAATTACAAAATGTCCATCTAGGAGAAATATCTTCATTTACTGTCCTTATTGTTTGTTTGTTTTGGTTTTAGTTCTGTTTTGTTTTTTGAGACAGGGTGTCTCTGTGTATCCATGGCTGTCCTGGAACTCATTATTGAGACTAGCCTGGCCTTTAACTCAGTGATCTACCTGTCTGCCTCCTGAGTGCTAAGATTTAAGGCATGTACTATAACCACCTGAAAACTAGATCTTTTTTAATACATGAGAAATACTATTATAAAGAATTTGCACAATCATTAGTTGAGAAATGGAGAGTGTTAATCAGAAAAATAATAAAAGGGTCTAAAAGACTTTTGTAGAGTTGAAACCCACAAATAATACTTGGGAATCCATACTTGTTGGGTGGGGTAGTTTTTAAAAATCACAAAGATTTCTAGGACTACCAACAGAACATTATTTTATTCAACAAATTTGAAACAGTCAATACGGATCTCGATCTTTAAAAATCTTTCCTTTTTTAAATATTTAAAATGGTAGCTCTAAGTGACATTAAAATGGTTTTTAACTAGTTTTTCTGAGATAGTTTTTACTTTTAATACTTTTTGATAGATTTGTTTGACTAGCAACCTTCTTCCCAAGGCATTTAAAGCTCTGTACCTTTGTAACATGTTGGACCTGCCCCATGCCTCTTCACAGGGCAGTGATTGGCAGGGGGCCTGCGCCCAGGCTCCCAGGTGACAGATGCCCCACAAGCAGGTGAGTAGAAGGGGACACCAGCTTGGTGGGGCTGGGCATGCCCAGGTTGGACTAGGTGCCACTGTCCCCTCCTATGCCCAGGGAGACCCCTCAACCCTCGATCTTGGCTGTGGCCAACAGCCCTTGCTCCCAACAGGGAGTGCAGTGCATGGCCTGGGGAAACTCTGGCCATGGGGCAGAAAAGTGATGGCCCAAGTCGGCCTGGGTGTGCAGGGGCCTTGGGTTAGCAGCAGCAGCAGCAGCAGCAGCAGCAGCAGCAGCAGCAGCAGCAGCAGCAGCAGCAGCAGTGAGAGCAGCTTTGGAGGCAGCAGCCTGATTCCTTGCTGACTTGCCCATCTCCCTCCTGCACTGGGTGCCCGTGTTGCTGAGCCAAGCTGGGGCTGTGGTGGCTCTGGGTCGAAGCTTGGCCCTGGGGGACAGCCTGAACCAGATCCCAAAGGTGTGGCGCTGGGGGGTGTTCTCTTCCTCCAGCTGTCCTGAGGGTGAGAGGGTGGAGTCTCAGGCAGTGGTAGTGTTAAGTCCCATTTTGGCCCTGGTTTGGGCCTTGAGGACAAACCTGAGCCTGACTCAAGTTTTGAGACCTGTAATTGTTACTTCCATATAGGGGTAACTCAGCAAGACCTGTTTGGTCCTCCCTCTGCCTTGCCTTGCTGATGTGGAGCTTTGCTATTGGACCTGTCAGTTACCCCTTCTCCTTCCCCACCTCCTACATCATCTCTTCCCATACCTTAAGTGTCCACCCCCTTTGCCTTCTCTATATAAGCGAGGGGCTGATACAATAAAGTTGAGTTCCAGCTTCAACAAGACTCCCAGCCTGGTGTGTTTCTTTTGGTCCATCAACACTAGCCATCCTGCTCAGCCCGGACAGACCCGGCTGGACCAGATTCTCTCCTCTCACCTGGACCTGCCAGCAAGGAGCCGACAGTGAAGCACATTTTTAGACATGCTTTCACGAGATTCAATGTTATTGATTGGGACTTTGAGGTTACCACAAAATTAGGTGGCTTAAATGTAAGAGAGATAGGGGAATATGTGGATATTACTCTTTACAGTCTGAAGAAATGAGAATCAGAACAAGAGTAAATTGAGAAGATGTGAAATGATTGGAGACCAGAATGGTATTTTATCTCTGAAGCAGACAAAATTACATG
The DNA here is from genome assembly GCA_028551405.1 of Uromys caudimaculatus. Lineage (NCBI taxonomy): Eukaryota > Metazoa > Chordata > Mammalia > Rodentia > Muridae > Uromys > Uromys caudimaculatus. The sequence continues at coordinate 98,229,557 of CM052709.1, read as the reverse complement.
TTGGAGTTAAAAATTAAATATCATTTTTTCTAAAACCAATTACAAAAGCCAAGTGTTAGAAAGATTCTTCACCCATGCAGTAGGCTCTACAGAAGTGAATGCAAGCCATTTCCATCCCCAGTACATTTGAGATGGAGTCTAACAGTAAGCAAGTGATTCTCTGTGATACTGCTAAAGAGTTAATAGAATCACAAGGCAGTGTTCAGCTACTGCAAGTTTAGAGGTTTAAGGGAGGCCTAGTGTCTAGAAATATAAAAACTACCACGGTATTGTGAAGCTTACAGAGGGAGCAAGGAAAGACCATAGTGCTACATGCTAGAGACAAGAGAACACACCAAAGTTTTTCATTTGCCTAACACAGAGACAGCCTAGCCTGATTTTTATCCAATACCTCCTGCCATTTTCTATCATGTCTTTTCATCTGCTACCTAGTTCTCCTGTTCTTTGTCTCATACTATCCCTCCTCCTTTCTTATTTGTTTCATTTGTGAGATACAGGACCAGAGTACCTAAATTAATACCTCAGTTTGCCACCAATAGAAAGAATTTTTCCATGATGCTTGGCCTGTATATTACACAACATACAGCAGATCCTTTATTGTTCTCCCTAGTGAATCTTCTACTGCACATCTTCCCTTGTGTTTCCACAAAGCCCTAATAGAAACTCCATGCTCTGGTCAACACATTTAAATTATGATTATACTTTACATGTATCTCTCAAATAGACTCTATGCCTTTAAGGAAGAGGTTGTCTTTGTTGACATTATATGTAGTGTAGTACCAGGTACATTCAGTGGATAAAATCATAAGTGATCTGAATCAGAATAAAGAAACAAAGTAATGACTAGTAAGAGTCTTATAAAGACAGTTCAACTCAATTCTGACAGCAGGAATACTAACCCACTTAGTACACTACTAATGATTTTGTTTGCTGCCAGGAACCCCAGGGTTCTCTGTGAGAATCTCAAGCCAGAGTAAGTGGTATTGAAAGCCCTAAGAGAAAACACAAGACAGCTCAAAAGTTAAAACATTAAAGAATGGCCTAAAAGCCAGGTGGGGGTCACACACATTCATAATACACTTATGTATGTATGTTTAAAACCACAGACCACTCATTTTATGTCACACAGGATTATTTTAACCCTTCCTTTGGTGTTTTTGCTGCTATTCTATACCATGATAACTGAAGAGGATAAAGGTTTAAGCAGCACCTAGAAGAAATAAACTGATTCAGTACAATACAATAAACTCCTACTCACCATCCATCACATGCAAACAACACAAAAGTACAAGGAAGGGATGAGGGTAGGAAGGAACGAAGAAGTCCAATTACTCTACCTGAAGCCAAATTGACCTAAGAGTTGAGGACCTGAGAGGCAACAAGTTTGTAGGTGGAGTATGCTCATTTCCATAGAAGACAAACAGAAAAGAGATGCATGCAAGCCAGAAGAGAATGGGCTCAGAATATCTTCAAAGGGCCTCAGCAAATGAAGGTAAGGTTGCTGTTTCTCAGGAGATGCCTTTAAGGTTAATGTCACTCTATAGTTGCAGACCTTCCAGGAAGTAAAAAGCTAGGTTCCTGGAGTTCCTTTCTGATAGAATGTTCTGGGATGTTCTTGTTTTTTCTTATGCCTGTCCTCTAGTGACCTTAGTTCCCTTTATCAGTTTAAAGTTCAGAGTGTAAACAAAGAAAATACATCTATTTACAAGGCTAAGAATTTCAAAACCATTTCAGTCTATTTTATTTTAGTTAAAATCTCATATTTTAAATGATCTCAAGCTACTTCAGGAACGATGTAGCCACTGAAGAATGTAGTTGCATAGAGTTTAACCCTAAAGCAGATGGCATGAGACACAAAGCCCTCTCCATTTTATGTAACTTATAAACACTATGAAAAAGAAAATACGCTGGCAAGATGGCATAGATAACAGAGTGACTGTCACCAGGTCTACTGGCCTGAGTTCAATCCCTAGCAACTTGGGATAGAAGGAGAAAACTGACTACTACAAGTTGTCCTCCATACCCTGACAACTAATGAAAAAGATTAAAATAGAAATAAAAACATTTACATGAACAACAGTAAGCAGCAAACATGCTGGATAACACATGCTTGTCCATCAGTAACTGTGAGTGGTAGCCCCACCCTAAGTTTTAGATATAAACTATAGTTCTCAGAGTGGTAAGAAGAAGAAAACTTAAAATCATGGATGCTTCCCACCAAACATGTGCCATAAACAAGTTAGTGCTGGGCACTTGAATTAGGTGAACTTCTCTGAAGAATCAATGTCTATGCTGAGGCTCCTGCAGACTAATTAACTAATTACAACCTCATGTTGTGGGAAGACAGAATGGTAGAGATCTAGAGCCAAAGTTATAGTGGGCTATCTTTAATCCCCTTAGCACACACTGTTTACAAAACTCTGCAACTAACCTACTATATTTTCAAGTATTAGGTAGACGTTTCTTAGCAGGCCACTATTTTCTATCAATCCAGAAGCTAAGAAAGTGATAAGACAGCACAGAAAACCCAAAGATGATATTTCTGAGAGCTGAGCTTCATATGAATTCTACCAGTATATTCGGTAATCCATCAACTTGTGGATTTCCTTTGTTCTGGGACTATATGCATTCATTTAGCACCTTAATTCAGGGCGATGTAAATCCATGTTTTCGGACTGTGATTGCTCATGCTTAACACAGAAGAAACTGCCTCTTATTTTCTTTGAGGCAAGAACTGTGATTTTCATCAACTCCTGCATATATGTTAGGTCCAAATCATTAATTCTATGCTGTTTTTACAAGGTATGGAAACTTTGTATTGGTATAACTTACAACACTTAAAAATGGCTCCAGATGTATATGTAGCTGAGGATTGGCTTATCTGGCATCAGTTGGAGGGGAAGTCCTTGATAGTGTGGAATTTGATGCCCCAGTGTAGGGGAATACTAGGGTGGTGAGGTAGAAATGGGTGTGTGGGTGGGGGAGGACAAATGTGATAGGGGGTTTGCAAAGGGAGCTAACATTTGAAATGTAAATAAATAAAACAAAAAAATAGCCCTGTGAATAAAATGAGACAGGATATCATTCTAATAAAAACTCCTGTTCTTCTCGCTTCATAAAGACCCTGTGGATCCTGAATTTCTGTTTCCTTTACTTCTCTGATTATTGACTGTGCAACAACAAGAAAAACTATTAATATTTTGTGGGTGCTAATGAGAAATTGGCAGTGAAGTTTAATAATATTCTCAATGCTGGTTGCACATTAAAGATGCTTCAGTTCATACAAATATCCTAGAAGTGATCAAAGCATGAGCTGCTTATTGAAATAAACATTACAGGCATCCTTAAGGTCAATCTAATTAAATATATATGGAGTTTTTTCATGGCTGCATGCATCTAGATATTACTCAGTCTTAAAATTTGTTTACTCCTTAAATATTTAGTTCTGAAAAACTAATAAAATGGAATATGTCTCCAATTAGTGCAAACTGTTCCTCAAAGTTAATTAACCCTTGTTAAATCAAAGACACATCAACAGGCTTCCATGTACCTGAGGAGGGGAGGATACTGTTACTGTCCACTGTTTTTGTCAGGATTTAGACTTTTCTAAGCAAGTGAAGTAGAATATCTTACATCAGGAAAGAATTTTTTTTTTTTAGCAGAGTAAAAAGTGGATAAAACCGAATAACAAAATTACATTTGAGAAACAAAGGGACCTTCTTCTTAAACATTAAATGCTTTTGTACATCACTGAATATTTAGCAACAATAGTACCACCAAACTCCTCACTATGGTTATATGACAAAGGAGATAATATATAGATATCATAGATAACATTATATAAAAATGCACAGTTAATTATATTTTGTAAGTGCCTAGATTATTTTAATTTATCCATCTGGACTATACTAAATCATCACCTTGTGAAATAAAGGGTTAGGTCTTAGTTAACTGAGCAAGAAATACTCATTTTTAATTAGTGCAGTGGAATGATGCCATTTCACTGAACCCATGGGCAGGTTGCTTATAATGCTCAGGGCATTGTCATCCAGACGTAGTTACAGTGACAATCAGGATGCAAAGTGGGAACTCAGAATCCTTTCAGCAGATGGGAGATTTGATTTATTCCTAGCAACCAGATGTCACCAACTTCTCTTTCTGACAAGGATATTTACTTTTATTTTTTCAGGAGCAGAGATTCTTCACTCTGGAGCATGTTTATTGAGAATTTCAATTCCCAGTTAAGTACAAAGATTCTAACTTAATAGCAACTAATTAACAAGGAAAAAAAATCTCTTGTGATTTAGAGAATTATCCAACCAAATCTTCATCACCTATTCCACTAGCAAACTTGTAAAATTACGTTTGAGTATTAGAGTGGACTATGTGGAGTAGGAGGCAAAATGTAGGCTTTCTTGGCTGCTCTAAAACTGACCTGGGATGGAGCAGGTAGAGGAGGATCTTTCATCAATAGCAATTCCTACTTTGAGATCACTAACCCTTGAAAAAGACTTTGGAAGAACTTCATCAAAATTCTTTTTTTTTTTTTGGATTTTTGAGACAGGGTTTCTCTGTGTAGCCCTGCCTGTCCTAGAACTCACTCTGTATGTAGACCAGGCTTGGCTCAAACTCAGAAATCTGCCTGCCTCTGCCTCCCGAGTGCTTGGATTAAAGGCGTGCGCCACAACTGCCCGGCTATCATCAAAATTCAATAGAAAGTTGGCATTAGTCTGAGATCTTTCTAGTGTGGATTTGGGAGTTGAACACTTCTGATATTCTCCCAGGGAAGTTTGATAGGATTCTTGTTGACTCTCCTTAACTCTATCATCTTAACCAACATGAACATTTTCAAAGAAATCTATGTCCTGTGTCTACAACAAGAAGTTTACCTAGCTTCTTACATGTGCATCCATCGGTGAGACTAAAGTTTTGACTGAATGTGTCCTACTATCTGTTATCACAGAGCTTGATACATTTCACAGATAAAAACTCACTTTAGCTTTTGACAATTCTCTCTCTGGCAAACTCTAATTCTTCAGAGCTATCTTCTTGGCTAGCCTTCAACCTACCTTGTCCTATAAGATATAAGCACTATGATAGTTGCTAACAGCACAAGATCACGATCTGTTTATGGCCATACCCTGCCTTAAAACACCTACTTGACAAAATTCAAGGTGTGTCCAAAACTATAAAAGGGATGGTCTATGCCTCCTATGCTTTATAGGATGGTTGAATTCTAACTTGGGAAGTGCCACATGACCCTAACTGCTTACCTAATCATGTTTCTATGTACTAACAACCATTTGCTATTTGTTTTTTTACATTTCTGATTCTATTAAGCCCAGTAACCCCTCCATATCTGCTCCTTTCATTTAAAATAGTGACAACTCTGTGAAAAATGAAGCTCCATTTAAACTGACTATTTTTTCTATTGTGATAATTATCACTGCATAAAATTTATCCTTACTACTTAGTTAGTATATGCCTATTGAGCTTTGACACAAATGACTACAGAGTGTAATGAATTGGTTTTCCAGTGCAATATCTCTTAATATCTCCCTTAAAATATAACTGCAAGGGGATTCAAACTTTGTCTGTGATGTATTCAACACCTCTGTATGAAATTGCTTTAAAATTGGAAGCATCATAACTTTACTCCAGGTAGAGTCATAAAAACAGCTTATGGAGCTACCATCATTACAATATGAAGTAAAGGTATCTTCATTGTATATTTCATAAGGAACTTATTAACATCCCCTAAGCTTTGTTTTCTCTTGTAGGAAGCAGGAAAATGTAGAATGCCTATACATAGAACTAATATCAGTGCTGCGTGAAAGGTTGGATACAAAACCTTTAGCTTAGTATTTAACATACAATAAATGCTTATGAATGTTTGATATTTTAATTAAAACATTACTAATAATTCAGTCATATTCTTGATTTATATACCAGATAATTTTACTAACTATTTAATGTTTTTTAAACACAATACCTTACAATGCTTGGCCATCCTAATGGGAGTAATTTCCTTAATAATTTCCAGAATTTTAATGAATAAAAAACAATACACTTTCTTTTACATTTCTGGTTTTCATAAATCCACATTTAGCCTTACTGGGGTAAAGTCAAAGTATTTTGAGACCTGATCCCTTGTAGAGTCTAGGAAGAATTCAATGTATTTATAGATTCTTTCCACTGAAGTATATGTGACATATACTTAAAAATATGTTTTGTGACTTATTTAATCAATGGCCATGGGTATGTTTCATTGAAAACCTGGCAAAAAACATTTGTGCAATACTATCAAAGAATAATTTTTAAAAGTTTAACTGCTTTTACTTAAGCTAGTCTACTATAGTATACATAATCCATGATGTCCAAAGCTTTACCAATTACACTGTTTATATAAAAATAACAGCCAGCTAAAACTAATTTATCCATCTACCATGGTTATTTGGATGATAAGTGATGACCTCTAACACAATTGTATCCAAGATGCTCAAGAGAAAGACATCTAATTTTTACTTGCTTAATTATGGTCAAAATGTAGGGTGACCTGTGTCATTTATCATCAATATCCTTTGAATGTGGTCATCTGGAAGCTTAGGTGCATCAATTATCTAAACTTATGTGTAAACTTTGATAAAAATCATATTGTCAAGATTTGATTCTGTTTATGGCTAAGGTAGGAAATGAAAAATTTAAGTAGAATTATTTTAGAACTAGAATTTTTCAAACACTTCAGTAAGTTTTGATTTTAATTCCACTATAAACAGAAAACAATATGTGAACTTCAGATTGGGAAGGATCAAATACACTGGAATTAGACTAATACACATGCATGTTTCATGCTGAAAATATTTGATGGTTAGGCAATATTCTTTAATATAGTCTTTAATTTATTAATACTTGATGCCAAGCACAAACTATCCAATATAGAATATAGAGTGCAGACAACAAGGATAATGTATGAGCTATAAACATCATAATCTTCCAGAAACAGAAAGAAGTCTAAATATAGTGGATATGGGTAGAAGCAACACCATGTGCAGATAGGGAGAGACAACCCAATTAAGATTACTTTCAGGCCTTCTGAAATATGAAAAGGAGTTTCGATGTTGTTACAAGTATTACAGAACACACAGAGCAGACCAATTATTTCAACTTCATTGTCATGTCACTTCAACTATGTAGACTGAACCATGGAATCCAACACTAAAGCAAAGAGACAGGACATGAATTATGGCCAATAGGATAAGAAGCACTGACTATACTTGAACAATAATGACAGCAGTAGGTATGGGAAAACACAGAAGAGTCCTGAAAAACAATAAAGATTAAGGAGGCTGCAGTTGATTGGCTGGAAGACTGATAGAAAGAAAAAAAAATCTAAGAGATAATTCCAAACTTTGACCTAAACAACTGGTTTGGTAGATTGTGTTAATATAAGGACTACTAAGGAAAAGCCAGAAGACTCTTTTATTTCATTTTTGTAAACTTATTAGTTGCAGATATCTAGCAAGAAATTAACTGCAAAGACCTGAACGTCATGCAGTAATGTCTAGAAAACAAGATTTGAAGTCACCAGCATTAAAAGTTACAGAAAGAGTAAATTGAAATGGAGCAGAGGTATAGGATGACTTCTGAGTAAGGATTGAATTATAAAGCTTAGAATTGTATTCACAGGGAAAGTGAAGGAAAAGATCAATGTGGTAAAAGGAAGGATAAACAAGAGAAACAAGAAGTAAAAGTTTGATAGAACAAAGTCAAGAATACAAGATGAGAGAAAGGATACATGGACTAGAAAGCAGTCATTTGAGCTGGTGACTCAAAGACAGATGTGATTTTGATAAGAATTTTGCTTCCTAATTGCTTAAATGGGAGATATCCAAAAGTGATTGGAAAATGAGTAGTAGAAGAGCTTGCAGAAAATACTTTTAAAAATTCAAGAACAATGAAGGCAAAGGTTGAACAGCTAAAAAAGATGTGAAAACAAAGAAGCTATGTGGAAACAGGGGACAAAGAGAGCTCTGTAGTGGGTTTCTATACACATACAGTGCCCCAGTGGAAAGAGAGTGGTTCCTATGGGGAAGAAGGCAGTCAAGGAAGCAGACTCTTTGGAAATGTAAGTTAGGTTGTGATGCAAAGAGCACAGGAAAATATTACCCAAAAGGAGAGAGAAGAGAATTGAAGAAATTTCAGGTTAGGTTTACAAATTTAGTTATGAAAAAATGACACATCTTTCTTATACTTTCAATATTTCATGTGCTATTATGTACAAAGACTACATAAGCACAAGAGACCTTAGGATGGCAGGGGATTCACTGGGGAAGAAGAGATATGAAACATTTACCCTTAGAATAGTAAAGCACTCACATTAAAACATGCCACAGAAGTTCCAGAACAAAGTGATAATTCAATTTAGCCTCAAGACCATGAAGTTATAGCTATATTTGCATGATAGATTTCTTTTGTGACCTTATTATACAAATGATACAAAGAAGTCAAGGTTTAAATACTGACATGTATTTCTGGAAATATAATAGAAATACAAAACATTTGCAGGTACAAAAAGAGTGAATCTATTGATGGAACTTTTATACTAAGAAAAAAATGTGAATTCAATGTACTAAGAAAAAATGGTGAGTAGTTAGTGAATTAATAAACTCAATGTGTTAAGGAGGGTGAAGCAAGACTCCAAGAAAATGAGCACTAACAAGAAGTGTGCCTCTATGTGTTGAGGTGATGTAGTTACACACACCTGCTGCACATACAGTACAATCATAAGAAGCATAGCTGAGGGAATAGATAGATTCAAAGACTCATTCATTTAACAACTATACTTTGAGTCTTCCTATATTCCACCCTTTGCTTTAAGCCATGAGTTTATAGCAATAAATAAAACCAAGAGACATCATACAATGTCATAGTGACAGGCATGACAAGTATCATCAGGAAATAATGAAGGAGAGGTGGCCTGTCACCTGATCAAGTAGAAGAATTTTATCACTTATGATAAAGTGTTTGACATTCTTCCTTACTATGGTAGAATATGTCTAGAAGGTTATGGAGGGGTGTGTGTGTGTGTGTGTGTGTGTGTGTGTGTGTGTGTGTGTGTGTGTATGTGTGTAAAGATGGTAACAACAGATCATTAGGACTACAATCTGGTGTATACACTTGCTGTGGGTAATGAATGAGACATGTTTTAAACTTTCTGTGGCCCATTAAGAAGATAAATATTTTTCCCTATATGAAACAAATTACAATGAAAGAAAGCAAGGAGTTGGATTCCAGAAAAATATGATTAGAGAATATGTCAGTTCTCTGGTTCTGGGACATCACTGTTTGAAATGTGGCTTGGTCATTTGTTCAGCAAATTCAGCCTTAAGACACCACTTCTGTTAATCCATCTGGCATGGTCAAAATTCAAGACTGCAATTCTGTTACCCATCACTTCAGCTCTATATGGTAGGTATTTTCAACAGTTATGTAGATCACTATATTATGGATCTAGAAAGAGCTAACACAAGAGATCATAATCTTGTGGCTAATAAGTGAATGCTGTGTTTATGTTTTATCACTTATCTTGATTTATTTTAGTAGATGCTTAGAATTGAATGCTATTTTGAGAACTCACAGGAGAGCATATATATTTTATGCAAGAGTAATTTAATATATAAATTTGGGTCTACCTAAAGTCTTTTAGTTTTCTTTCTCCTCACAGAAAGTAGTTAAGTTTCATAGTTCTCTCTATTTCTCATTTTATGAACAGTTTGTTTTTTCTTTTTTACTTCTTCTATATTGTAAGACCTATAAAAGAAAACAATTGTGGTTAGGGAAAGCAATTGTTATTTAAGATCACTTTTACTTTTGGAATTATCTTTTGTATTTATCACATAAAATTTGGGTGGAAAGCAGTGACTGTCATTGGTTTTCATCCCTGTTCTCTCAAATACCAGTCTCTTTCCTCTCTAAGCTGAAGAACAAGTAAAAATTTCCCGAAGTGCTTATGGCAATGATGTTGAAGTCATGTAATAAATCAAGGGGATGAGAAGTAAGTATATTGAGAAATAATCATATAAATGTCAAAATCACTTTAAATTCTGTTGAGAAAGATGTAATGAATGGAAGTGTTTCAGGTCCTTAAAGAATCAATAATTAAAGGAAAATGACATAGAGCCAATAGATCTTACTAATGAAGAGAAAGCCAGTATTATATACGAACATCATAGAAGAGAGGATACCACACACTCCACTCCCTAAGTGTGAGATCTGAAGAATGTGTGAAGACAAATAGAAGATAAATGTTTTCATGGAGGAATAGGCCCACAGTTTAAAAAAGGAAGTAAAAGGAACTTACAGAGAAAGGACTGATCATAGATAGTATGTTAAGCATGACATATGATATTCAGAGGACAAGAGTACAAAGGGGATATTATCCTTAGACATGATGTATTTTCCCTGGGTTCCAACTCTTCTAGATGAGAGCAAAATTTGCTCCTTTTGTAAGTTAACTCTTCCCCAATCCATACTTTTTCACAAGGGACAGAGATTAATTCAATATGATGGCAGCAAAATGTTGTTATTTAACATACATTAATAAGGGAATATTGTAACATGGACTATTGGATTGGCTATTTCTGATTGTCAACTTGACTATATCTGGAGTGAATTACAATCCAGAATTAGAAGGCTCACTTGTGATCTAGATCTTGAGTCTGGAAGACACAAGTTTCAGGTGTGGTGGTATGCACACTTCTAATCTGCTGGGGATCTACATAAGGACACTGGAAGAAGGAAGATTCAATCTTCTTTACCTGAGAGCCTTGTGGGACTAAGCGACTGCTAGATCCTCAGGTTTTCATTCACAGTTACTGCTGACCATTGTTGGGGAGTTTGACTAAAGACTGTAAGTCATTAACAAATTCCCTTACTATATAGAGACTAATTATAAGTTCTGTGACTTTAGAGAACCCTGACTAATACAGCTATTAATATATTTATGGTAATACAGACACAGAGATTCTCGATTCACCTGTTAGAAATCTTGGTGTGTAACAGATAGCTGACTGACAGTCAGACACTTGATGAACCTTCCAATAAATGCACTCAATTCTGGCCATGACTAACTTTAGACTTTAATAGCTTTTAGTACCTGCTTTAAAACTGGCTTTTAAAAGAAGCAAGTATAAATAGATTTGGCTGAAGAATGTTTAGCTAATTCACTGTGATGTGAACATTTGACAATAATTGATATTCTATGGAATCATGAAAAATAACAGTTTGTTCCCTTTGCCTTTGCAGCATCAGCTTTCATTTCTCAATTTTGTTCTTCCTTTTCAATGAAAAAAATTTTTTAATCTCATTTTGTACCTGAGTATAAAATCTCATTTTATGCCCCTTTCCCTCAGTTTGTATCTGGTCAAAAAGTGATGGAGAGAGTAGGTAGGGTTGTCTTAGCAACCAGCATACACAATGATAAGTAAAAATTCCTATGAGACTTGGAGCAAAGACTTTCTGTAGTTCATACTGAAAATAACTTTTAAAAATACAATTTTGATCTTTCTTCAACTTTAGGGAAAAGAAATAATTTATATGGTAGTCGTATTTCCTAAAGAGGAATTTCAACTTTTAGATTAGAGAAAGCTAATGTAGCACAGAAGAGACATACAGAGATAGCAATAAAGTCCGTTTTACATAAAAGGATCCCAGAATTGGAAGGAATATAAAGGTATCTAAAAGCTCTGGAGTGGGCTAAGGGCCACATGAAAAATCAGGTGGAGATTTGCCTCCAATTAGTATGAAGGGTGAGATCCATTTACAGAACTCCAGATATCTCTCTCCCTCTTCATCAGGTTAAACGTGACTATACAGGAAAATTTTACTCAAGATAGTTGGAGACTGGGACTGAGATTTATAAAAAACATTTTTGAATTGTCAGTTGAAGTACAGTCTTCCAAACCCATTCCTTTCCTTGATCAAAGAACAAAGATCATTTAAATTGCACCATGCAAGTCTTCCCCTTGCATGATAGTGCACATTGGCAAACCTAACACTCTGGAGACAAAGGCCAAAGTCATGAATTTTAAGCCCACCTGGGTTCCATAATAATTGTCTGAAACTAAATGAAACCACAATAAAAAGAATACACCCAGTCACCAAAAATGGACTTCAAGCCAAAACTTGTCAAAAGACTCATATTCATGAAAGGAAAACTCATCAAGAGCTATTACAATTCTAAACATGTACAGACCAAAATGTTCATATCTAATTTTTCAAAAGATGTTCTACTTGACCTAAGATTTCAGATTAAACCCAACCTAGTGGTAATGTGTGACCTCAATAATCAACTCTCACCAGTAGTCACCTACACAAAATAAGCAGGAAGTCTGGCATACCATAAAAGAAATGGACCTCATAATCTACAGAAAATTATACCAAAAACTAAAGAATATACATTTTTGTCAGCATCTCATGAAACTTTCCCCAAAATTGGCCACATATTAGAACATGTAGAAAGTCTTGAAAAATACAAGAAAACTGAGATAACATTCCAATTCTATCTAATCACAATGGAATAAAGCTGTATATCAATAGCAGTAAAAACTACAAAAGTACACAAACTCATGGGGCCCAAACACACTACTAAACAATAGCTAGGCCAAAAAAGAAAACAAAAAATTCAAGAAGGAAATAAAAAAACTCTCTAGAGTTGAATGAAAATGAAGACACAGCATATCCAAATAGGATATAATGAAGTTCCTGAAGGGTAAGATTTTAACATTAACCACCTACATCAAAAATAAGTTTGAAAGTTCTCAAATTAATAAGTGAATTATGTACATTAAGGCATTATGGAAACAAGAACAAACCAAACCCAAAATATTCATGGGAAGAAATAATGAAATTCAAGACTAAAATGTACTGAAACAGAAATGAAGAAAACAATACAAAAACAAAATCACTGAAGCAGGTTCTTAGAGGAGAGATGAATAAGACTGACAAATCCTAAGCAAAATTAAATAAAAATAAAAGAGACACAATCTAACTCACTAAAATTAATTTTGTGGAATTAATGAAAAGGGAAACATTTCAATAGATTCCATGAAATTCTGAAAATTATAGCAACATAATTTAAAAAACTCTAAACTACTACAAGTTACATTTATATTTCAGGGATAAAACACCATGATCAAAAGCAAGAAATTGGAGAGAAATCATGCTGGCAATTTAAAAGCACACCTGAAAACTCTAGAACAAAAAGAAGTAAACACAACCAAGAGAGGTAGATGGCAGGAAATAGTCAAGCTAAGGGCTGAAATCAAGCAATTAGAAACAAAGAGAACAATACAAGAATCAATAAAACCAAAAGCTGGTTCTTTGAGAAAATCAACAAGATTTTAGCCAAATTAACTAAAAGGCACAGAGATAGTATCCAAACTAACAAAGTCAGAAATGAAAAGGGGGCCATAACAATAGACACTGAGGAAATTTAAAGAATCATTAGGTCTTATTCAAAAGCCTATGCTCCAAAAATTTGAAAATCTAAATAAAATGAATAATTTTCTTGATAGATACCACTTACCAAAATTAAATGAAGATCAAGTAAACTATTTAAGTAGTCCTATAACTCCTGAGGAAGTAGAAGCAGTCATTAACAGTCTCCCAATCAAAAAAAAAAGTCCAGGACCAGATGGTTTTAGTGCAGAAGTCTACCAGCCTTTCAAAGAAGAGCTAATACCAGTACTCCTCAAACTATTCTACAATATAGAAACTGAAGGAACACTACCTAATGTACTGTATGAGGCCACTGTTACCCTGATACCTAAACAGACTCAACAAAGAAATAATTTCAGACCAGCTTCCCTTATGAATATTGATGCAAAAATACTCAATAAAATACTTGCATACCGAATCCAAGAACATCTCAAAAGCATTATCCAGTATGATCAAGTAGGCTTCATCCCAGGGTTGCAGGGATGGTTGACTATATCAATGTAACTCACCATATAAACAAACAGAAAGAAAAATAACCTACACAAACATATCATTAGGTGCAAGAAAAGCCTTTGCCAAAATCCAACACCCCTTCATGTTAAAAATCTTGGATAAATCAGGGATACAGGGCACTTATCTAAACACAATAATGTAATATACAAGTCAATAGCCAACATCAAATTAAAAGATATAGCATATGCATACTTTAATAATTTTGTCTTTTCTCTTTTTTCCTTTGTAGATCTAACTATTCCCCCATTTGCTTCAGCAGGTTCAGACATTAAGCCATCCCAGGGAAGAGTTGAATCTCTTTATTCTATCTCCTGAGTGGGGAGACCAGGACTAAGACCTGCACTTGATCTGTATATAGGAGAGACTGTGTTGCTAGATAGAGCTGGAAAAACTGCTAATCCTGCCTAGGAACACCAGGGAACATACTGATTGTGAGGAGTCAGAGTCTGTAGTATCAATGCCACAATATTAATATAGGAGTCTGGCCGCAGGTCAATGTGTTTCAAAAACTTGATGTCTGTTCAGAGACATATCGATAAGAAATAGAGTCCAATACATAGTTATTTTAAAAATTTTATAATGATTATTGGCTAAGGAAATCATATGTACATATGTACATATGTATGTATGTATGTATGTGTATGTATATGCATCAAAAGTTCCGAATCATTTTAGAAATGCCTAGGTCTATATCAGGATATTTCCATATTGATGACTTTTGACATAATGGTTTATTTTTCATTGAAGTACATCCTAAAGAAAAAAATAACCAAAGAAGTACTTATACAAATGTTTATTCCAGACTTATTTTATTAATTTTGTTTTTTTGGACAGGGTCTCACTTTATAGTCTTGGCTGGCCTGGAACTTGCACTTCCCACCAGATTTGCCTTAAACTCATGGAGATCCACCTCCTCCTACCTGGAGAGCACTGTACCATTGTGCCTGGAAACTTCAGGTTTTAAACAATAATAGAAATTATTAAAATGTCTAATGGTAGTGGAAAGGTCAAGAAAATTTTATTAGGATGTAATATCATATACTTATTAAAGTCTGTAATTTCAAAAACTATTGAATGATGTGGGAAAATATTAATAAAAAGTTAAATGAAGTTTACAAAGTTATACAGTATGAGACAAACAGTTAAAAGCATATACACTTAGAAAAGAGTTATAATAAGTCTGTTATTAATAATTGTGCCTAAGTGTTGAAACTAATGTTGATTTAACTTCAATATTTTATAAAATATTATAATTACTGGCAAATAATAGTTATTAAATTAGTAAGAAATAGATAAATTATGGTTATAAATATGCTCAAATAGTTTGCTTTTCATTGTTATATCAAAATGCCAGAGGTAGGTACTCTGTTTTAAAAAGTAGTTTATTCAGCTCACACATTAGGAAGTCAAAGTAAAGATCAACACTGCATCAGTGTGACCTCTGCTGAGAACTCATATTGGATGGTATCACAATAATAGGAATCGTGTGGATGCCAGAGAAAGATTCGTGGCTGAGGAGCCTCTTTTTATAATAAGTTGTTATCACAGTAGTTAAGTCATCCCACAAAGTGTTAAAAAACAAAACAAAACAAAACAAAACAAAACAAAACAAAACAAAACAATGTTTTATAAGGGCAGCACACTCAGTTGCTTAAAAGTCTCCAACAAAACTCTACTACTAAGTGGTTTATTCACCTCTGAAGACTCACACTGGAGATAAAAATGTCAAACTACCTTGTACATGTTTATATTTATATTCAAAGACTTGTGCTGCTCTCAATCATGCTCAAAGAAGCGTTTTATTGCGGTGGGCAGAGGTCAATACTGAGATTCATAACTGATCAAATTATTGATAAAAAGCAACTGTGAGTACCCAGGTGTAGTTGGGGATATACATATCAATCCTCCCTTCCAAGGCTCTGGTGTCATCTTGTAAGGCAAGACAGAAAGAATATAAGAGTCAGAGGATGGGAAGAATGTTGTGAAATGCTGTCCTCTGGTCATGCCATGACTTTTGCACACCAAAGCCAAAGTTGCTGTGGTTGTCTCTGTAAGACTTGTTTAAGATTAAGCTAATTAAAATTTCCAGCGTGGAGGGTGTAGGCTCCTGTGGCTCCACCACTTCTTAAGGAGCTATTGGCAGATCATAGTTACTTAGCAAGGGAAAGACAGTTTTCTTTAGGGTACTTGCCACTGATAAGTTACCCATGGACCCATGGATGACCCTATGCCCATGAGCATATGGGAAACATTCAACTGAACTCAATGAATTGAAAACAAAGGACAAAATTTGGAGGGAAATCTGTATGTATGTTTTTAGGAGCCTGGGAGTAGTTGGAAGTATTTTTGGGGTTGAGGTAACCAAGATACAGTGTATATACATGCTTGAAAATTTCAAAGACTAAAAAGAATGCCTACAAATTTTGTGTGGTGGCTAATCTTAGTTGTCACCTTCAGTACATCTAAAACCAACTAAAACTCAGACTGTTCAGCACTCCTAAGAAATATCTTTTAATTGGATTATATGGTTGGTGAATACCCACTCTAAATCTGCACCACACTTGTTGGCAGCCCACATGAATGGACATGGATGAAGGAAACTTTGTTCTTTGCTTTTCACTCTCATTGGGAAACTTGTCTATTCTGTGGCTGTGGCCAGTGTTAAATCCAACTTCTCCAAGATGCCAACATAGACTGTCTTAGTTAGGGTTTCTATTGCTGCAACAAACTCTATAACCAAAAAACAAGTTGGGGAGGAAAGGTTTTATTTGGCTTACACTTCCAGAGTACTATTCATCACATGAGGAAGTCAGGACAGGAACTCAAACAGGGGAGGATCCTGGAGACAAGACTTGATGCAGAGGCCATGGAGAGGTGCTGCTTACAGGCTTGCATCACATGGCTTTCTCAGTCTCTTTTCTTTTAGAATTCATGACTAGGAGCCCAGGGATAATACCACCCATAATGGTCTGGGCCCTCCCACACTGATCAATAGTTGAGAAAATGCCTTACAGCTGGATATCATGGAGGCATTTCCTCAAATGAGGCTCCTTTTTCTCTGATGACTCTAGCTTATATCAAATTGACACACAAAATCAGCCATTACATAGATTGAAAACCATAAGCTCTTCAAGAATCCTCCTGGACTCCAGCACCAGACTGGGACTGTTGAGATATACCCAGGCTCATGGACTGAACATTAACCAGATTCTTGGTCTTTCCATCCTAAAATAGGCATTGTTGAACTACATGGACATTAGTCTAATGCTATAAACTAAACAAAAACTTCATTAAAGAATTCTAACTTCCCTGTCAGTAGCCCATTGTGTACTTCTAATTATATTACTTTGAAAGAAAGAATGGCTTCCCATACAAATAAGAAAGCTTGTGGTCTGATTGCAGACAGAATTAAGACAACTTCTTTTAAGGCAAAAGGAAAGACTGTGGAGCAAATAAGAGGATCTACCCATCCCAACTGAGAAAGGTTGATGAATCACCTGGATCAAGTGGCAGGCTGTAGTTCAACAATACTTTATATTTCAGCAATTTAGAAAAAGAAAGGGAAACTAGTAAGATGATAAAGTTGGTGTAGTGTCTTCTGTGTAAGAATGAGGATATGAGTTGGAATCCCCAGCATCATGTAAAAATCTGTCCATGAGAATACATGCCTATAATCCTAGCCTAGAGGAAGCAGAAGTAGGAGGATTGCTTGGGCTTGTTGGCAAGTTAATTTGACTTTAGTTTCAGTGAGAGATGCTTTATCAAAATATATTTCCTGTATAATTCCTAATCTAGATACCTATTAGTTAGGAAAACAATCATGAATCATCTATATCAACACTTATTGAGGTGACTGACAGGTAGACGGGGTTAAATTTGCCATAGGTATACCAGGGATGTCTAAGGGGAAACTTGAAGAACAAAGAGTGTTTGGAGTTGGTTGGTGGGGTCATTTTAATGAGAATGGCTCCCAAAGGCTCAGGTGTTTGAATGCATGGTTGCCAGTTGGTGGAACTGTTTGGGAAGGATAAGAGACATGGCCTTATTGGAGTTGGTGTAGCCTTGGAGTAGGTTTTAAAATTTCAAATGTCTATGCCAGTGGCTCCCAAAGCCCAGTACTTGCTGCCCGTGGTGGTTCAGGATACAAAGCCCTCAGCTACTGCTCCAGCACCAGGCTCGTCTGCTTCCTGCTATGATGGTCATGGGCTAACTCTTGAAAACTGTAAGTAAACCCTAATTATGAGAGCACGAATTCACTAGCTCTATATCATACATCATGGAACTATTTATTATAAAAATGATTGCCTATTAAATTTTGGGATAATTAAGTATACTTTTATCAATATTGTCACCTCACATTCTTATATGCTAAAAATATTACCTGTAGCATGCATTCCTCATATTTTAACCTTTGTATTCTGCTATTATTTAAGAAATAGTAAATTTAATGTTTTTTTTAGTTATATTGGTACCATGATATCCATTGTAATTGCTATATGATATCGACTAACACATTTTATCTTCTTAGGAAACTGACTTTGCTTTGACATTCTGCCCCTGAATGTTTCTTTATTCTTGAAGAAGAAATATATATATTTTAAGAAAAGAAAATGCTTGGTTCCAAGAAGATGCCCCTAAGTTCCCCTTGCTTTAGTAAACATCAATCAGTTGGGAACATCATTCTATCCAAAGTGCAATATGAACAAGGAAACTTATGAGCAAAACAAATATTCTGAGAAACAGTGATATTCTATATTCAGCAAGACAGTCAAGTCTTGCATTCTAATGACTTTACTAAGGAGAGCTATTTCAGAGATAGTTTACTCTTAAAGGAAAGTCAATAAGTATATGTAGGGATCTTATAATCAAGACAGTGGGCTTTACCAAGACAAAACTTTCATTTACAATGTACCCAAGCTCGGCCATTCCCAATTCAAAATCATCAGAGGCAGTCAGTGTGGGGAAAAGGGACAGTGCTAAATAAAAGTCAATATGGCTTATGGTTTGGAAACAAACATCTGTGGTAAATTTATATTAGCGTACAAGTCAAAGATGTTCATTAGCACCTGGAGGAGGTGGGGCAGAAAAAGGCCTATCAATTGATCCAAGAGTGTGCAGCTCATGTACACTAGCTCCATAGACTCAGTGCCACCTAGTGGCTTATCTGAGTGCCACGCAGCACAGAAATGCCATTTAGCCAAACACTCTAAATCATAAACAGAGGAAATGTGCTTTATTCTATAATGCAGTCCCTAAAGAACTGTGACACTCTTTCTTACCTGAAAAAATTATTTTGGCTCACATACCATACTTATAAAATGTCTGAATTTCCAACAAGTAATCACAGATTGGTATACCTGTTTCCATTGTGTAGGCTGGCATGGTTCATCAGAGATGAGCTTACAGAGGGCCAACATATATTTAAAATATCCCCTAGGACCTGTCTTTCCAGCAAACAGCCTGTATTGAGTCAGAAATACAAATTCTACAATTCTAGCTCCAGCACCAAAAGTTACGGGACTCTAAATAAGTTATTTAACTTCTTTGAGCCTTATTTCTGAAGATCTCTAAAATCCATAGAAATAATTACTAATATCATTAAGTTACTACATATACTTGAAATGAATTATCTCCATAAATTCCTAGACATACAAGTTAGAGAAATTGTAAATTAATATTTTAATGTCTTTTTTTAAAGGATAAGATGAAGATGGTTTAAAATAGACAAAAACAATAAGATACATTAGCAAGCTGTTTATTTGCTGCAGTTTGTTCAAGATTAAGGCCTCTCACATGCTAGCATACTTCTACCACTGGACTATCTTCTTGGCCCTTTTCATCACAGATACTCAATAAATTTGCCAGAATGGGCTTGAACTTAAAAAAGCTTCCTGCTTCAGTACTTATCTAGTACTATAACTCTATACCATCAAGGCCAGAAATAGATATTTTTAAAAAAAATTTTGTTAACCATCCTATAACTTTACAAATGGCAGGTTCATATTTTTACTTGACAATCCAAAAGAGTCTGGAAATCTGTATAGATGTTAAGCAATTGTAGATGTATAAATACTGAGAGGCTAGTAGAAATATCTGAATTTTGGGACCACATGATTTCCCTAACCTCCCATCATTTCAGAAGTCTTTATGACACTAAGTGCTATTTTCTTTGGCTCTAGATACTCTTTCAAGAACCTGAGGTCTTAGAAGAATACACAAGGATATGTAATTCTGCTCACAGTTATCAATGGTTGTGCAGAGACTTACAATCACTCTGCTGCTCTCTTAGAAAAGTTCTTGGGTCATAAATTCAGAAGGAAAATTAATCGCACAATTTTGTTAAGTGACCTCTTTCCCTGACCATCTCCTCACAGGATTCTATTTAGCATTTATCACCTTAAAAGTTTATATTCTTGGTGGTAGCAGAAAATAAATCATATGCTGTAGCAACACTGTGATTTAAATTTAATAAATTGGTTTACTACTAACAGCTATTATCCTTAATTACATTTCTGTCTTCTTCATGTGGCCACTTTGAAGTTGGGCCTTTGAATTCTCACCAGCATAGAATATAGATATGACTGCCCATGAGACATGCTCAGTCAGAAAATAACATCTTTCCTGGAGTATCTGGCATGCACTAAGGACACTACTAAGATTTATCTAAGCTACCACTAGCTACTCCTATGCTTTTATTTAAATTGGTAAATGTTTAAAAATAAGCAGGAAATTATCTTCAGATGACACAAGATCACAATCTTTTCATTCTTTTTGTCACCATACTGATAAGAGCAAAGTGCATCTATGTGATAAATATTAGTAAACTAAATTGTGTCTCAAGACTACAGAAGGATCATCTTGTGCACAGAAATGGATCGTGTCACCCAATGTCAAGTAAAATGCATTTGGCTAGAAGCTAGAAGGCTTGAAATTTTTTACAAAAGACAGGGCACAAGGGAAATAAATGTCTTGGACTACAAGAATACAGAACAGAAAATAGTGTGGGGATTGATGGTGAGTAACAACCAAGGAAGCAGAAAATATCTCAAAACTCAGATACTGGGGAACAACTCATTAACAAAGAGAAAAGTAAATTTTATTTAAGAGTGATTAAAACAATATATAAGAGGTACCTATAAGACTACAGATGTGTTAAGAATTAAAGGATGTGTCCTATCTACTTTGAATGATGCAACATTTGCAACAGGAAAACATTTCAGATCATAGATCAGCGCATAAGGTGAGAAAAATGGCAGCTGGAAACTGTGGGAGTTTATACCACATACCTACTTACAAGGTACACAATACAACACTATTATAAATGGAAAATGTAGGCATAATGAGAAATTTCAACCACAGTGTATGTTTCTAAATGTCTTATTAGTTTCAGTAAAAACAATCCAGCTGACACAAAACATGCCCACCCTCTCTCATATCCTTAGAGAGCAGACGAAGCAATTAAAAGATATCCTGCTCCAGATTGCATCCTCACAGGCAAGGCAGTGTTGCAAGTCATACTGAGAAAACAGTAGAAAGGTCAGTTTGGGATCCAGCTTCTGGTATCAGGAACTCTGGAATCTTTCTCGGATTAAGTAAAACCACATTTTTAAATGATCAGATGGTAAGATTTTTATCAGAGTTAAATACACAGCTACACAGCTCTGTTTCTTATGTGTAATTGCTGCTGGATTCTATTCTATTAATTCAGGAGCTATAGTTTAGGACTTTATTTCTTGTCTGATACCTGAGTTTGCTACACATTTAGCAATGCTTTTAAAATAACATTGCTAAACCAAATGCCATTAAATTGTCTCCATTTGAAACTCTAGACTCTGGCAAGTATTTTGTGTCTCTTTAAAGTTTTAGAGCTTGGCTGAACGTTGGCCACTGTTAAAGATTAGCACTCCACTGCATTACACTGTCCATCTGTCAACACAGCATTCCCTGGCCATTTAAGGCTTGCTAATCTATTACTTTAGTCCTTTTATTCACTCCCATGATTGAATATGTTACAGATGTTGATTGAATATGTAGATGATGTTTTGATGTTTTAATCATCTTTTTTAGTTTTCATTTTTCCCAGTGCTTTGTCTAGTCTCAACATAATCCATTTATTGCTCAATACAAATAGGACACTGTCACATGGTTATAACAAATGTCTTATTTTAGAACATGGCCTCTTTGTTTCACTTAAGTAATGTAGTCAATTTATGAGCCAAATTATTGTTTTACATTTATTTATATATTTATTCACTTTACATCCCAATCACAGCCCCCATCCTGTCTTCCTAGTCTCTCCCTGACACAGCTCCTCCCCCAGCCCACCATTCCCTCACCTCTGAGAAGGAGGTTCACCTTAGTTTCCAACCCACCATGCCACCTCAAGTCACTACAGTACTAGGTATATCTTCTACTGAGGCCAGAGAAGACAGCCCACTTAACAAAATTCTTAATTTAAAAAAAAAATATCATCAAAAATATAGTGAAAAGGCATTTCATTGTTTATTTTCTGGTTTATAAAACATAAATATATGTATAGAGGGCAAATGTGATACTCAAATGAAAGTGAGACAGAACAAAATGATGCTAAAAATACTGGCTTTGTTTTATATTAATGCCCTTGCTCATTAATATTGATGCTGTATAACTTAGGTATTTAAAAACTAATAATGCATAAAAAACTAAAATTAGGGACAACAGTGAGAATTGGCTCTTGAACCCACAGGTGTCACTTAGCACTTAACATTTTCCACTTAGCAGCTAATATTTCTCTCATCTTGGGGGAGGCTGGCTGATACCTGTGGTTGAGTCAGTGTTCTAGTTGGGCATGACTCTGGATTTACTTATGCCTTTTTATTGACAGGTGATGCTTATAAGAGAGTCTCCCTACACTCAGATATGCTTGGCATCACTCTAGATTAACGGCTTGTTTGTGACCTGGCAGAAAACCACAAACATCTTTAGCTAGTTATGCATTTGAAACCTTTAACTCATGTTGTCTATTCACATTCCTTAGCAAAAGAAGAATGTGATTAATTACAAAGACATGCTAGCTTGGAAATTATTCTCCAGCCCAGGGGGGAAGCACTATTAGTAAAAAATATTGGAATCTGCCTCAGGAATTTTACATATTTGGGAGTATATACTTTCTGACTGGGTATTTTTTTCTCAAAGGACAAAAGATACTTTAAACCAAGTGATATTGTGTGTATATGGGAAGAAAGTAGTCCTGCATAAAGTTATTAATTTATAATCTGTTCCAAAAGTAAAAACTCAAAGTTATAAAGGATAAGCCTAGAAGTCTAATGTACACTATAAAATTTGTATCCTCAACTTTTGCAGAAGGAACAGTTTTTACAGGGAAGTATGGAAGTAGATGAGGGTGACTTTGTAGGAGGAGAAAAGGGACCAGCAAGACATGGAGTAAAGGGACAGGAGAGGGCACTCCGAGGGTGGGTAGATTACAACAGTCTAATGATATGTATTAGGTTCTATAATGTGATACATTAATTTATGTGGTCATTTACATATTAAAAATTAAAATTGAACAAATGAAAATTTCATGCCTATAATATCTGTAACATTTCATCAAGAGATATGAACAAAGGCCTTAATAGGAAACTGTACAATGCAAGAATCAGTCACTGAACAAACAAACATTTTTCAAATTAACATAGTGATTAACAGAACTCCAATGCTCTAAAAATTTAAGAGGTATTGTTTTGGAGGGTATTTGTTTGGTTTTGGTAAGAGAAAAAAAAAGACCTTAAAATTTGCATATCATAACTGACTCAAATGTTTCTTAAAGACATGAAGAGATAATGATTGGAAATAACTTTCCAGGATCTGGAATTATAAACTATGCTACTTAAAGGCCTGTGCAAAAGCACATTGATTACAAAAAGATCAGGGGAAACTTGGGTTCAGAAGACTTATTGATATAAAAAGTCTGACATATAATGTGTATGTCATTTCAACTTAGTGGCAGAAACGATGGACATAAATGACAGTTCAGACATATGGCTGTCCATCTGGAAAACCAAGGACTGATAAACTGATCTTACCTCATAAGTAGAAACAAATTACAGGTGGTGTGAAAAGTTTAAATTAAGTAGCAAAGGCAAAATGTTTTTTTTTTTTAATTTTTATAAAAATGCTCCTATCAACCTCTAGGTATGAGAAATTCTTAGAAACAATGCAAAAATGTATATCTTTTAAGTCAAAATATAAAATGGTAAAAGCAAATGCAAGTAATATATGGCTTGATACACTTCTACAACACCCCTTCTCTTCTTTTCTACCACCTTACTGGTCTCTCACCTTCTCTGAGCTGATTTCATGGCTCTACAGTTTTGTTAATGCTGGCACATTGGGGCTCCATTCCTTCTCCCCTTCTTCAGCCATAGGAGTGGGGTTGGTAGACTTTACTTCACTAACTGAGAAGGGCACTTGAATGCAATGTCACAAAGCTTTAATGAATGTGAATTTCAAATGCCACAGCGTCCAAGTGCAAAAAGTTAAATTTTGCTTCCATTTGTGTAATCTTCATTTTGGGTTCCATTCTCTGAGAGGTAAATGTATTCTATTTCTTTTTGAAGGGCTGCTTTGAGGCAAATGTAGTGACTTCTTATTCACTGCTCTAGAATTTGAATGCAGCCCTCCACTTAATGGCAAACTCCAGAACACCATCTGAAAGAGAAGTGATTTACCTTCAATACTGGATCTACCCTGGCTGACTGATCCATCTGAAATCCTTATGACTGGGTCTCAGTGAAGTTCTACTAGTGTGATCTGAAGAAATTGATCTGAGAACTCCATCTATATCATCAGCCTCAGTGTCCTTTGATCTCAAGACTGCACTTCTATTAGAGGTAGCTCTTTTTCCCAAGAGCACAGACACAGGCACAGATATGAAAAAGAAAGGTTTCTCAACTCCACTTTCACTTCATAATTACTAAGGGGATTGTCTAGGACTCAGAACCACAGCTCCCTCAGAAACCCAATAGAAGGAAACAGGGTCCCAACAGGCTCCCTGTACTAACCTTAGTTGAACATATGACTTGCTTCCTATTTATTTTCTTCAGTTGGGGCAATCATTTCTTTTTTTAATGGAGAGTTAGAGGGGCTGGAAAGATGGTTCAGAGGTTAAGAGCACTGGCTGCTCTTCTAGAGTACTCATGTTTGATTCTCAGTACCCTAGTGGATAGTTAAAAATAGAGATTTAAAAACACAAAATTCTCTTTTTGTTACTGTTCTTTTTTTCTTCCTACATACAAATCCCAATGAACTGGCTTCTTGGTAAGGTCTTCCCATTGACATTACCAAATACAAAAGCACTTCTCTCAAGCTGTGTAGAATGTTAAGTAACACACTAAATAATAAGATGTAAAAAAAATGAGTTTGATGTCTTGAAATGTTTTTATCCTACTGACTAATACAGGGAAAAAGAAATGAAAATCAACCTGCTCAATACCATATTTGTTTTGATATGTTTTCTTCTATTTTGTTTTAACAATTAAAAGTCTTAAAAACTGAGTTGGTAGAATCTAATGCTTCTTAAAAGAATGTAGATTAGAGTAGTTCCTCAGGACTGAACTCCTTAAGACCCTAAAGCAATGTAAGGATGCCATGGACAGTTACCAGGCTATCAAGATTAGAAGTTACTTGTTTCAAAAATGAATCTCCCACATACATCCCATGAAGAATAGTTATGTTTCATATGAAAAATGTACAGTGATAAATATTCCCAGGTATCTCAACTGGGCAAATGATAGTAAGAAAGCAGAAAACTCATCTATTCCCATACAGTATTTATCAGAGTATTTATAATGCCATCAGTGTAAATGTACATTATTATTTATCATATATATTTTCTGCACTGACTCCTAAGAAAGATATGAGCAAGCAATATTGAGTGTGTAATCTCTGTTACATTTCAAAACTCTCTTTTTAAAGGCTTTATTTATTCTTATTTTATGTGTATGAGTATCTAACAACATACATGTATGTGTACCACATGTGTGCCTGGTACTTGTGGAGACCAGAAGTGTACTGATAGATTGTTGGAATGTAGTGAGGACATTCTTCATTTAGTTTTGAAAGATGAGTAGACATAACACAAGGACTAGTTGCAACTTGTCTATTCTCTCACAATGCCTGAAACAAAACAAAATAAAATAATACAAATAGAACTCCTCATCTACAGTTAGCTGCATAACTCACTGTAAGTTATGTTGGAGGCCATTTGATATTTCTTCTCACAAACAATGGCAAAACCTAATGAGGCAATGTTCAGCAGGAGCTGTCATATTAGCAAAATTGCTGAACAATAATCAAAGAGAATGGATCATGGTGTTCAAGCTCAAGCAGTGACTGTTCCTTTGTGGAGCTATTAACAAAACCAGATGATTGGATCAGAATGAAATTTTAATGAAGTCAGTAGGGTACAAATAGAAAACACAAAGGAAGTGTTTTCTGGGCCCTTGGTCATGGTGAGCACTTGGAGTCAAGTTGCACAAATTACTAGCATTGCCACTTTTGGAAAAAGCATTAACCAGTGATCGATCAGACATAAAATCATCTATGACTGTCACAGATCACCAGCCCAGGCTACCTTTTCCTTTATTTTATTTTTTTTTAAAGGAATTACTTCATTAAGCAAAGAGGGAAAGTAAGGTTGTATTTCACAGGTCTGAAGGAGGAGTAACCTCAACATTGTATAAATCTTATATAAATTAATTTTCATGTTATATGCACATATGTTGTCACATGTCTGTGAGGACTCATGTATAAGCAGACACATATGTGTGTTTATGAGTGTGGGAACCTAAGATTGATGTTGGGAATCTTCCTTTGTAGTTCTTCCGCCTCTTTTTGAGCATGACCACTCAAACAAATCCAGATCTCATACATGCAGCTAGCTTTATTCAACAGCTTGGATCTGGGGATCTTGTCTCCATCTTCTGATGATGGGATTATAGGTGAATTGTCACTCCCAGCTGGTATTTTCATGGTCTTGGGGGGGTTCTAGATTCTAGGCCTCTTACTTTTAAAACATGAGTTTTAACTGCTGAGATATCTCTTTAGCCCCCTCTATTATGATTTTTAAAAAGATCTCATCAAATCTTACTTTATTTCAAATACTTACTATTTTATTTAAAAAGAAATGGATCTATTAAAATATGAGTATTTTCTTAATCATTTCACACATTCAAAGCTATTATAAAATGAAGATATGGAAATTTACATATGCATTGTTCTTTCTTCCCTTGCTTGCTTTGTAAAATGAGATCTTACACACTGAACATCAGAGTCTCTGAAAAGCAAACACCAACTATCTTTGTGCATCGAACAGGCTAGCAAAATGCTTTCTAGGTTCTCTCAAAATATTTATTTGAAACCTGCAAATGCCAGCTACTCTTCCAGACTCTGGATTTTTTTTTTTTTTTTTTTTTTTGTAGTGGTAACAAACAGAATCTACTTCCATGACAATGCAAATAAACAAAACCTAAAACCCAAAATAATATTTAAATAAAAAGTAACAACAATAAAAAACAGCATTAATTGCCTAAAAAGTGTCAAGGGAAAAAGAAATAAAGCCACAGAACAATAGTGTATGAAAAATTCAACAGAGATCAGTATAATCAAATCCAAATATTATAGTGAATGGAACAAGTTACAACTAAGAAAAGAGATGACCTAATATATAAAAAGACCCCTAGCAATATGCATTTAAAAAGAACATAAATAAAACATAGACAAAACACTTAAAATTATATAGATGAAAAATGATCTTGACAAATTTGAAGCATTCAAGAAAATGTAAGTTGGGTGGGGACCTGGTTCATTAGGTAAAGTCATTATTGTACACACATAAACTGTTGAATTTGGATCTCCAGCATAACTGCAAAACTCTGTCACTAAAGGTCTGGAGTAGGGAGAGACAAGGAAAAGAGGGCAATATGTGGAGCTCATTGGTCAGCCAGCTGAACCATTGAGACATGTTACACAGAAGCAAGGGAGGAGTGACTGAGGAAACTATACAGCATCAACCTCTGAACTCTATACTCATGTGAACATGAAAGTCAGGGAAGGAAATTATTAAGAAGAGAAAAATAGAAAATCTACAACTTGTATTTTTGAATTAACTTGTAATATTGGCAAATATATTTAGATGGTTCAATCTAAGAAATTCACAGGTATATAACTAATAAGACATTACCAGTGCATCAAGGATTAAAGGTATAAGAGAATGAACTAAACAATGATTTAATAATAAAACACTATCATATTCTAACATAATGTTCAAATTTCTGAACATATTTTTGGGAAATCAGTAATATTCATAGTTCTACAATTTGTCATTATGTAAAGTCAATTTTACCCAACACATACAATCAAAATTCCTTTAAAATAATAGTGTAATGTTCAATGACCACATTCATTTTAATTTAAGCATTCAAAATACAGTAATTTGGAGATTTTCATTTTTTTCCATATATGTGGGGAATAAGTGAAGTTTTGAGCCACTGTGCACTGTTGATATAAGCATGGCCATGTCAAGGACACCAGTGTCTCACAATCATAGTAATTACAAGGCCTTCCCATGGTTTGACTATGGATGTTGATGAATGGTTGACTTTTAGCTAAAAATAGTACTTGCTAAAGTACAGACTGTATTTTATCTGTCCCAGATGACTGCATGACTGCAGAATCATGCCTGTGGTACTACTTCCTACAGAGAGAAACCTCTTACTGAGATTACCTAACTCCATTACTAGCTCATGTTATATATAATAAATGCCCTGGATATCCAAGCTGCTGTTATATCTCCATTCAAGTGCACAGAGATTAGACACTTTCTGGAAGTTTTTCTTAAGTAGAGAAACAGAACCAAGAGAAACTTCACTGAACCAGCATAGAACTTAGTAGCTTCTCAGCACAAAAAGGTAGAGAAGATACCCATCCATGGTATTTAATACCTATAACTGCAATACTTTGGAGGCCAAGGAGGAGAACTCCAATGAGTTCTAGTCCAGCTTGGGCATGAGTATAGTATGAAAGGTTTACTTAACATTTGTTTGACATAAGAAAATGGTTATGTAACAGGTAGTGTCCCTAATAACTACAGTGCAAAATACACATATAAATGTTGTATTCTACAGTTTCACTGTGTTCTCAGCATCATGCAGAACAATTACACAGGAAACATTATAACATATAGTTGAGGTTGAGTAAAGCTTAGGAATTATGACCCATTTAAATCCACTGTCGTGTTTTTTTTGTGTCAGAGAAAAATTACCTCAGATCAAAAATACTATGTGGCAATCAATTGCAGGATTATGATTTGACTCAAAATGCATTTACTGCACAGGATTCTATCTAGAAGTATGATATTGTATGACTGGAGGGATGTTGAAATAAGGAGGAAACAGAGTTCTTGCCACAACAAGTCTGAGATTTAACACAACTAGTAGCTAAAAGACAGTGGCAACTCAATAGCTAATGTCCCTTGGTATTCCAAACACAGATCTATTTGTCTCAATTTCCCTCTGAATGCCTCTTAATTTGCACTATATAATATTAACTTTTATACTGATGAGTTCAGTATGTGAACACTGTTTGCATGTCAGTCAAATTAGCATAATCTATAGGTCCTCTATTTAAGATAACATATTCTCATACAGCCATTCCCAAAACCTTTTTTGTTTCTTTTTCCAGAATATTAAAATTTGCTAAACAAATTCCTATTTATAAGCTATTTCTAATTTTTCAGGCAAATTCTTTGGATTCAGATGAACTTTTGTCCTTGATTGACCTGACAAGATATGGGATGAAGAGATTTCAGTCTACATTCAGAGCCAACTTTTTGTTTGTTTGTTTGTTTGTTTGTTTGTTTGTTTGTTTGAGACGGGGTTTCTCTGTGTAACCCTGGCTGTCCTGGAACTCACTCTGTAGACCAGGCTGGCCTCGAACTCAGAAATCCACCTGCCTCTGCCTCCCAAGTGCTGGGATTAAAGGCCTGTGCCACCACTGCCCGGCATTCAGACCAACTTTATGACTAAGACACGAAAAAGAGGAAAAATCTAATAAGAAAACACAACAAAGTCAACTATTATAAATTCCATGCAACCCTAGTGTCTTCAGAAATGATGACTGGGATAAAAGTAAAATCCATACTGTTATATGAAGTCTGGGGACAAACAGATGGATATAGAAAGGGGAAAGTGCAGGGCAAAGGGAAATTATTGCATTATTATAGTAATAGATTGGATATCAACTCCCACATAGAGCTGTACATTCCTTCCCATTGTCAGAGGTACAGACATCCTTTATTACACTGATGTTATGTTGTTCATATTATGTTGTCATTGTTTAAAGCCACAGTCCAACTTCTGCATGCTGATCTGTGCCTTGCATTTAGGGATGGTCACTGACTTTATGCATTCAGTGCTTATTTCATGAAGGGCCTCTTAAATGCTACCATAACAAATCACGTTAATTCTAGTGGTGTGACAACTCAGATTTCTCTTTTTAATTTCTACAGATCAGCAGTTTGAAAGGATTGCATTGGGTATATCAGTCAGGATCCCCAGAGAGGCAGAACAAATAAAATGTATGTTTTAAAAAATGGGGACTTATTAAATTGGCTTGGATGCTCAGTCACTGCAAAGCTCCACATTACTGTCTGCAGATTGGAGAGATGAACAAACCAGTTAATAAGTTCCAGAAGCTAGAGCCTCAGAACAAGAGAGGCCAATGGCACAGCCTCAGTACAAGGCAGGGGCTGTGGAAGAGCCCTGGAGGGATGTTTGTATAAACTAAAGAATATGAAGTTTGAATCCATGGGTGCCATGTTGTCGTCGTCACCACCACCACTATCATCAGGAGCAGCAGCAGCAGCAGCTGAAGCAAAAGCAAGCAAATAAAGCCACTTGCTCAAGAACAGCAGAGAATCTGTATATATTTTCCTTCTAGTGTTGTCCCATAAGGACCTCTGCCCCTCCTCCAGTATAATGGAGAGTGCTGCCCAAACTCAGAGTGGGTCTTTCTCAACTCACTACATTGACCCAAATTCCAACCATCTCTAGAAGTAGCTTCACAAACATACCCATGTTTGGCAGATTTTCTAGATGCCTCTCAATTCAGTCAGGATGACAACTAAGATTAGGTATCACAGTGGGCTAAAAGTCAGTGTAAGCCAATGATATCTGAGGGCCTGGGGAAATATTCCTTTTCTTACCTATCCCAACTACTTGAGCTGCTTGCATCTCTTTATTATCAAATACCCTCATTCAAATATGGTAAGATAGCCTCTTCAAATCTCTCTACTTTTTATTCAGAAGGATTTTATGATTCCATTAATCAAAAATAATCGGCATTCTCAAAATCCTTAACTTACTCATATCTTTCAAAACTGTTTAGCATTTAAGGGAATAAATCCATTAGCTGTTGGCATTAGTAAATGGACATCTGTGGAGAAATTTTCATTTTCCCTAGAGTTGCTAACATAGCCTGCTTAATATCAAGATACTTGCACATCCAAGCTCACCAAAGCAATACTTCTTTTGTAGCACCAAGACCTCTCCCACATCTTTGTGACTGCAATGGCATGGCATATAGAACTTTAGGTTCTAGGGGTGACTGCTTCACATCTTTATATATGCTTCTCTTAGAAGAGAACAAACACTTAAGATGGTAAGTGTTTGAAGGAAAAAGAAATAGCCATAATTATCACGAGACCAAGCAATTTCTGTCTTTTGTCCTCTACTTGTTAAAATTAACAAATGAAAAAGAAAGACTGTATGGTTTCTGCCATTTTTATGCCTTTATTATGATCACTACTGTCATTATTATTATTATTATTATTATTATTATTATTATTATTATTAGCATTTATGTTATTTTACCCCCACCTTTTCTTTTTATTATTCTATGTTTTTATCCTGGTCTTGTATAATCAAAACAAACCTCCACATTATATCTCTGTATTTCTCTTATTCTTTTTGGAAGTTTCATTTAGAAATGCTTGTTAAAATTCATTTATTTTAGTGTCTTGAAATACCCAGATCCAAATTTTCCTCATCACCTTTATTTAATATAGTTTAGAACCACATTTTATTAGAAGACATCCATTGACTTTACATTGCTGCTATCAATAATAATTCTGTCACTCTTCAAGTCCAAACTGTTAGCACGGTGTCAAAATATAGCAGTAAAAATATTTATTTGTATTAAATCAGAAGAGAAATAGAGGCAAATGAACATCTGAGGAAAAAACATTTAAAGCTATAAGAAAATGTTCCGTTGGTATCTACTCAAAATCAAATAAAAATTTAACAGACATTATTAAAGTTCCAAAAGTGGATTCAGTCATGACAAATAATCATTGTACTCCATGAAAATAAACTGAGGCAAGATAAAGAATTAAAAACCTACAAGTAAAAAACATAAAAATTTATCAATAAAACCGAGTGAGCTGCACAGGTATTTGAGGCACACACACAAGCATGCACTCCCAAACATACAAACACCATTGAATGATTCTTTAAAAACATTTATTTTATTTGTATGTGAGTGTGTGCATGTGTGTATGTGTATATGAGAAAGTGTATATGAGAGAGAGAGAGAGAGGGAGAGAGAGAGAGAGAGAGAGAGAGAGAGAGAGAGAGAGAGAGAGAGAGAGAGAACACACGCATGCAGGTGCCCATTGAGGCCAGATGATAACACTGAATCCTCTGTTGCTTGAGCTAGAGTTATAGACAATTATGTGACATCACAAGGGTATTGAGACCAGAATTCCAGCACTCCTGAAGAATAGAAAACACTCTACTGATGAGAAATCTCTTCAGCACCCACATAACAAATCCCAAATAATTATTTTTGGTTGCCAATAAATTTAGAAACAGCGTTCAAAATACCCACAGTTTTCCCCCTTCTTGGACATCATATTGGAATAATTAACTAATTCAATTAAACAAGAACAAAAAGAGGCAGAAGCAGCAGAGGAGTGATAAAGACATTCCTATTTACAAATGATATGACTCACCAGAGCAAATCAACATTGAATGATCTACTAGAAGTCATAATTAAACATTGATATATCTGTGTTCTGAAGTGCAACAATTAGGACAAATAAAAAATATTAATAAAAATTTGCCATCTTTATTTTTTTTTTTGCCATCTTTCAAGAAATTTTTTCAGGAAAGACAAATTCAATTTAGCTTGAGATTTCAATTTGCCTGAAAACATTCACTGCTTAAGTCTTTGAGTCTTTGATATATTTGAATTTTAAATTTATATATAAATATATATTTATATATTATTTAATATAATTCATATAATATATTTATGTAAATATATTTATAAGTATAAATAAATTTATATATAAATAATATATATATATTCCTCAGATCTTACAGACACACATGTCACTGAGTTAGTTCTAAACAACATATAATGTAGTCTAGAATTATATAAGTATACAAAATTTTAGTGACCAGAAGAAAAATGTTTTGTTTCAGATAAATGCTTAGAAAGATACATTTTTTCTTTTGGTCTTACTAATTTTCTTTTCTATCTTATTACCTTATAGATCTTCAATATCCTCCTGCTTACTTTTACCTCATCCCTACCCACACGAGTTCCCACACTGAGAGAAATCTGGAGGTATGGCATTTGTCTTTGTAAGACTTGCTTAATTGCTAAATATAACAATCTCAGTTCCACTTATTTTCATGCAGATCACATTATTAAATTATTTTCAAATTTTCTTCTTCTTTTATGGCTCGAAAAAAACTGTGGTGTGTGTGTGTGCGTGTTTGTGTGTGTGTTAGTGCGTGTGTGTGTGTGTGTGTGTGTGTGTGTGTGTGTGTGTATGAGTATATGAATTTATGTATGAATCCAGTGGGTACACATGTCCCAAGCAAATGTCTGAAGCTTGGAGGACAACTACATGTCTCAGATATTGCCTTCTGCCTTGACTGAGACAATCTTTTGTTGTTTGCTGCAGCATACTGCAGGCTTACTAGCCTGTGAACTCCTGGAGACAGCCCTGTCTTCACTCCCCATGTCTCCTTTGGAGTATGTGGATGGAAGACGTGTACTACTATACACAGCTTTATGTGGGCTGTGGGGATTTGAACTCAGATTCTCGTGTTTTCACAGCAATTACTTTACCCACATGCTATCTCCCTGTCCCCTGGTGAATTATTTACACTTTTCCTTCAAACAAATCATCTCGTCTCTAGTCCTGATGCTAAAATAAATAAAATTAATGTAAGTTTGAACAAATAACACATGAGCAAGGAAAGTCCAAATATCAGGAATGGTCTCTATAGGCATCCTAGCACACGCAGCAATCTCTACATATTTTCTTCAAGTTTTGGTTTTAGGTAAAGTCACAAGATATTGTATGCCAATGTACTTATTTAGCCACTTGTATTGCTAATGTTTAACTGTTAGTAATTCTACTTATTCAGCTTATTTCTAGTTGGATGTGATTTTGAGATATAATGACTTCCAAATATCAAATGAGAGAAAAATGGAGATATAAAAAAAAAATCATGTCTTTTTTTTTTGACTGAATTATGAGCTGCTTTAAGTTTCCAAAGGTTTCTTTATAGGCTTACTTTCATTTAATGCTCTTTGTCTGCATATATGTATATTGACCACACACATGCCTAGTGATTACTGAAACCAGATGAGGGCATGAGATCCCCTGCAACTGGAATTATAGATGGTTGTGATCTGCATATGGTTGCTGGGAACCTAATTGAGGTCTCTACATGATCAGCATGTGCTCTTAGCCACTGACACATCTCTCCATCCTCTGCATTCAAATTTTTTCATAACAGAAACTTAGCAGTAACTCCACAATTTATGTTCATATTTGCAATCATATCCAACTTTATCGTCAGCTAATATGAATTTAATTATATATTTTATTAATAAAACTTTAAATGAAATTTTTTAATATTTGCTGGAGTATTGGCAAATGAAATTATAAATATTGTCTTCACTTTACTGGTTAATATGAAATGCATTAGTGTCTAACATTTTAATAACTGATCTCTCATTATTTTGGATTTAGGGAAATATAAATTTTATGGTTTAATTGCACATTTAAAATATAGAAACAATGCAGAAATGTCTTCCTCCACTGCGTCCTAGTTTTTGATAATTGCCCCAGTTGCTTAGATACTTCGTAGAAACTGCTACATGATTTGATATAGTTAAAAAAAGAAAGGTTAATTTCTCAATTGCTAGGCCCTTCATTAGAGCACATCACTTGTTTATAATGTTCGATATTTCATATACATTTTTCCAATTAGGAAATCCTTTGAGATTCTTATGAAAGAAGCTGTACCTGCTAAAATTCATCCATTTTGATGGATATATTTCTTCTTTCCAAATAAGCTAAAACATTCTAAATATTTGGAAAACTCTTAACCACAACTTTACAATTAAAATGCAACATTGTTTGTACCTCAAATATTTTCTGAATTTCTTATGAATGCTTTGTTTCCCTTGTTTTTATGAAGAAAGGAACAGTTTGTACTTGTATGGAATAGAAATACTCAGATAAAATAAAGAGAACTCATTAAAAGTATTCTCTGAGAGAGGGCCCATATTTGTTAGACTAAAATTAAAAATTTGCATTCCATGAAGAGATTATCCTATGAATTTCAAAATTATATTGTTTAACCATATTTTATTTGTTCAATTTTTTTTTAAAAAAAGAAGGGTAATGTATTGCTCATTGGGATATAAATTAGTATAGCTTTTATGGAAAATGGAAACTTCTCAAAGAAAAATAAAACAGAAAATGGAAGTACCATAATATCTAGCAGTCATACTTCAGGGTTCATGCACAAAGGGACTGCATCAGAATGTGAAATAGATACCACCACCCCTATATCCACTGATGCATCACCCACAAGAGCCAAAATATGTAAGCAAAGATATGTTCATCAGTAGATGAATGTATAAAGAAAATGTCACGTATGTAAGCAACGGATTTCCATTCAACCTTAAAAAGAATGTCATCATCATTTGGTACAGTGTAGGTGAGACACAAAGTGATAAATATGTAATGACTTCACTAATATACAACAGAAAACGGCCATACTCTTAGAAGCAAAATGTTGGTGAGATGTAGTTGAATAAGAAGTAAATTCCAATGACCAGAGTTAATATCATACATTGCTTATTCAAAACGGCTTTTGAAAACTACTTTTGACATATTCTCAACAAAACAAAAGCTAAAAAAATGAAACTGAAAACAATGTCCATTCTGAATGGCTCTTTGAGCAAAGTAGAAGTTCACCGAGTTGTGTAGTCTTTTGGTCTGGTTAGTGTATATGTGTATTATTCTTTGTTTGTAACTTAGTTTTATATTAACGTTTACTCTTTTTAAATTAGTAAGTGAAGTAATATGCTGATAAGTGTTTTAATTATGACATACAACTACAGAATCACAATAAATCCCATACATGTATACAATTATTATTTTTAATTATTTTTTAAAACTTAAGAATATATCTAAGCATCAAACTAATACCTAAAGCCCATGCAGGATATCTCTACAGAAAGATGAAACACAGGATTGAGAAACTCTAAGACCAAACCAGGCACCCTCCTAAGTCAAGAGAATAGATCTAGAATTCTCTTGACGTACTGCTAGTTTTTGAATGAGTTCCAGTATGTGCAACCAAGCTTAACCATAATGCTAAGTGGGAAATGAAGCTATATAATTCACCCATGGTATTTGACTTTTTGAAAAGTTTAAACCAAACCTTCCTGCTTCATAAACAAATGAACAGATGGCTTCTTCTGGACAAAACTACAGGGGCCAGTCCAACACTTTCATTATTGGCTAAAGGACTCTCTGTCAGTCATGTTCTCCAGTTATTTGTGTATTTCACTGATGCACAAATGTTACTGTATATCAGTTATCAAAATATTGACCTTGGTTACAAAAGGAAAGATTCACTGGTGGTGGAGTTAACTACTAATTTGCTGCATGCTATTCTAATATGTGCAGTTTTTGGTACACTGGAAGCCTATAGACATTATAGATTCTGAAATGATCAGTATCAATATTCTCCTGGCTATTAAGTATTCCTAACATGCACCAAAGGAGTAGACTAGTTTGCTTCAGAAAACAACATGAATTAATAATATCAAGACTCAAACAAAAATAGATTGGCAACCCAATCTCAGTCTATATTATGTAAAATATATATGGGCTTCCTCATGGACAAGAAGCCTAATGCTCCAACCCTGTTGTGGTGGTTTGAATATGCTTGGCCTCGGGAGTGGTTCTATTAGGAAAGGTAGGTGTGGCCTTGTTAAGGAAGTGTGTCAGTTTGGGAGTGGGCATTGAGACCCTCCTCCTAGCTATCTAGAAATTAGTCTTCTCCTGGTTTCCTTTGGATCAAGTTGTAGAACTTTCAGCTCCTCAAGTGTAAGGAGCGGTTAGAGTATTCGCCATTACCAGATGGCGCTGTTACTTTAAGAAAACTTGTGGATAGCGCGGGGTGGCTCACCCGAAGCGCCTGCGCATTAAGGGTGTACGTGACTAATCACCGCCCACTCCCGGGGCGCGCCAATCAGTGGAGGACACGCTGCCTCAGGGCTATATAAGCAGTGCCATTCTGGGGCCCCGGGTTCTTCCTCTATCAACGGCTGAATAAAGCTGAACTGCAGACGAAGCCTATGTGTCGCGTGTCTTCTTGCTGGCGAGAGGCGCGCGTGACAACTGGTGCCGAAACCCGGGATGCCGGGAACCTTTTGACACCGAGGGGAACCCCCGCCCAACGGACGGGGAGGCTTCGCAAATCTGCAGTGGTAGGTGAGCTCTCTCAAATATGCTGGATTCTGAATTTCTGATGGGGTCGTTTGCGGGTGATGCACTGCTGGGACTTCTCTTAGCAGTTGTGATTGCTGCCCGCTTCCTTCTGGTCTCATGTAAAAGGGAGATAGCTAATGGCCAGAAGACACTAGAA